>JAZKJV010000923.1:0-512324 GCA_037367405.1 Ottelia alismoides | reverse complement strand
TTGGCCCTTATCTCCCCCTACTTTATTCCTTATCGACCAACTCAATTCTTGACGTGGTCTCGGGGTTTAGGGTTCGTTTCGTTGCAGGGTTGGGCAGGGTTGAGTTGGGTTGGGGTACCCCTGTGAATAGTAAACTGTGAGGATTGGGATGTTTGGAAGGAGGGGTACCTCGGGTTGGGCCAACCCAACTCTGCCCAACCCTGCAACCAAACGAACCCTTAGGGCCTGTTTGGTTGCTGGGTTGGACTGCACCGGGTTGGGGTACACCGGTGTACCCCTCCTTCCAACCCTCTCAATCCTCTTGGTTGTTGGGTTGGACTGGGTTGGGTTGGGTCGGGGTACCCCTGTAAATAGTAAACTGTACCCCTGTGAATAGTAAACTGTGAGGAGGATTGAGAGGGTTGGAAGGAGGGGTACACCGGTGTACCCCAACCCGGTGCAGTCCAACCCAGCAACCAAACATGCCCTTAGGGCCATAAAACATCTTCGATGTTTTATTCTCTTTCTTTTCTTCTCTTTATTCTATAATTTTGGCATTAAAAACCTTATTATTTACACAATAAATGCAATAAATCATTAATGCTATTTTGTACAAATTAATGTTATTTACATGCATTAGCTAGAGATTTTAAGGCCAAAATGATAGAATAGAGGTGATGAAATGGAGATTCATCGCCCCCTTATACTTGCCTTTGCTAGTTCCTAGTAAACACTTATGCAATAAGTACAAAAAAGAACAAAGAAGAAAAGAAAAAGAAAGAATAAATAGAATTGATTTCAATTATTAAACTTGTCTTTACAAAATCAAAGTTTGGAGCTCAGGTTAGACCATGATGTGAAAATGTGTGTGGAACCTGGTCGGGAACCAAATTTAAAATACAACAGCCTTCGAGAATCACAAAACTCGGTTCAAACCACCTCAATAGCCAGGTCAGAACTTGCCTACATTATACACAAACCCTTATGACTATGAAACTGACTTGTACAGTGTAAGTGATGGTGACTTTCCCCACCTGAAATGACAAAAAGATTCACTTATCTAGAATGACAACCCAATGATTCCCCAATCCAACACTCTGTCCTCGAGGAGTGGGGTATTCCCTTCTAAGTTCAAGTGGCATCCAACTCAAGAGGAGGGGGTGTAGAAAAGAATGGACGGTAGCCAGTATAGCTACCTATTCTTGGATGCATGACCAGTGTAGTCAAGTCATCCAGTTGCATGCTCACATGGTATGACTTTGATGCTCAAGCTTGCTTATTGACTATACAACACATATACATACTCTAACAGGTATTTTATTTTCAATCAGGCATGTCCACTTTTTTGGAGTTTTATTTTCCTTTTTTTTGACATACTATATACAACAGCATTTACATAAGGAATTTTTCCTCTTGAGCCAAAAGACTATCCCTCTTTTGAAGCATTATTGCAACCCACACTCTCCTATCATTCATCTTCATGGCAACTGGACCAGGTTGAGGTGCACTTCCCTAGACGAGGACGAATGTTTCCACTCGTATGCGTCTCAGACCGGCAAATCCAATCCCCTCACCGCTCCAACTGAGTTGAGCTAAGTGAAAGGTGCAAATGTCCAAGTTAGGTCATGGTCGGCATGAGTCATGCGTGCATCTCGAAAAGTTCTAGTTAGTCAATTGAGGTTACTTGAACCCAGCCTTGAGTCTCAAAGAATTAAGTCCCAATGGACCTGAAGTGCCTCAAACATAGTTCCCATATGGTTCCTGTGTAGTTAGGTGCAGTAAGGACCAACCAATCTCCAATATTTGACTTTATTTAGACTTGTTCAATCATCAGCTCAATCCGAAAGAATGTTAATACTATGCAAATGCTATGTACAATGATGCACATAATGATTCACTTTTTCAAAAAGAATTCGAAAATAACATGAATTTTGGCATACAAAATATATAAAATATGCACAACTATTTACACGGACGTGCTTCTTTTTATTTATTTACAAGAGTTAAAATTTTAAAGAATTTACATGTTAAAAGTTATTTTTAGAGGTATATATATATAATTGTAAAGAATATTATTTATATCTATTATTACTATCTAATGATGCATTTATTCCTCAAATTTATTTGAAAACAATTTTGAAAACTATAGTGCAAAAATTTTTTCGCAAATATTTACGAATATTTGAAAGCCATTCTGTAAAGATTTTTCAAATAGTATAGACAGTATATATAGGTTTTTCCAAATATGTTGACAACCATCTTCAAAACCATTTGCAAATAGATTTTCAAATCCTTTTATTTTACACAAAGAAAAGAATTTTTACAAATCAAACTTTTTTACAAAGATTGAAAACATTTTACAAAAAGTTTTTCAAACAGGTCTGACCATTTTTCAAATCATCTTGCAAAAGTATTTTTAACCTGATTTATTAATTACTATATACAAAAAAAGTTGAGGAATAAAAAAATTTATTAATAGGTTTTTAATGAATTATATATATATATTGTATTTTTAGCCATTTTTATTAATAATTATACGAAAGTACGAGTTATAGCTAAAGTATACGAGCCCGCTATACTTAGCATGAGCTATGTCCTCATAGATCGAAAGGAAAAAGAGAGGACATAACTCGTGCTGAGTATAGAAAAGCCTATACTATAACGACTAAATCAAAAATGAAAGAATGAAGAGATAAATGAATACGAAGTTGACTGTCCCCCCCCATACTTAGGATCAAATAATCCTAAGTATAGCAGACTGTACACAAGGTAGGGAGGGTCAAGGGTGGGAAGAAATAGATCACAGCTCGTGTTGTCTCCTGCTATACTTAGGGTGAGATATCCCTATGTATAGTAGAGCCAATCAACAAGAGAGGAGACATGGGAGGGGATTATAATGAAAGAATCCGGGGTGCACCCCCTATACTTAGGACAAAGTACCTCCTAAGTACAAAAAATTGACAATAAAGTGCGACATTTTTTTGGTAGAAAAACAAAAATGAAAAGGAAAATAAGAAAACAAGAAAAGACAGAAATATACAGATAGATGAAAAGATCGTCGAGAATGTACTCATCACTCCCCCTATACTTAGGGTAAATGATGCCTAAGTATAAGCAACGACAGGAGTGATGAAACGGACGGAGAAAAAACAAGACGGGGTGTATCCCCCTATACTTAGGACAAAGTACGTCCTAAGTAATAGACACACAGATATGGCGAAAGATCTGGAGTACAAAAGACATCCGGAAGAAAGAAGGAATATAATACACAACACATATGAACAACAAGTAAGAATACTGAAGTGCATAACGGTATCTAGTACGCGAATACCGTACTCTTATCATCATCTCCCTATAAGAACAGTGACGTTGTCAGACAGTAAAAAGACACTCGGGTCTACAATCAAGTGGGTGTCAGCTACCAGAGAAAAAGATCAAAAACTAAACCAAGAATCGGTAACATGAAGTCGATCGTCGGCTCATAAAAAAGAAATGAGTGAGAGGAGACGATTATGGAAAATAAGGAGGAAGAAGAAACAATACAGACTCCTCTAAGTCAATCATGGTCTTAGAAAGGTATACAAGTGAAGAGTAGGAGACTCCCAGTGCAGCGTGATATCCGGCGGTTATAAGGTTCGAAAGTCATACAAAGACACTGAACACCACAAGACATGGCTCAACCCTACGAGGGTCCTCAAGGTGAGTAGATTCAGATGAGTCTAAGATTGCAGATAGTTAGAAGACTCGGTGCTTCATGCTTCAACAGATAGGAGACACCAGAAGTGAAGTCGAGTACCAACAAAATGATGTACCCTCACGCAGACAACTCTCGAGAAGCGGTACATACTAATCAATGAATAATCAGGTAGAGCTCACCCGTGCAAGGGTCATCAAGGTAAGCGGGCTCAAAGGAATCAGATCCATCAGACAGATCATCATAAGTAGTCTCGGTAGACGACATATCAACTACCAGCAGAAGAGACCGACAAGACTAGAAAATGTGGCAGTGTCCCGTAGACAACCCTTAGGGAACATACTGCCAACTAAGTATGGAAGTAATCAGAAGAAGATGGCTCATCCTTGCGAGGACCGTCAAGGAGAGAAGACTCAAAGGATTCCAGACAGAGTGATCCCAAGATCTAACAGATCGGATAAACAACAAGGTAGTGGGGACCATAAGATATAACGGACGACTCGGTTCCGTGTTCTGCCAGATCGGAGGCATAGTCAGTAAGGGGAACTGAGCGTAAAGAATGGGTTGCATCCTCCCGCAGATAGTCCTCAGGGAGTAATGCAAACTAAGCATTGAATAGTCAGAATGGATCTCGTCCATGCGAGGGTCGTCAAGGTAAGAGGACTCATAGGAGTCAGGCAAATCGGTCTCAGTAGCTGCAGATCGGCTACCATCAGAAGAGATTGAAAGATCTAGAAAATGTCATAGTCTCTCGCAGATAAGTCTCGGAGAGCACTATGAACTAGGCACGGAATATAATAAGAAAAGTGAAACTCATCCTTGCGAGGACCGTCAAGGAGAGAAGACTCGAAGGAGCCCTATGAAATCGGCCTCGTGCCTCGACAGAACGGGCGCACAATCAGACATGGAGGCCAAACAGTTGAATCAGACGACTCGGTTCCGTGCTCCAACATAAAGGTCGCACTAATAGTGAGTGAACCGAGCGTATAGAATATGTTGCATCCTCCCGCAGATAGTCCTCAGGGAGTGATATAAAATAGGTCAATCAAATCATGGGATTGTTGGTGTCAAATCTCAGGTCCTCAAAATCAAGCAATCAATCCTCAAGAGGGCATAAGATCATGTAGGGGGGATAACAAATAATCCGGTCATTCACAATGCGTCCCTCAAGTCAATCAAATAATAAGGTCAATCACGATGCGGTTCCTCAAGTCAATCAAATCAGCTGAGGTGGCACAAAATATAAGCAGAAATCCTCGAAGTACCATAGGTTGATGGACGAGTCAGGAGATAGTGGATGGATCAGTCAGGGAGATGAGTGAAGTCATGTGGGTTCCGGTCACCGTTCCTCTGAAGTCCAAATCAAGGTAGTTAATTAAATCTGTAAATCAATACAAAGGAACCTCAAATAGATCGATCAGTCATAGCTCATGACATCATTATCAAATTAGCACAATACATCACATCCTCAATCCGGTGTGCGTGATCAAAAATCCTCAAATATGCATCACGCCTACGAATCCTGCAATCATCAAAATCATCAATAAGCTCTTTGCACAAGTCTGAAATCAAATCCACCTAAAACTAGCATATATATCCTCAAAAGGGACCCGACTTACTCAAATAATCAATGTAGTCTGAAAACCTCATTGCGGCCTCTATCTACAAGCACATCAATCCCGGTAGGAGAAGGGATGATACGGGGGAGACGAGGAGGGTGGGCGAGATGAAGGTAGACACAAACAAAATCATGGTCGAAGGAGAGGGTCTCCTTAAACCGGATTAGATATGGGTGATATGGGTAAGGAGAAAAGTCGTAAAATCCGGCGAAGACAGTGAAGATCATGGCCCAATCACGACTCGATGTGGATGAGGAGATGGATATGGACAAGGGAGATAGAAGCACTCAATGATGAAAATACGCATGCACACGAGATTGAAGACTCGAAGAATGGATGAAACGTAGATGAACTCAAAGTCACAATCAATGTACAAAGAAAACCCCCAATTCACCTACCCAACACAGTAAAGATCGAGATGTGGTCTTTTTATCTTCTCGATTTTAGAGTTATATGGTCATCAAAAGTTGTACACACCGAAGATAGGCTTGGAATTTAGGCACTAATCCTTAGCGTGTACATAGGAATAAAATGCACAGACAAGGAGGATGTTGCTCTCCCAAAGCAATGAATCCATTACATTTTTATTTTAAAGTCCAACAGAGTTAGAAGTCCCAATTTTATTTGGTTATTTTTCAATGAATGTCCTATCGGTTTTCTAATTCCATTTAGCATCCTAGGTGGTCAAAATTAGAGGGAGAATGTCGGAAAAGCCGTGCAAGTCAGAAATCAATGATGCATGCAAAGTCAGAAGACTTACAGTGCTTCCCAGCTCTCTCCATGCGGGATACAAGACAGAATTGAAAATCTATACTACATGAGATGCAATCTGATGAAATCGTCCTAGCATAGTAACTGATGTTATCGTGAAGTACAATATGATAATTATTTGGAAAGAAACCCTAAGGTCCAATCTTGAAACCACAATGGGTCCTGCTAGCGTTGTATGATGTCTCTCATGATGCGTACGTTCGAATATAAATAATTAACATTTATTATTTGACTAATCCTAGAAGGGAATCTATAGGTACATGCATTGTTTTTAAAAACACGCCTCGAGGCGTTGAGGCGTACGCCTCGAGGCGTTTGTTGGGAAACGTGAATGAGATGATCCATTCCATAGCCCTAGGCTCTCTTATATAGGAGAGTAGCCTATGGGTAAATTACATAAAGAGAATAACAAGAAAATAAAATAACAAAGAGATACAAAATAGCCTATGCGTCAACACTCCCCCTCAAGATGGAGCATAGATATCAATCATGCTCAGCTTGGACGCACACTTCTGGAATGGGCCTTTAAATAATGCCTTGGTGAAAATATCAGCAGTCTGATTCTCTGATGTGACGTGAGATGTAGCAATGAACCCCTTTTGAATCATGTCACGTATGTAGTGACAGTCGACCTCAATATGCTTGGTCCTCTCATGAAAAGCTGAGTTATTTGCAATGAACAAGGCGGCCTGATTGTCACATTCCAACCTCATAGGAAGAGGTATATCAATACATAGGTCTGTAAGTAAGGATTTTACCCACATCATTTCTGTGCTCGCCTGGGCCATAGCCCTATATTCTGATTCAGCACTGGATCTAGCTACTACTGTCTGCTTCTTGCTCTTCCACGAAACTAGAGCATCTCCAACATAGACTGCAAACCCTGATGTTGACTTCCTGTCCTTGGGACATCCTGCATAGTCTGCATCCGCACATCCTGTAACAGAAATCTCCTTTCCTTTCTTAAATATCAAGCCTGCACCTGGAGATAATTTTAGATATCTCAGAATCATGTGTATGACATCCATATGGACCTGGCGTGGTTGCTCCATGAACTGGCTCACACGACTCACTGCAAACTGTATATCAGGTCTAGTGATAGTGACATACAGTAATTTGCCTACCAGTTCTCTGTACCTTCTCTGATCCACCTCTTCTGTGTCATCATCATACAGCTTCATGCTAGGGTCCATTGGTGTCGTAGCAGGTCGACACCCTAGCATACCTGTCTCACTCAGTAGATCTGTGACATACTTCCTCTGTGTCATGACTAATCCATATGGATTTCTAGCAAATTCCAGCCCCAGGAAATATCTAAGGACTCCCAAGTCCTTGGTGACAAACTCGGTCCCCAGCCTTTCCTTTGCTTGCTTAATGCCTTGGTCATCATCACCTGTAATCAAGATATCATCAACATAAACCATGATTACAATGATACCTCTCGCCGTCTTCTGCACGAACAAGGAATGATCAGCATTGGAGCGTTTATATCCTTGTTTCTCAAAGAGGTCTGAAAGCTTCTGAAACCATGCTCTGGGGCTCTGCTTAAGACCATAGATGGCCTTATGCAATCTGCAAACCTTGGAACACTCCCCCTCAACAGCAAAACCAGGTGGCTGTTGCATATAGACTTCCTCCTGCAAGTCTCCATACAAAAATGCATTCTTTACGTCCAGTTGATAGAGTGGCCAGTCTTTAGCGACCGCAACCGATAGCAGGATCCGTAAAGTGGAATGACGTGCCACAGGGGAGAAGTGTCTAGGTAATCTACCCCATATGTCTGCGTGAAGCCCCGAGCAACAAGGCGTGCCTTGTACCTATCAATGGAACCATCTGCATTGTGCTTAACCGTAAACACCCATTTGCAACTCACCGGGCTAACATCTGGAGGTATAGGAACCAAACTCCAGGTTCCTCTAGACTGAAGTGCCTCCATCTCCTCTTCCATTGCTAGTCGCCATCTAGCATCATGCATAGCATCATGATGGTTCCGTGGAATGGCTGTAGCTGAAAGTGCCAATGCAAACGTCCTGAATGGTCCAGATAGCCTCTCAAACGACACCACCGCTGATACTGGATATTGGACACAGCTTCTCTTCGGCTTGCGTAGAGCGATTGGAACATCGAGGTCCTCTGTGGTATCACCATGCTCCTGTAATGCACCCTGCTGAGAAATGTCGTCAGATCCATCAACATTAATATTCTCATTACATACCATAGGCGAGCTAGTTGACTGGTCAGGACCATGAGCTTGATTCGGCCTCCGGGTGTAATGGAATGGTAACAGAGGTACTATTGATGGCGGTGGCAGTGGTGGTGGTGGTTCAGATGTTGGTGGCGGTTGTGATGTTGGTGGTGCCATGAATACACTGTCAGGGGATATAGGTGGCGGCTGCATCTTCCCAGAATCTGAGAAATACATGATGGATTCAAAGAATGTAACATCTGCACTGATCATATACCGCCGACGCATAGGGTCAAAACACTTGTACCCCTTTTGAGTTCTGGAGTACCCCACAAAGACACACTTGACAGCTCTAGGAGAGAGCTTGTCAGAACCGGGCGACAACTGATGGACAAACGCGACTGACCCAAACACACGAGGGGTAAGAGTGAACAGATCCTTGTCAGGATAAATCAGTGAGAAAGGAACATGTTCATTCAAGAGAGACGAGGGCATACGATTTATAAGATAACATGCAGTAAGGACTGCATCACCCCAGTATGAATACGGAACATGACTCTGAATGAGAAGTGACCTTGTGACATCAAGTAGGTGACGGTGTTTTCTTTCTGCAACCCCATTTTGTTGAGACGTATGGGCACAGGATGTTTGGTGAACAATTCCTTTAGAGGAGTAGTAGTTGGCTAGATTATTGGTGCATAACTCTAAGGCATTGTCACTTCTCAGAATTTTGACAGTTGTGGAAAAAACATTCTGAATCTCATTTAGAAATTGAATAATAATATTTCCAGCTTCAGACTTATTTTTCATTAGAAAAACCCATGATGCTCTTGAGAAATCATCCACAAAAACAATATAAAACCTGTGCCCCTGATGATCGGGAACACGACTTGGACCCCAGACATCAACATGAAACAACTCAAATTTGGAGTTACTACTCCGACCTTGACTACTGGGAAACGATGACCTGTGATGTTTTCCCAACTGACACGCCTCACACTGGATAGGTGTGTGAGAAAAACTATAAGGTAAGACAAGACGCAACTTCTGAAGCGGTAGATGACCAAAACGCAGATGCCACAGGAGAGAAGATACTTGTCCAGCGGGAGAAGATGTGATTCCGGCAAATGGGGTCTGGTTCAGACGATAGAGGCCTCCTTGCTCATAGCCATGACCAATCACGTTGCCCGTACGGATGTCCTGAAAAATCAAAGAAGATGGATCAAAAATAGCTCGACATTGGAGATCCTTCGTAATCTGACTGATTGACAAAAGATTCATAGAAAAATGCGGTGCATGTAAAACATTCTTGAGCTGCATAGAGGATGTCAATCTAATCTCCCCCTGACCCGTGATGGGTGAATGTGTGCCATTGGCAATCACTACTGTCCGTCCTGGAGGGATCTGAGTATATCCTGAAAGTAGACTCTGGTCGCCACATAGATGATGTGTAGCGCCTAAGTCCATGATCCATGGCAGTGTATCCGATCTACTACTATGAAGAGCAAGTGTACTACCTGAAGTACTCGTAGAGGCAGACGCAGAAGCAGAAGCAGCAACATCAGTATGACTCTCTGTCATCGGTGCTGGGCCAGATGGTGGGATAATGCCCCTGAGGCGGGCAACCAGATCATCAAAACGCTGATCCAGTGAAGCAGCAAAAGGAGGCTCTATCTGCTCAGCGACTCGTGCAGATGCAGGAAATCCATGCTTTGAGTAGCATGTGTCCTCAGTATGTCCGATGCGGTGACAATATGAGCATGTAGGCCTAGTGCGACCGCCCCTTCCACGGGGAGTACGTCCACGGCCCTGGTAATGAGAACCACGGCCCCTGTTGGCCGCCATGGCTGAGGGATTCTGACTAGCAGCTGCTGAAGGTACAGTTATCCTACTCAATCTGTGAAAAGCCTCCTCCATGGGAGGAATAGTCGAGTCTGCCAAGATCTGTGAACGTGCGGCCTCATACTCTGGATCAAGTGCAGCGAGAAACACACCCACCATCGTTGCATTCCTGTATGTCTTCTGCTGCTCTGGTGTGGCGGTAAGAGGCATGAAGCTATAAAGCTTCTCAAACATTCCTCTCAAAGATGTATAGAGAGAATGTAACGGACAACCATTCTGCTTTATCGTGAATATATCATGTTGTAGTTGCAGGATCTTCGTCTCATTCTTTGCCTGAGAATAGGTCGCTGCGAGGATATCCCACATGTCTTTGGCTGTGGGTTGATGTAGAATGTCATTGGCGATTTCAATAGCCAATGTGCCAGATAGCCACACCTTGGCATATGCGTCGTCTGCCTCCCATGAGGCATGAACTCCAGTCTTCTCTGCAGGCTCGGACTCTGTGAGAATATGCTTCTTGCCTGTGGACTTCATCATGCTCATGAACTGCATTGCCCACAATTCATAGTTCGTACCATCCATCTTGACGATGGGCGCTGGACCACGAAATACGCCCATGGACGGGATATCTGCCTTGCTTTCTGACATACTGGATACAGAAGACTGGAGCGAATGACAATAGATAATATTTGTCTACAATGACATAGACGGGATTAGTTGCATGTGTAGACCTCAAGCAACTATCCCCATTGATCTACGCGCGCTACGATCCGCACACGCACAGGATTAACACGCAATATGTATCCCTTACGCGCTTGGAGATGCGCGCAACTGCTTCCTGTTGCGTGCCCTAGTTCACGCTGGAGATGGTGCAGTTAATGCGCACCAGTTATGCCCAGCAGCAGCAGATGGCACGGGAGGCGCAGCAACAGATGCTGCAGATGATGCAGCAGCGCACAGCACGAGAGGCGCTATGCCGCACAGAAGATGGTGCAGATGAAGATGCGCAGATGCACAACACGCAGAGATGCCGCACAGCACGTGAGGCACTGTGAGCAGGAGGCACGGGATGCGCTACTGCTTCGTGTGCGCCAGATGTGCGGGAGGCGCAAGGTGCGCGAGGGGCTTAGGCACCGGATGCGCAAGGCGCGCAAGATGCGCGGGAGGCGCCCTAGACCGCCACAGATCGGAGAAGAAGAGCCTCCGATTGACTGGGGAGGAACTTGGCGGCGCCGAGAGAGAGAGGGAAGAAGAAAGGCCGGCGGGTGGGGTTAGGGTTAGGGTTAGGTTTCGAGAACTCCGGTCTAGGACCGTCGCTCTGATACCATGTTGGGAAACGTGAATGAGATGATCCATTTCATAGCCCTAGGCTCTCTTATATAGGAGAGTAGCCTATGGGTAAATTACATAAAGAGAATAACAAGAAAATAAAATAACAAAGAGATACAAAATAGCCTATGCGTCAACAGCGTTTCTCAAGGAAAAACACCTCGAGGCTATAGCCTCATTCAGCTTAAGTGAGGCGTGTGCCTCGAGGCTTATGAGGCGCGCCTCGAGCAGGCATTGCCTCATTTGTGTGTTGATTTTTAAATTTTTTTCTATAATATTTTTTCTCTTCTTTTTCGTTGTGGGCTTTTTATCTTTCGTAGACAAGTATTTTCAAGTCCTTAAGCTCACAATTCACTGAAATGCATTTTTTTAGTTTATTAAAGTATTATTCTTATTTTTACTTTGTTATGCATGTTCTTTATAAACCAACGTGAACACAAAATTGAGTCGTGAGTCCTTAATTACTCTTTAGTGTGAATCAAGAATAAATGCTTCCTTTAATAAAATGTTTGGATGCAAGTCCCCTAATTTGACTTAAATTTAGAAAAGTTTATTTTTGTAAACACGTCTCATCTTTTCTTCTATTCAATCGGGAGTAAATTAATACACATCAAAGCATGCATGAACAAAGATGGTCATAACATGCAATATTCCAAGTATTTTATCCTCGATCCTTATTTTAAAGTAAAGAGTGATCACTGATCACTGCTTACTCTCTTATCATTCTCAATTAAATGAGACGTATATCTCACCTAATTTTGAAAATAATATATTACATCTTAGTCCATTTAGTTAAATTTTATTCAAAACTTTAAATTTTGCGGAGTGTTACACATTATTGTATTTGCATATCTATATTTACTTGACTCCTTACAGATTTAGAGTATTAAAAAAGAGAGTTATATAACAACTTGGATGTTTAAACCATGATGTTAACCTTAAAATGTCATGGAGTTATGTATTTAATCATAACTATTTAATTTCTGGAACTTGAAGATTTTTATTATGATTAATTATTAAGTTTTATGAAAAAAATTCTTTCACAAGTAAGGCTTACACCTCAATACGCCTTGAGGCAATACTGGAAAAACACCTCGATACGCCTTACGCTTTTTAAAACCTTGGATACAAGCAGATATATTAGAGCTTTGAACCCTAATCTATCGAGCAAACAATTCCTAAACTAGGGCTCATTCACACAAAATAAAGAAAAAAAGCGGAAAACAAATAAAAAATAAAGTGAGAAAATCGGGAAAAAGCCGGCGAGGCCCCCAAGGGAACAATACCTCGGGCAATGGACCTCGCGAAGTCGATGTACCTGTGCGAGTCCAAATTATTACACATATTTATTGTCACTCTCTCTCACATAAATATACTTAATAATAATACAAAAAATGAACTGCTCTTCAAAAAATCTCCTCCATTTAACCTTGGTTCTCTCTCCTACCGGCTAGGTCTGAAAGCCGGCTCTGCCTTGCTTGGGTGCATCGGTCCTCCTAGGAGGTCCTCCCTCACGTAGCGGTCCCTCGCAACAAAGTCAAAAAGAGAAGATGGTCAGAAACGTCAAAAATAGTATCAAATAAGAAATGAAAAATAAATAAATAACAGAGATAAATAAATGCAAGAAGTAAATAAATAAACAAGAGATACATGACACATAAAATAATCTCCAACTATGCAGCGTTGCTCCCCGGCAACGACGCCATTTGATAATCGAGAGTTTACGCGCGAGTCAAAGTATGTCTCACACAAGGCGCAGACAGTTGGTATGGCGACCCACAACAAAAACCTCAATCGATCAACAATTAACCCACAACTAGAATAAAGCAATTAATATAAAAAATGTGGAATTAAAATTTATTATAACTTTACAATAAAATGTGTATAGGTGTAGGCATGTGTAGAGGTCGAACACAAGGAGCAAACGGTAAAAGGAGGCAAAAATAATGCCAAAAAATTTGTCTTTTATCTCTTGTCCATTTTAAAGTTTTTTGTGGGTTTTTTATTTCATATTTTTGATTCATTTTTGTTTTATATTTTTGTATGTTATTTTTTTAATTTCCTATTTTTTATATTTTCTTTTTATATTTTTTATTTCCTTTTAATTTAAATAGATATATAAGGCTATATACATACATATAGAGTAATATATTTATTAATACTAATAAATATAAGCTAAATACATAATAAAAATTGCTTTTGGATTTTATAAATTTTTCTAATGTTTTTGTAATTTGTATGGAATTTTTCTAATTTCTATGTATTTTTAAGGTCAAAATTATCCCAAATAAGTGATTAGATAAGTAGGCTGAAATTGAATTGGATTTTAAAAATAGCAAATAAATCCCAAAATTATTTAAAATAATTTAATATATAAATCTTTATATAAATAAAATTATAAAACAAAAAAACATATTTTTGGGTTTTTAAATGATTATTTAAATTTTTATAAAGGATTTTATGTATTTCGATTTTTAGACTTTTTGTTTTTCTATTTTTTTGATTTTCGGTTTGTATTTAAATTAGGATAAAATATACTATATATAGTTTTTGTTGGAATTTTGGATACATTTTTATTTTTTTTGGTATTTTATAAGTTAAACAGTACAAAAATGGGCTCCATTTCATTTTGGGTAAATTACAATTTGGGTCCTAATCTATTGGTCCCATCACAGAATGGGTCCCGATCTTTAAATTGTAACGATTCGGGTCCCAGGGTCATTAATGTAAGGAATTTTTTGGGACTAATGACAAGTATACCCTTGTTTAAAAGTTGGAACCCAACCCTCATTTCCTTCCCAACAAGGGCATATTCGTCATGAACTCCTAAATTTCCATTTCCTAAATGGTCCTAGGACCCGAATCATTACAATTTAAAGATCGGGACCCATTCTGGGATCGGATTACCCTTTCATTTTTAATAAATGGATTAAATGCAAAAAATGCCAAATAAAAATAAGGGCATGAATATACATGGCATGAAGCATTTAATCCTATTTTTGTGGATTTTTGGGAGCACAATATGTATTTTTAATAAATAGATAAAGAGCTCAGAAATATATGTCCTGGTGGGGGCATTTTTGTAATAAAATTTACTTTCAGGGGTTCACATGCAAATTAGCAAAAAATATACAACATTAATTTAATTTTATTAAAGTTTTTAACAATTACAAAAACCGTCAGGGGCATGCATGCAAATTTGCTATCTCACGTGGGATGGCACGTGAGGTGACGTGGAATGGACCCGAATGCAATTATGAAAAGTATTGGGGTCTTTATGCAAAAGTGCCTAAAGAGTACAACATTTATTTAATTTTTATGTACTTTTTGACATTATAGGAAATTGTAGGGGATACATCACAAATTGTCCAATCACATGGGGACTACACGTGATTGGATTGGAAAGGGTACATGGTCATTCTTGGAAAAGTTCCCATTTATTTAAACTACATATTTTTTACAGCATTAAATGATAAATACAAAAAAGAAGGGGCAAGAGTTGCAATTTACCCCTTTATTGCACGCGATCGGACGGTGATGAAGCTTTCACTTGACACGCGTCTCCATCCTATCGGCCAATACATGTTTGTCGATCGGTGGTTGAGATTAGATCATGGGGCGCGATCTGACGGTTGAGAGCAGGCTTGATCAAACGGTTCCTGCTGCATCTGGCACGTGGGCGTTGATCGAACGGTAGAGAGGACAACTTGAAGAACTGGGAAGAACTTCCCCATCCCCGAGCTTAGATCCGGTGGTGCGCATGCGTCCGACCATCCCACAAGCTGCAGCTGGTCCAAAAAGCTTCCTGGGGCAATCGAGAATGCATAATTAATGAATGAATAAATATAATTTTTATTATATTCTTGGCCCTTATCTCCCCCTACTTTACTCCTTCTCGACCAACTCAATTCTTGACTTGGTCTCGGGGTTAAGGGTCATAAAATATCTTTGATATTTTAATCTTTTTCTTTTCCTCTCTTTATTCTATAATTTTGGCATTTAAAAACTTATTATTTACACAATAAATGCAATAAATCATGAATGCTATTTTGTACAAATCAATGCTATTTACATGCATTAGCTAGGGCTTTTAAGGCCAAAATGATAGAATAAAGGTGATGAAATGGAGATTCATCAGTCACCCAGTATGCATTTGACCCATATCATCTCCATGCTCCCACGTGTTGTGGCTCTGTACTTTGACTCTACAGTAGATCTGATAACCACAGTATGCTTATTGATCTTCCATGGCATCAAAGAGCTCCCTTCTACTGTGAAACCTGAGGTAGACTTCTCGTCCTTGGGACATGCTGCATAATCTGAATCTATGCATGTTATAACGATAAGGGATGCCCCTTTTCTAAAGAACAATCATTACAATGAGAGGACTTCAAGTACCTCAGTATTATATGAACTGCCTCTGTATGTTTACCTATGTTGCTCCATAAACTATCTAACTCTGCTCACTGAAAAAGAGATGCCTGGCCTAGTGATAATCACATATAGGAGCTTCCCAACGAGCTCCTTGTACTCCCTATTATCTACCTCCTCTATATAATCATCATTGACTTCATGTTAGGGTCCATGGGAGTAGTGGCACACCTGCAATCTGCCATGCATGTCTCAAAGAGAAGATCGGTAGTATACTTCCTCTGGATCATAACAAGACCATGTTGGTTCCTGAAAAACTCAAGTCATATGAAGTAACGTAAATCGCTAAGGTCCTTAGTGATAAACTGTTGTCCAAGAAAATCCTTAGCCGTAAGGATATCCTGCACATCATTCCCTGTAACAATGATATTATCAACATAGACTAGTGTAGCAATTATGCCTCTCAGAGTCCTCCGAACAATCAGTGAATGATTTGCAATTGATCTCATAAATCCATTATGCTTTATCATGTCTAAGAGCTTTTGAAACCATGCTTTGGGACTCTGGTTAAGGCCATAGATAGCATTATGAAGTCTGCAAACCTTCTGACACTCCCTTTCAGCGGCAAACCTAGGTGGATGCTGCATGTAGACTTCCTCCTGCAGGTTATCATAGAGAAATGTATTCTTCACATCAAGTTGAGATAATGATCGATCGTGTATCACTACAACTGAGAGAAGGGTCTGTAATATAGAATGACGAGACAGGGGGAGAATGTATCATGATATCCTACCCCATATGTCTGGGTGAACCCATGAGCCACAAACCTCGCTTTGTAGTACTGCCATTTGTATGGTGCTTCACTGTGAACACCCACTTGCATCCTACCACAGATGCCCATGTAGGATGTAACAAGGCTTTACGTGCTACGTGAATATAATGCGACCATCTCCTTTTCCTTGGCCATATGCCACTGATTGTCTCGTTGAGTCTCATGGTATGTTTGTGGAATCTCTACGGCTGACAGACACTTGACAAACCTCCTGAAATCATCTGAAAGATGCCTAAAAGAGACATGGGCGTCGAGAGGATGTGTAGCACAATTACACATCGGCTTCCACATAGCAATAAGCACATCAAGGTCATTTGCATCCTCCTCAACCTATAAACTAGCCTCTTGAGAAGGCACATGCTCGTCCTGTACAATAAACTACTGCATAGACAAATAATTATTGTCATTCATATAAATAATGTCCTCAGAGCATACCTCAGCGCGCTAGATGATGGGAAAGGTCCATGAGCAGGGGGAATAGTGGGAGGCCTGCGAATGTAAAAATGCGGTAAAAACTGAGCCATCCACTGGATGCCAGGGGTTGAGGAGCCACATTTGTTGGTTGAGCTGGTAGTAGAGGTGGTGGTGGCATAAGAGGAGTCACATGTACCTCCTCCTTAGAGTCAAACAAAGTCAACCTGTCACATGTAGGGGAAATACATAAAAGACTCAAAAAAGGTGATATTAGCGTTGACATAGTACTTTCGTCTTACTGGATCAAGGCAATGGTATCCCTTCTATGTCCGAGAGTAGCATATAAAGACACATTTGACAACTCTAGCAGAGAGCTTGTCACAACCCGGAGTTAGGTGGTGTACAAATGCCACATAGTCAAATACACGTGGGGTAAGGGAGAACACTCTTCCTGGGAAACACAATCGAGAAAGGAAACTTCTCTCGTAACACTGAGGAGGCATATAACTCACCAAGTAACATGCCATTCGCATCAACCCAAAAAAAATGGGACGTACGACTTTGAGTCAGGAGGATACTAGTCACATTAACTGACGGTGTTTGCATTCAGCAACACCGTTCTGTTGGGAAATGTATGCACACGTGGTTTGGTGTATGATGCCAAGATGTGAGTTCGAGGATCGTGATACCACTAGAGGAGGTGAATAGTGGTTCGATGCAGTTTTAAAAAACTTTTGCGGAATAATTAGCATGCACAGAAACAATCAACCAAGCAATACAATGAGCACACTTGCATTGTATCTTTACGTGGAAACTTACATGGGTAAAAACCACATCCTGGATCTTCCTAACTCGGGATTTTCCAATTAGCCAATCTAATCAACTACTTTACCAAAGCCCAAGATATTTACACAGATATATCAATCGTTTACAAAGCTGATGCTTCATGATCTTAGATCAAATACCAAGATTACCACTAAAGATCAGACATTGTAGCTCAAGCAGAAGAACAAATGAGCTTCAACTTTTTTCTTGCTTCCTTGGAGATCTTACATCCAAGAGATTCTCTACAACCTAGGATCTGACAACTATAATCCTGCAGAAAGATCTTTATTGGAAATAAAAAGATATATAATAATCTTTTTTCACATGCACATTATTTTCACATATATCAAGAAAGTATACTCCAATATAGGACAATGATATCTGGAGATAATTCAGCACAATATAATTGCACAAAGTTCATAACTATAGCACAACAATTATATCACAGATAACACATGTGAACAATCAATATCAAACAAATATAAATATCATAACTCTAATGAAATGATAGCATTGCTTCACAACTATCAACCAACTTTATTTTTCTCGAAATGATCGAATAAATCAATGAACATGAGAGAGAATAGTGAAGGAAATCACCCAGAAAGAGCTTCTTGCTTTTCTAGAGAAAGTATGAGTGATTGCTCGAGTTGTGTATCATCTAATAATGGGTATGGGGTCTCTTATATAGGGATCCATGAAAATATGGCCGTTAGAAACAAAGTAGGAAGTAAATGAATGAAGATTTCATGAAGTCATTGATCAATATAAACAAGGTGATCAATCAAGTGCATATGATCAGATCAAAAGTGTATGATCGATCAATTTTGACTATTCGAAAGAATTCTAATTATAATCGATGAGGTCAACAATTGTCGGTTAATTTGGCATGTATATGATCGATCAACCAAAATAACATGGTCAATCACTGATGATCGATCAGTTTATGGTCGATCATTGAGAATAAATGGTCAATCAAAATTGGAATGGTTGGTATCTCGATTAGGAAATTATATGTTGAAGGTTGTCGGAGATTACAAATTTTCAAAATACTATAAGTAAATAATACAACAACTTTTAATGCTTCGCTTGAAGTCGACGATGCTTCGAAGATATGTTGAGCTGAAATCCACACTTGTAGTCTTGTAGTCACAAAGAACGTGCGAGCGACTTTGATATATTCAAGTATGAGTGTCGTCTTTGAACCATCAGAGAAACAAAGAACTAACAACCTCCCCCTTCTTAATGATGACAATTTTTCAAAAGCTTAAAGAAGTGTAATCATTTAGGCATAATAGTTTTTATATAATCCATGTATATAACAATAAATCATCAAATTAAAAATTGAACCTTAATTTTAGTTGTTCCCACTTACCAAAAGAATCGTAAAACATCTCTTTAAGAGTGTAAGGTGAGTAATGAATAAAATAAGATTTTAATCTTCTTTTTTCTTTTCCCCCCTTAATTAGAAAATCCATTAACCCTTAGGGTGCATTTGGTACGCGGGTTAAGGCGGGTTAAACTGGTAGTGGGTAACCCGTTTTTGTGTTTTGGTGTTTGGATAGAGGGTTAAACTGGGGTGGGTTAGAAGTGGGTAACACTTGATGTCAAAATAGCCCGTCTTCCTAAACTGGATCCTTACAAAAGATAAAGCCCTGTCATACATATTCTTTATGAGGTTAATAATGTACGCGACGTGTACTTGCCTCTTCTCCAAAACTCTCCACAATATCTCTCGTGGGACAGAATCGCAAGCCTTCTCCAAATCAATAAAAATCTTATGGAGGTTCTTCCTTTTAGCTCTATAAATCTCCATTGTTCTCCTCAACAAATGGATGGCTTCAATAGTTGAGCGACCTGATATGAATTCGAATTGGTTTTCTTTTACTTTGGAAACTGGAGAGAGCGTCGGACCTTCTTGCCACGCTTGGCAACACGAGTAGTAGAACTAGACTTGTATTGAAGGGTGCCAGACTATTCTTTAGTCTCAGTCTCTGTCTCTGCTTTAGTCTCTTCATCTACAACTGGCTCGGGCATGCGAATATTCTTTCCTGGACAAGAAGAGGAAGCACTTGGTTTAGAAGGATGAGGCTAAGGCTGAGAGGGAGTGGGGGCTTGTTGAGGCATGATGCGATGAGCACGAGCATGGGTACACAGGTTCTGGGTGCTGGAGCAGGAAGGTTCCAACATATATGCATTTGGTACGTCTCATTAGAAAGGTGATAGAACATCTTGAACTAATCGTTCACGAACTGAGCATAGTCATTTACGCATGTCGCAATCTCTTGTTGGTAGTTTATCATGGCATTGACAGTCTCTTGGATCTGTCGGAGCGCTAGGGAGTGGACGTCAATGGTGGACTGGTGTGAGATCTCTTCTCCTAGAGCAAACCAGCAGTCCAGGGCAGAGGATGACAGGAGAACATGCATAGGAATGTATCTATTAAAGTGAGGGGTCGAGGTAGAGAGGACATGAGTAGGTCCGGAGGTGGTGATTGGCGTCTTGGTCTCAGGTTCCTTTGCATTGATGGTGAGTTTCATAGCCTTAACACCAAAAGGTCTGACTCGATGATGCGAGCTGGGTCTCGAGGGGTGGACACAGAAAAGTGTGAGAAGATGTGGGTTACAAGGAATCTTAAGGAGTGATAGTGAACGGGTAGCTAAGAGAGGAGGTAGCAAAGATAGTGTGACTAGTTAACGATTTGATCAACACAAAAACATATATTAAGGCATGGATCTCTATGGTGACATGGGTGAGGTTAGTCTTCTTGTTCTTAAAGCACCAAGAGAAGACTCAGACCTATCAGGGATTTCTCTATGTTTTGCATGGGCATAAGGGCTTCCCTAAGTTCGTCTTGGTCTAGGGTGTCTATCACCTCGATGAGGATGGGACGGTGTTAGGGCATCCTAGGGTAGACGAGATGACAGATATGTCAACAACAAAGGTTTTGTTAGAGTTATTAGATTTACATTTATGTTTGTAACCCTTCGGGTTCCGTAACCTCCTGTGACCCTTCGGGTTCTGTAACCCTTTGTGACCCTTCGTGTTCCGTAACCCTCGTGACCCTTCGGGTTCCGTAACCCTTGTACTCTCTAGGGTTTTCTCTCTATATAAGAGACCCTAGCTCTATGGAATAAACATCTCATTAGTTCCTCTTCTCAACATGGTATCAGAGCGACGATCCTAGATTGAAGCCTAATATCCTAAATCCGCCTCCACTACCAACCCTCTCTCCGCCGACAAGGAGAGAGGGTTGGACCTCTTGCATCACTCATGGATTCGATGATCTCGCGCAAGGTAGTCCAAGACCCCAGCAACACCAGCTGCCATCACCAATTGCACCTAAAAGCATCGTCTAAGTCTCCAGCAGCTCCAACCACACCTCCTGGAGCCTCCCACCCCCCTCCAACAACCCTCGTTTCACCACGACTTGTTTCTCCTAACTTTTTATTTCTCCCTCTTTATTCTATCAAGTATGGGAGAAACGAGGTGCCAGAGATGATTCTTCAAGGTGTCTGATATCCTACCACGACTGATAGACCAACACTCCAGACTACTACTTAGGTCATCCGTCTTCACCGAGCATCGACTTCTTCATCGGAGCGTATACTTATTCTTTTACGATCCGACTACTTCTCCGTACTGGACTTCTTCTATAGTGATTCTTCTCCAGGCACGACAGAGATATGTTCCGGTGACCTGCAGGCACGACAGAGATACGTTCCGGTGACCTGATATCGCAGCGACTCTACAGGCATGGCAGAGATACGTTGCGGTGACCTGAAAACCACAGACCCGTCCTCGAGCGAGGTCTTCTACCAGCAGCGGACATATGTTCTTATGATGCATCGTGTGAAGATGTGGTGTATACTTTTTCTTTTTGTTACAAGCAGTAGCTTTCTCAGCTCCAACTTAAGGGGGAGTGTTAGAGTTATTAGATTTACATTTATATTTGTAACCCTTCGGGTTCCGTAACCCCCTGTGACCCTTCGGGTTCCGTAACCCTCTGTGACCCTTCGGGTTCCGTAACCCTCGTGACCCTTCGGGTTCCGTAACCCTTGTACTCTCTGGGGTTTTCTCTCTATATAAGAGACCCTAGCTCTATGGAATAAACATCTCATTAGTTCCTCTTCTCAACAGTCCATTGATGGTGGACCTAAGTCTATAGGTAGACGAGTCACCGATATCCTCTAGGTTATCATAAAACTCAATAATGATGTATGTGGAGATTGAATCAATGAGGGAACCTAGGTAACTAGGGAAGATGGGGTCAGAGATCGCGAACATAGTTGAGATCGAAGATCCTATGGAACGAGGGGAATTGGTCATAGAAGATGGGCCACGAGATGGTCGGTTAGTCATCATACGATGATGAGAGAAGGCTTGAATCCAGTCTAAGGTCGAGGCATCTTAGGAGGAGGAAGCAACCTTCAAGCACTTGGGGGCCATCGTGACAACCTGAATAGCCTCCTGTAACAAAAGGATTACTAAGAAATGCTAAAGATCTAAGAGAAATGAGAAAGAACATATAACAGGGCTTCTGTACTTACAGATGATCGATCAAGAAAGTTTTAATGATCGATCTGGAGTCATCGATCAGCCTAGAAAAGGTCATTTATCCGACCTGGAAATTGTTCTCAGGAAACTCGGATTTTTGGTGAACTCTCTTGCTTTTTGGTTGTGTGAGAAGTGAAGGAACCTCTATTTAGTCTCAGCTACGTAATTAAAATCTGGCAAACCTACATTAATGGCCTAACATGATTATGGTAGGACCCCACTTCATTTGAAGTTTCCTTGCTTTTGTGTATTCCTATACAAAGGACATGCATCAAGAGTATCCATCTAATATTAACATGCATATAATTTTAACATTTCTTCATATTGAAGTGTATCATCGAACTAACTATTTAGATGACTAACCATTTCTCATATATCGTTCTAATCTGACTCATTAGATCGTTAACTATACGGTATTCGATATGATAAAGGTATGTAACATATGTAAAGATGGACACATCAAATTATGTAAACTTAAAAGTGTTTTATTTCAGATAGTAAATAAAAGTAAAAGGACATGTTTTAAAATGACTTTTCATTAGCTTATGCTAAAAATATATCCTCCACTTATTTTCAAGTGCGATTTTGCGAAGGACATCTGGAGCAGTGTTGCCATCTCGCGGGTGGACGTCTCAGGAAAAGACTTTTGCCATAGTTTTGAGAAGGCAATCAACTGGTCTAGATAAAGACCATTTATGACCATATGTGCCATTTCTATAGTTATAAACGTAACAGAGTTTTGGGAGTATTTGTTCGTGGTAGAGGTGTCATGTACATAACCTTTGCGCTAATCTATATACCCTCTTTAAAGTTGGGTTTTTCACCCTTAGGTGACACGTGGCATGTTGAGGCTCTTCCATGCCCTTTTTGCTTTTGCAATGTTTCCAGCCCTCCGATTTTTTATAATTAAGCGACGTGCCATGACTCTTCCTTTCCGTTTCTGCTTTTGCAATTTTTCCATCCCTCCATATTACCATTCCCTCTACTTCTATATTAGCATTCCCTCCCCGTACATGATCCGAATTGGTGGGCATCTTATCGTACTAAGAGCGATGTGAGATAGATTCCAAAGGATCGTAGATTTGCCATTGATTGATACACATCCATTGGAGATGGCCGGGAAACTAATCTTCTGCTAATGTCCCCATCAAATTATGGTCTTGACACTTAAATTAGTGCATCCCATAGCCAATTGCTTCAATTTCGTTTTTGTTCTTCGCCCTTTATTTGGATTTACTATATTGTTATTATGTGCATGCCTAATGAAGTAGTTTTAGATGATGACGTCAATTATACATGCATATGTCCTGGTTCAAAATCTACGCATACATGATGCGTGTATGCATGCATGCTTATACGTAACACAAGAATGGTCGATGTTACATAGGGATGCAAGCGGGCAGATACAGATACGGATGTAGGTGTTACAATATTCTTATCATTTTCAAAATTCATATATAGAGACGAAAACAGATATCTTACAGATATTGACAATCGCAAACCATATCCCACTACAACATATTGTAGCTATCGCAACAATCATATAGCAACGATATTTATATTTGTCATAATATATTGAAAGTCATTAATATAGCAACGATTATATCTATTTGTTTCTAATTATAATAGAAATTGCGATGATTCCTTGCCTTTGTTGCTAAGTATCTTAGAAATAGTCATGATTCTTTGTATTCGTCGCTATTTTGATATAATAACGAATAAATCGTTGCTTAAATTTTATTCATAATTTTAGGTTCTATTGAAGGGGTAATTCGCAGATTTTCCAAAATCTTGGATTGTTATGGAAATTTATGTATTCGTTAGAAATTAACTTATTTGCGCATTACTTAAAAGTAGCATGTTTATTATAAAATCTAACTTTGTATTATATTATTATTATTACAACATTCGAACAAATCCATTAAAAAATCATGTTATTACCCAAGGAAAAATTATATCTGCCGAATAATTTACTTTAAATAAAAAATTATTTGCATACTTCTGTCATGAGGAAACTTCCTCAATAGTATTTTTTTAAAAAAATAATATTTAAGAAATTGTCTCCGACTGTTTGACACTAGGTGTCGGCTACCTAACGCAACCCTCCAAAATATCTTCATTTGCAAAGAAGATCAGTTGATGCAACCAGTTAGCAGATGCGAGTGTTGGGATGTTAGAGCCGGCTAAGAGAGGGTGAGGACGGCCCAAGAAGTGTTGGAAACAGACTATACGAAGGGATCTTAACTTTTTGGATATAAGCACGAGATTGATCCATGATAGATTAGAATGGAGGCGAAGAATCCATGTAGCCGACCCTACTTAATTGTGGGAAAAGGCTTTGTTGTTGTTGTACATACTTCTGTAATACTTTTTTTGTTGAAATTATTTTATCGAAAAAGTACCCTAATTATGAATATTATGTTTCTTCTATTTATTCTTTTTTATTTCAATCATTTCTTGCTTACATGAACATTACAGCCTAATATTTTAATTTAACCACATTTTCCTTCTGCCTTGAAGCGCGGGTTACATCCTAAAATTTCGGTCTGGGTGTGCTCTTGGCGGGGAGTACCCTTTTAAAAAAAGATTAACCTTAGTGTGATGCAAAAACTATCTTCAATATGGCCTCTGTAGATGACATGCATATGTTGATATCCTATTATAGTTGTTGGGTTGGTTATCATCACAAGTCATTTCTCTTGTTGGTTAGCTTAACGGACCATATATTAGTAGGATTCTAACTTGTTTATCCCGAGCTGACATTGTTTTATGTTACTGGTAGGCTTCAGCAATCAGGTTGGAAATAAGAGGTGGGCAGTGGGCGAATGCATTTATGCAGATGGATGGAGAGCCATGGAAGCAGGCCATTCAAAAGGATTTCTCTACATATGTTGAGATCATGAGGGTTCCTCATCAGTCCATAATGATTAGAGGAGATTGATCATCTGCTGATGCAGTTGGCATATTGCTATCGTTTCTAATTTTATTATTGTAACATAAGCAATAAAAAAAGAAATCTAATAGCTGTTATTTGTTGTATTTACTTAATTCCTAGATAGTGGAAAAGAAGCAGATATTTTCACATATTTTCCCCATTTACAATGTAATTTGTTCTGATGTCGACGTTAATTTCGTCTCTAGCTAACGAATTCGGTTATTGACGACATTGCAGTTTTGCATTCATGTATGGATTTCGG
Source organism: Ottelia alismoides (assembly GCA_037367405.1). NCBI lineage: Eukaryota > Viridiplantae > Streptophyta > Magnoliopsida > Alismatales > Hydrocharitaceae > Ottelia > Ottelia alismoides. Next base: position 486,709 of record JAZKJV010000923.1, on the reverse strand, counting down.
ATTATGATGATATTTGGAGGGATACTTAAAGCTATTTTCCTTTAGTTCTGTGCTTTTTGATCGTATATGACATGTAGTTGCATCTGAACAAAGTCAACTTCCGCGGCTGCACATGCCTCAACTCCAAGTGTAGGTGAGGTAACTAAACTAGAACCTTATCTCATGCAGGTGAACCGTGACAATATCGAACTAATGTTGTTTCAATTCATGAGAAGTTGAGAATTGTGATACCCGTTAGTATCTAATTAAATATACATAATCTACGTAATAATCCATTTGATTAGTGCAAATGGAGGCACTGACTTCAATTATAATATGGGATGAAGATTATAATTTATGTTATTGGACAATTGTTGTTATTTTATAGTAATAAGGCATGAACATCTCCCTTGTAAATTTTAAGATTTTTATCACTTGTGCCTCTCTTTGATATTGCAATATTAATTGTGCCCTCGACTTCTTCCACAATCATCACTTGTACCCTTCAAATTAGTTGTCTGTCCACGCTTCAAACAGACCTTAACTTTTGGGACACAAGGGTAATTACAGTGAATAACTAATGAAGATGTCTTTTTCTTCATTCTTTCCCTCCCCTGTAGCCTTTCTTCTTTCTTCATCTCCTTCCTCCTCCGACGCAAGCTCTTCGGCCTCATCCCACGACCTTCGCCCCCCCCCCCCCCAATCCCTACCTTGACCTCATTGTGATCTAGGTGAATGGAAGAGTTCTTCCCCCATTGATTCTTCATGATAAGGTGATTTCCAGGTCATTCTTCAGTGTTAGGAATAGGGGTAGGAGGCTAAGATCCAAGTGATGGCAATGGAAGTCCTCTCCAAGATCGGCTAAGATCCAAGTGATGGCAATGGAAGTCCTCTCCAAGATCCAAGGGCTAACCTATGGAGCTGTTTATGCATCCTACAATCGATGATGTTGCATCAGCTTGGGGGAAGAGGCTTGATAATATCGATGATCTCTATCTCTCGACAATGATGACATGTGCTTCGGCAGAATGAAATAGACATAATAGGCAATGAAACCCAATCATCTAACGCTCAATATATCATCTTTTATAGGAGTTTACATGAATATGAAAATTAAGATCCATTTTGACATTAGGATGCAACTTCATTCTTATATTCTTAATTCCAAATGGTAATTCAACTTGGGTTTGTTTGTCTCCAATCGCCTCACTTTCCTTCTTCCTCTAGCCCTTCTCCATTGAAGTACACCTCACTCCACCTCCAAGAATGGTCGATGCTAGGAGCTAAGATTCGATCTTAACCATAGCAAAGGAGTTAAACTCGTTCACCTCTCTACCGGTCCCATTGCATGAGCTGCCAGATCACCTAGTTGAGCCCATTGCTCAAGCGGCATATCTTCTTCCAGGTACCTGCTAGAGATTTGACTTGTTGCTGACCTTCCTCGTCAGACACGTGATAAAATCATTTTTAGATTAGTTAAAATGGTCTTTTTCTAATAAGAACCAAGAACAAGTCATTCTGAATCACACTTAAAATCTCGGGGAAAAGAGCATGGCTTTAATTTATACATGGGCAAGTCTAGAATTGAACTCAGGGAAACAAATGATATGTTATCTAACATATGCCAAATATCTATTTTATTAAATTTAATGTACTTAGAATCAAGACAATGCAATGCATGTAATTTTATATCTTTTTATGTCAAAATGTGATGATAAAAAGAGATGATGTTATGCTATGCAAAACAAAAACATGAAACACACAACAAGGCTTCTGAATTATTTTACGTTAATATAATGAATTGGTCTATGAAATATCTATAATTAATGCATAAATCAGATGTTATAGGTGATTAATCTAGTGATAGTTACAACACCTAAGTCCTTAAATAGGTGAATATCTAATCTTTTTTTAATGAGAGTTAAAAGTAATCCAAAATAGTTCAAAAATCAATTAAACAAGAAATGCATTTAAGAAGTATTAGTTTGTCTATTTTTATGTGAATTATTAAGCAACAATAAATGAATAGCAAAGTATACAAAATTACATGAGCAAGGACTTTGCTCCAGGAACTAATCAATATAAGGACATCCTATCAGATCAATCATTGCATATCTAGATAGGAAATTAAATTACGAATCAAACAAGACCAATTTTATAAAATTTTGACATCAAGTGTAGAAGTTATTACACAATGAATCCATGTTTCTTTTTACAATAAAAACATAACTAAAATAAAGTAAAAACTACTCAAATAGGTCCAATAGGGGCATATATCCAATAAAAATAAGCCACAGGGGCTTCTGTGTAAAAGTTTAAGCATTTGAGGGCTTTTGTGTAAATAAGGGAATCTGGTAGGGCATCAGATAACCCAGAGCGGGCATGTCAGTGGGGCGTGCAGACTAGGCTCGATTGGAGGATCGAGGCACTATGCTGATCGGGTCATGTGCTTGTTGCTGTAGCTTCAGGCTAGGTTCAGGTCCATCAAGGCACTAATGGTCGTGGCGAAGCTTGGTGCACGTTAGGACTATAGGATCGCAACCAATGGGGCTCCATCCGATAGCACATGTAGGTCTTCATGAGGTTTGTTCCTCCTTAATCGGTGACGTACCAACAGATCTCCAATGGTCCATCTGCTGCTCCTATATCAGCATTTAGTCTTGTTGAAGGTTGAAGAAGGTTATTGGTTCTCAGGTGAAGGCCATGGAGAGTCGGAGAGGTGATGGTAATGGTTGGAGCGACGTGTTGACATGGCCTCATCGGAGGCAGAGCTAGAGAACATTAAGGTATCCAAACCTTCGTCCAGTGAAGCCTCGAGGTACCTACACAGTTTAGATAGATAGCGAAAGCAAGGGGGTGTTTTGGGGAACGAGATGGATAGGCTGGAGGACCTAATTGAGTGGTAGAAGGTGGAGTCCAACTGGGTTCCTCTTCCTTGTAGGAATAGGACTGATCGATGTAAGGGAACGATATGAAGGAAGAATATGTGATCTGAGGGCTTGGCGAAGATGTGGGTTGTGTGGCGATGGTGTGGAGGTGGTTGACTTGACCTGAGAATGAGTGAGTGTTGTGAATTAAATCATATAAAAGAAGAAGGGGGTGATACGAAGGTTTACTTGGAAGAATGAAGAAGAAGAACATAGGTAGATGAAGGTTCTGGTCTAGAGCTTATAGAGCTCTGGGTCTTCGCTTGACATGCACAGCAAAGCCGTGAAGCTAGAGCAGTAATTGGAATAGTGCTACAACGTGGTTGATAACCAGGATTTTTGCAGAGGTCGTCCATCTGCAAGGCAGATCGACAATCGTCAAAGCGACCACAAAGAAAAACCTTGATTGATCAGCAATTAACCCACAATATACATAAGTCATGAATAATAAAAAATGTGAGGTTATGATTTATTTTTCTCTACCATAAGATGCATAGTAAGCAAGCTTGTAGAGGTCGAACTACATAGAGCAAAATGGTAGCGTATGGTTATTTATGCACAACCAAGTCTTTTATTATGTGTATACATCTTTTTGTGGGATTTTAATTATATATTTTATTTTTGGTTATATATTTTGTATTTCATTTTTAATTTTTCAGTCTTTATATCTTCTTTTTTATATTTTTATATTTTTATATTTCTTTTTTGTTAATATATATATATAACATATATAAGGCTATATATACATATAGAATAATATATGTATTTATACTAATAAGTATTAATTAAATATAAAATAAAAAGTGTTTTTGAATTTTTCATATTTTTCTAATGTTTTTTAAATTTTTTTAAAATTTTTGCTAATTTTTATGTATTTTTAAGGTTAGAGTTACCCCAAAAAAGGGATTAAATAAATAGACCGAAATTGAATTAAATTATAAAAATAGTAAATAAGTCATAAAATTATCCAACTCAATTTTAATATATGAATATTTACATAAAGAAAATTATAAAATATGAAAACATATTTTTGGATTTTTAAATAGTTTTTAGATTTTTATGAAGGATTTTGGGTTTTCGATTTTCAACCTTTTTGTTTTTCCATTTTTAGTAATTTTTGTTTTGTAATTAAAATATGATAAAATAGCCTATATATAATTTTTTGAAATTTTTAGAGACATTTTCATAATTTTTTGTTTTTCTAATCAAACAAGGAATATATTGTACTCATTTGATTTTTATAAAATGATCAAATTTCCTAAATATGCAAAGTGAACACGTGGCATGGAAGTGCATGGCATGAGGCATTTATTCCTATTTTGTGTATTTTTCAGAGCATATTAGCTATATTTAATAAATAGATGAAAAGTATAAAAATATATGTCCTAGCAAGGGCATTCTTGCAATAAAAATAAACTCCACGGGCTGAGATGCAAATTTGACAACATAAAACAACATTTATTTAATATTTAAGAACTAATTTACAATATATAAAAATACTAGGGGTTAACATACAATTTGCCCAGCCCACGTGGGACGACGCATGAGCTGTGATGGACTGGAACAAAATGTTAATACAAACATTGCAGGGGCCTTCTTGCAAAAAGTCCATTTATTTTTAAACGCTTCATTTTATTTACAGGGCAAAATAATAAATGCAAAAAGTTCGGGGCTAGATATGAAATTTACCCCATAAGGCGCGTGATCGGACAGTGGTGGGTCATCCACTTAAACATGTGGCTCCTCGAGTGCGACGATACCCTTTGCTATCCGATGGTGGAGATCATATCTCAAGACGGAGTTCTACGATGAAGGAGTGGCTCGATCGGACGGTACTGGTAGGATCTAGGGCTCCTCCCCAGATCAGACGGTTGCTCCTCTCTTCTAAGAACATGGAAGAACAGTGCACTTCCCTTCCTTCGATCGTGGATTTCTCCTCCCTCTGGTGAGATCCTTCTATGGCAATGGGCTCTACATCTCTGGGGAGGCTTTCCGCAGCGGTTGAGAGTCGAAAGAGGCTCCAGGGCCTCACAGGGAGGTCAGGCAAGCTCAGGGAAGATCAGACCTCCTAGAACCTGCAGATAGGCTCGATTCGAGCTCAAAAGGACTTTGTTGTTCGCATGACCTGCACAACAAGGAAGAGTGGCTCGAGGGGTGCCCCTCGACCAAAATTTAAAGCTGATTTCGCAAGGACAAAGTTGGGTAGAGGAGCTCCGACAAACGGTGATGGACAGGCTCCACTTCACCGATCGGAGCATGATCAGGGGGTCTCGATGAGTGGATCAGGTGGAGAATACGCAAGGGGAGGTAATGGACGTGAAATAGAAGGCAGAGGTAGCTCAGATCGTTGTGAGATCAGGTCGGAGCTCGAAAGCTCCGGCGGGGGAATCTAATTGTCCTACTTTACCTATTGATTATAATGTGAAACTAACTACTAGAATCAACGCACATGAACTAAATCTACCTAAATATGCATGAAAGAAGCAACTCTTATACCTGAGGGAGCTCATGTAGTAGAGTAGCCGGTGGGACGGCCGTGGACGCACCTCCGTGCTCCTGGAGCTTCGCTGGACCTTGCACCGCCTCCTCCTGTCACGAAAAGACTAGCTGGATCCACGACGAGGCCTCCTAGACTCGAGACGGTGACCAAACTTTCATGGAGGATCGGAGGTTCTTATTTATAAGCAATGTGGGCTACCCTTATTGACCATATTAAATTACAAATTTAGGCGTATACAAAGAGATCTGATGGTTGGGCATGTATATACAGTGATCAATGATCATTTCGTGTTAAGGAGTCGAAGGCGATGGATGCAAGAGACCCCAAGAAAAATGCAGAAAATAGGGGAGATGATGGACTATGTCAAATCAGAGGGCTAGAGGGGAGTTGACTCAGAGTCAACGAAAGCTGGACGCCGATTGGTCCACGAAAGCCCGCTAAATGATAAGACATGTTGTTTTATTAGAAAATAATTATTTATAAATAGTATTTGATTTTACTAATTTTTGTACATAAAATAAAAAATATTTATTATTTTATTTAGTATTTATTATGATATTTATTTTTTGACTTTAGTTATGAGTAGTTACTTTTTTAATGGTGTATTTATAGGTATATTTGCCTATATTTTGGTTATTTTATTTTTAGTTTTGTGTATTTTATTTTATTATTTTATTATTTTATTTTATATATTTATATCTTATTTTTATATACTCAAGTATTTTTTCGATTTTATTTTGATTTTAAGATATACTTATGTTATAAATAATATTTTAAAAATTTAAAAATATGAATTTGTGAAAATAATGTAGGATGAATATATTGATATTTTAATCGGGTCTAATGCACAATAAGGGTCAAAAACCTAACTTTCACACTGTAACTTCAAAAAATATGAAACCACCACCATTAAATAGCTTATGAAAAGATATATTTAATTAGAGGTGATTTTGATATGTTCTGAGTTTGTATTTTGGAAGATATGGGTCTTTGAAGTTTATTTTTTTGGCTTTTTATTTTTTGTATAAAATGAACACTGTATATTATTCTTGTACAAACTCAATTTTGTATTTTATTTACATTATTATCTACAACTTTCATGTACAAAGTTTCTTCATTTGAAGAATAAATAATCAAGAATAAAATAGGTGTCAATAGTGAATAAATAATGAATAAAAGAATTGGATTTTTTTATATTTTTATCCCTTATCTCCTCCTGCTTTATTCCTTATCGACCAACTCAATTCTTGACTTGGTCTTCGGGTTTAGGTTCATAAAATATCTTCGATACTTTATTCTTTTTCTTTTCTTCTCTTTATTCTATAATTTTGTCATTAAAAACCATATTATTTACACAATAATTGCAAATAAATGATGATTTTGTACAAATTAATTCTATTAACATGCATTAGTTAAGGTTTTTAAGGCCAAAATGATAGAATAAAAGTGATGAAATGGATATTCATCAATGGTTCATGATACCGTAGATCTCACTGGAGAAGGTGATCGTCTTTGCTCAACCTAGATCTCTCCCTATCACATAAGGTTAGTGAAGGTTATGGGAAAAGCCATGAGCGCATCACAAAACTGTGAAGATAGCATTATATACGATCGGGAGCAACTAGTCATACTAGTTGGTTGGGGGAGCGAAATTTAAAAATTTTAAATAGATGAAATCACATGATCTGAGAACATTTCTCAATTCATTTCATCAATACCACATACATGATATAGGAATACTTCTTGAAGCAAGGTTGCGATCGTGTCTCTAAAGTAAGAGACCTCCTATCTCAAGTCTGATCTAATGGAGGAGACACTTACGAGCACGTAGATGAAACGCATGCTCCTCGCAATACAAGTTGATGATCCAAGAGACGAGTCTCCTCATCACGTTTCACCAGATCCGATATCTTCTTCATGAGAGAGGTGCATCAAAGGAGACGGAGGTCCATGAGCGGTCAAAGCAGCATCATAACAGTGTGGTGACAATGGTGTTCTTCTCTAGGGTTTAGAGTGGACATCACTCTAAGAAGAGAGAGGGGGTACATGGGTGTGTGTGAGAGAGAAATATTGCAATTCTATAGTCTAAAAGAAGAGCTAGGGTTACCTCTTCTTTTATAATATTTTAGGAATCCATGTATCACAATCCATATGAAACACAAAATCAATAGTTGAGATTGATTTGTGTTTCTATTCAATGGTCATGATTTGATGAAAAAATACAACAACAATTAATATATTAAATTAAATATACTGAATAATAAACATAATTTAATCGAACTAAATCAAGTGGGATAGAAGGATTTGGAAGGGGACCACCAACCTTCCTAAAATGAAGGGGACTACCACTCTTTGAATGAGTCAAAGGGTGGTCATCCACTTTCCTTTCATGAAAGGTGTTGGCCTTCTAATTATGTGGGATATAAAATCTCACATAATCCTTCATATATTTATAACAACTTTGTTGTAAAACAATTCATCAAAAACAATTCCAAATTAATTTTGGGAACATTGCAAGCATACCATTGAATAATTTTGAATCATATTCACACATACAAAATAATTGTATTTCCAATTAATTTTCTATGTGAATCCAATTCACATTAACAATTATTTTGTAGTTACTATTTCCAATAAAATCTCTCTAATATATTATTAATCATATTTAATATATATAACATGGATAGTGCTATCCACGTCATTCATTTCCTTGACAATTAAATCACATTTAATTATCTTTTATCGTTATTATCATGAAACTAAATAATATGAATCACATTCACATTATTCATGATAATTAAATCACATTTAATTATCAATTTCTAAATGTTCTTATACACAATTTATAAATGGCATTATTCTTGAACTCTTTCAAGAATAATGCGCTTTCTCCGTAGATACTTGAGATAAGGACATGGCGATTGTAAGTTCCGCGTATAGTGACTTGGATATTGAGATTATATTTCAAATCTGTATCTCGAGGACATCTCATAGATGGTTTATTGAATCAAGGCTGTAAATTTAATCTTCTCATTGCATTTGAATTACATTTAGATCAATGTCCAACATTTGAAGTAAGATCACATCACTTCTCTAATAAGAAGAGTCACTAAAATCCAAACATGTTTCATTACTTCCTCAGAATGGAAGCGTCATGGTTATACTATCGTTTATGATCGCATCACCCTCGAGTATTCCTAATACTCGTACATCTTGCAAACTGGAAGACCTAGAATAAATCTGAAGTTTTAGATGTTATTTAGAATGTCTTCTTCAAGGTTTTATCATTAAGTTTCTTATTTGATCACTGGTAGCTGGTATCGATCATATACTTTCCAAAAGCATATATCATAGCTAGGTGTTGGTCATATACTTTCGACAAACATATATCCAACGTAAAAATTCTATCAAGCTTCCAAAGCGAGATGACCGTTCACAGAATTTGACTCCCAATGTCATGGAAAGATGGATCCTAGCAATAAAGTCTATAGTAAACTTCACATACAAGAGTTGTATGTGGACCCTCGAGTATCCACCTACAAGGTAAAACATGTTCAGTGTCAATGGATCTTAAAGAGAAAGAGGGAACCTGATGAGAAGGTAGAGACCTTCAGAGCATTGATCGTATCGACAAGATATACACGAAGAGAAGACATCGTTTGCGATGTAACTTTCTCTTCAGTGACCATGCTTAAACCCGTCAGAATATTGCTAACTATAGTTACACAACTTCACTATGACATCTACAAGATGGGAGTCAAGATTGCATTACTCTATGAATATCTCTTTGAGGATATTCATATGAAGTAGCCCCATGGCTTCATGATTGAGGAAAGCAAGGTGTGCAATCTAAACTCCATCTATGGACTTAAATAAGTTTCTAGTTGTTGGAACATTATATTTAGTGAATTATAAAGGTTATGATTTCATAAAAAAATCTTGATGGTCCATGTGAAGCTTAGTGGGAGTACCATCGTGTTCATCATGCCAAGATGTAGATAAAATCGTAATCATGTGGAATGATATAAGGATGATAATAAGTGTTTTATAGTTTGTCTGATCCACACCTTGAGATATGATCTAAAGGATACATCGTAGATCTTAGTTCTTATGATGTTCAGAAGCAAAAAGGAGGGTATTAGGACAATCACATTGATGGTACACCTTGGACATGTTCCATTTTTTGGTAAAATTCAAAGGAAGGCTTCTTTACTTAAGATATGGACTAACCTATCTATAGGGATACCACCTAAAAAGAGATGAGGATGTGAATACCAAAGCTACATGTTGTAGTGCATCAACTTTGGGAAGCTCAATGTATGCTAAATGTGTACAAAAGGTCAGATGTCTGCCATGTTGTGAGAGTAGTAAAATGTTACTAATCCTACTATGGAGATAAAACACTTGATAGTAGTAATAAAAAGACCTTCAAAGATGACAAGACTTCTGAGATAGTGATAAGAACTTGACTTTAAAGATAGTGATCTAAAAGGTTTTAACTACAAATGCCTTATAAGACTTAAGACTTGGTCTTAGTCATATGAGATAGAAATCATCGGGAATAAGCGTATTCTAATCAAGATAATAGAAATTGCATGCTATTTATAATTATTGTTAATGGCAATATAATTATTTAACAAAATTAAGTACTGGTTGCATGAGATGCAACATTCGCATTGAATACGAACAATATTACTAGGAAATATGTATGTTATGTAAAAGGACATGGAATAGTCTATTGGGAACAGAGTGACTAGTCACCTTCCCTGGATATTTTTCTAAATAGTTTATTATTATCTCATAAGTGTGGGTTTATATATTAGCCCATTAATGCCTCTTTGGGTTAATGGATATTGTTGGACATGCGAGCCCACGTCGAGCCATTATGTAATAAATGTTATTGCGAATCATTCCCTTATATGAAATAAGGAATATTTAATTTGCATAATAGGTTCTTTTGTACAATTAGGTCATGTACCATTGTCATATGAATGACCATAAAGTTGTTGGTTCAATTATTGTATCATAGAGGCTGGTGCTTAGATGAAAATCTAAAGAGTTATATTCAGAACTCATCAAACACTGCCAAATGATTATTAAGAGATGATCCTCATCCTAAGTAAGATATGAAAATCCTTTCTCTTTTTGTTGATATCTAACCGACATCTTAATATAGGTCCTCTGCATAATAATATAGATTCAGATGTGTCAGATAAGTTAGGTCAAAGAGTTGACCTAACAAGATCGATATAACCAAGACCTATGTTGTATGCTATCGTAATATAGGCATATATTCTATGACCAGAGATAGATGTGTTACTATATGTTTGAGTATGTACATTTGCTAGAATGATAGGTTGATTGCCTAATCAAGTTCTATATACCATTGTGTTGGTGTGCATACAAGAGAATATGAGTAATATGATATCTCAGAGGGATCATACATGGTCATTTACTTAATAGGATGACATGAGCTTACTCAAGAGATATTGGAATCAAATTTCATGCACGGTCGTCTCACTTTGGAGCTTAACTAAATTTGTAGGTTTGATATGTGTTTTTGAAAAGTATGTGATCAATACCTGAGTACGATATATGATTTTAGAAAGTACATGATCGATGCCTATTCCCAATAATCAAATGACAAACTTAATGATAAAACCCTGAAGAAGACAATCTAAATTGATCTAAATCGTTAGGTTTATTCTAGGTCCTTCAGTATGCATGATGTATGGGTATTAGTAATACTCGAGGGTAATGTGATCATAAACGATTGTATAACCATGAAACCTTCATTCCGAGGGAGTGATGAAACAAGTCTGGATTTTAGTGACTCCTCTCATTAGAGAAGTAATCTGATCTTAGTCCAAATGTTAGATATTGATCTGAATACGATTCAAATGCAATAGGAAAGGTCCCCTTGATCCGAATTTGAGATATGATCTCAATATCCAGGTCACTATACATGGAACGTACAATCGCCCTGTCCTTATCTCCAAGTATCCAAAGAGAAAGAACTTTATTCTTGAAAGAGTTCAAGAATAATTCCATTGTTGATATTGTGTCTGAGCATTGAGTAAAGTTGATAATGAAATGTGATTTAATTATTACGAATAATATGAATTCGATTCATATTATTTGGTCTCGTGAGTATGGACATCCAAGATTTTTTTAAATGTGATTTAGTTATCATGGATGTGAATAATGTGGATAGCACTATCCATATTATTCATGGATATTATAAATGTGAAATGTTATATGTTAGAGAGGGATAATTATAATTTCTATTTAGGAATTAATAGTTAACATGAATTGGATTTACATTGAACAATAAATTGGAAATGCAATTTAAATTTATTTTGGATGTGTGTATATGATTCACAATTTGTTTATGAATGGTTGAATTTTCACAAAATAATATGGAATTATCTTGGTGAATAATTATGTAATTAAAATTTGTTCCATATGTGGAGTATAATGTGAGAAGTGAGATCAAATGAAATTGGAATTTGAGTGTACCTTCCCAACATGAATGGTGGAGGACCACACTTGATTTGTTTAGTTGTGTACGTTCACTCCATGTAAGGAAGCATGTACTCTCTCCTTCCAATTGATTCCATCCTTGTTGGTGTGATTTAAATTGAAATATATTGATTGATTTCAATATGTTTAATTTAATTCAAAACCAAAAAATTTATTTCTGGAAATTAAAACACAACAAGATCATGGTCATTGATTGAAGCACAAATCAATCTCATCCATTGGATTTGTGTGCACATGGATTGTCATCCATGGTCACCCAAACAGTATAAATAGAAAGGAAGCCCTAGCCTTTTATTTTTACACAACATGAGACACATTTCTCTCTCTTTCTACATGTCTATTCTCTCTCATTGTGGACGTCCACCTTGATGCTCTAGAGAGAGTTGTCATCACAGTCGCTACGTCGTCATGATGCCACTTTGACTGCTCATGGATTTCCATCTCCTATGTTGTGCCTCACACATGAAGAAGACATCGGATCTCATGTGAAAAGATCAGGATATTCACCGCTTGGATTATCAACTTGGATTGCGAGGAGCATATGTTTCATCAATGCGCTCGCAAATGTCTCCTTCGTTGGATCGGAATTGAGATAGAACTTCTCTTACTTTAGACATACGATCGCAACCACACTTAAAGAGATATTACTATATATTATTTGTGGTTTATATTAAATGATCCAAGAAGTGTTCTTAGATCATGTGATTTCATCACTTTAAATTTTTTAAAAAATCCCCGCTGCTCCGAGCAACTAATATGACTCGTCGCTCCCGATCGCATATGATGCAATCTTCACGTTTATGTGATGCACTTAACGTTTTCTCCATAATCTTCAAGTGATATCAGAACTATAGTTCGGAGGTTTCAGATATGATCCATAAACCTAAAATGACATGGGCATTTTTGTTTGTGCGAATTTTCATCGTATTTTATTCCTGCAATCCTATTTTTTGTGATTTTTACACCATATTAAATACCTTAAAACGTAACTTATCACATCATTTATGCTTTTCGTCTTATTAGTAAACCATTGAACTTGAGTTTACTTTATTTGGAATCTATTTGCTCATGTTATGATCATTTTAATGAACATGTGTCCACTATTACGGGAATAATGATTTTGAACGTAAAGGGATAATCATGGTTTTAAAATACCTAAAAATACATGTTTATCACTTGAATTCTGTTGAAAATCAATTTATCAAATCAATAAAACTTAGTTTTCTTGATTTGGAGTTTATTTGCTCAAGATTTATTAGTTTTAGTAAACATGTGTCACTGTTTGAAACTTAACAAATGTGAACAAGAATTTTGTGTTTGTCATTCAATTAATTCATAGAAATTAATGATTAATCTTATGAAATAATTAGCTGTTAAATATTTAATAATGGTAATTACTTTATAGAATGACCATAACCAAAATGATAAGATATTTGTTCTTGATCGATTTCACTATAACATACTTTCCAACCAACATTGTTGCTTGAATAGGATTGGGAATTTGTTTGGTGAATCTCCTTATAATATTAATAAAATTGATTTTGATAAATATTATATTATATAACTTTGATTGAAAGGTCAAATATCATCTCAATTACAAAATGATCAAATCACATTATCCTGACCTAAAGCAGATATGATATCTAATCGGGGATCGTTGGGATAGCAGGTTGCTCAATGAGCAGTCTGTCCCACATCCTGTGCGTACTGTCCATGACACGTGTAAGGAAAGAATAATGTTTGAAATGATCATGATGTATTTTCTATTTATTAAAATTTGAATAATATTTATTTTGAGATTATAGCATCATTTAAATAACAATCAAGATTGTTTGTTGCTTGATTTATTGGATTGATAATTGATTGAATGACTTAATAATTAGATTCAATTAAAATAAACACTATATTACAAATATAGATGTTGTTCCCTTGGAAGAATTAATTATGTGAATGTGGTTCATAATAATTAATTAGAATTTAAATATGACATAGAGGATCACATAAGTGATATCCATGGTATCCCGTCAAGATGAAGGATTCCATCATCATGTATTGTATGTAGGAGATGCATGTACAAAGTGATAGCTCCTGCATACAAGCCAACAAGGATCGGGTCCTTTGCTTCTCAAAAGAGTAAGGCCATATGCGTAGTGGCCCCAATATTGATTCCTCATATTATTGGAGTGATATTGGATTGCACATAGCGAGTTCTAACCATGTTGATGGTTGGTTCAATTAATAATGAGTAAACATCGCCTTAGGGTTGGTGGGCCCGGGTGTCAAAGACTAAATTGGAAAATGCAAGTTGGACTTGCAAGACAAAATGAGTTCATGCTTCTTTTCATCTGAGTTTCAAGTTCTCATATTATTGGATGTAACAAAGATAAGAAGGAGATCCTAAATCTTGCTTGAGATATAATGATACATATATCTCTTACTTTGAAAGTGAATAAGGGAATGAACTCTCCGAGTTGACAAGGCAAGACAACTTCGAAATAAAAATACTAAATCAAAGTAAAATATGTATTTATGTAAATTATCTTATTTTAGATAACCTATATTAAAACCATTCAAAATATATACTCAATAATAACCAGTAAAATATCAGGGATTGGATCCATGATCAAGATATTATACTTGCACTTGGATACATAATGTATGTGATTATAATGTGCAAGTTTTCTCTTAATAATGAGATATGACAACTAAATAGATAATAAAACAACAACCATGGGTTTGTATATCTATATAGTCTTGATCTCTCATCAAATGTGCTTTGGAAGTATCATGTTGATGATGATTGTAATTATCAAAAATCCATTTAAAACCTAAGAAGATGCTTTGGCATATGTATGTGCTCTCAACATTTAATAATGAATGACATGGTTCACTACATTATGTAGAATAGTGGCGAGATAAGATATGATGTACTCAAAATGTTTGAGCACATGCCTGAACAAAATTTTTAAGGTTTTAAATGGATGTTGACATGATGAGTGTCATCATTGTAATGCCTATACTCAAATCATTCATGAATTTTCATGAGATTCATATTGTATGAATTAATTGATGCATATTTAAATGTTGAAATACTCTTATATTGAGATCTTTTGAATTCAAAATAAGAGATCCTTTGTCTTAAGCAAATGATTATTTATAGATGAAAGAAGCGCAATGGAAGCATGGGTCTGACCCAAGTGAGAAGGAAAGTCAAAGAGTTGATTGTACTTCTATGATTTCCACACATGTGACATCCGAAGAATTGATGTAAGATTTCCATTACTGCAACAAGCTGATGTATTGATAGTATGACTATCTAATCTATCATTGATCCTTAGACAAGGACTCGGATAGTGAATCAACACATTATACATCTACATATCATCATTGAAACTAACTTGCTTATTGGATAAGATCAAAGTCTAATAAGTGTATCTCATTCTTCTAATAACACTTGCAATTGGTTGCATATGTTTTAGAAGACTAGAAAATTTGATCTTAAGGTTTAACCGTCATATATATGGGAGTTGATGCAATTGCAATAAACTCCATTGGATAGATAGATTACATAATTTCAGTGGATAGCCCTTAGTCTTAGAGAATGTCTCTATGACCAAGATATACATTCATTGTTTATTTCTAAAAGTTAGAAATAAGCATGCATTCCGGAATAGACCTATCATATAGAGGTATGATGGATATAATTTAGATAATAATCCAACATCTAGAGGACTCTACTAAACTAGAATATTAATGAATGGTTCATTAACATTTCTAAATGTTGGAAATTAAACTTTAAAATATCAATAGGAGGATGAAGATCACTTGACAATGATCTAACATCAAGCATTGGACATATGTATATTAATAAGATCAATAGACTAGTAAGATATGAAACTTCAAAATTTATGAAATTTCAAATCTTACATACTTGTGAATATTGTATTCAAAGTGAAAATTGTCCAATGCAACCGTCTCTGGGAATGATGTTAGATGCCAAGGTATTCAGGATCTCATACATATTGATGTATGTGAATCATCTATATCATAATAAACATTAATTGTATATGATATCTATTGATGATTATTTATGATATGAGATTTGTTCCCTTCAACTTAGAAGCCTTTGAAATATTCAAAGACTTATATTTTTGATTTAGAACCAATGTTTAAAGGAAGATGAAATGAATTTGGTCTAAACAAAGTAGCGAGTACCTATTAGATGAATACAAGGAATACCTTATGATGAAAGGAATATCATTCCTATCTCACTCCTCCTAATACACATAAACTCGATAAAGTTGTAGAGAGATGCAATTGGATCATGTGTGACATGATTTGATCAATGTGAATATTAACATAATTACCTCTTAGTTTCTAGGTATATATGTAGTAGAAACTACAATATATATCCTTAATAAGATTCCATGCAAATCTGAACCCCAAAACCCTTATACGCTATGATTTGGAACCTTGGCTAGTGTTGGACACTTGAGGATTTAGGATTGCTTGATCCATAACTATGTCATGGATGCAAGTAAGCTGGAATCTAGCACCTGCAAATGTTAGTTCATCAGGATATAAAGGATGATTTTTGATACCTACTTTATGACATTGAGATTCTTAAAGGAATTCATCTCTAATAATATGATTATGAGAGGATGACTTTCTTGAGAATTAATATAAGAATGAAGTAAATGAACCCATTAAATCTTTAGAACATAATGAGGCTCCTAGAATTGGAAACTAAAAGGATAATTAACGATGAAACACTTATACCTCTTCAAATTATTTTGAGGATGGATTCCATGTGTCAGTTAGATCTGGTAATGATCTGACTTCATATAATGAAGTTTCTAAGTATCATGACATAGAAAGATGGATATTCACAATAAAATATAAAGTGGACTTCATATACAAGAGTTGTATGTGGACCCTCGAGCTTCCACCTTTAAGGGTAAAACCTTTTTGGTGTCAATGGATCTTAAAGAGAAAGAGAGAACCTGATCAGAAGGTAGAGACCTTCAGACCATGGCTTTTATCCACAAGATACACACGAAGAGTAGACATCGCTTGTGATGAGACTTGCTCTTGAGTGACCATACTTAAATCCATCAGAATATTGCTAACTATAGCTACACAATTTTACTATGACCTCTACAAAATAGGAGTCAAGATTGCATGCCTCTATGAATAACTCTTGGAGGATATTCATATGACATAGCCCCAAGGGTTCATGGGAGGAAAGCAAGGTGTGCAAGC
Organism: Ottelia alismoides; assembly: GCA_037367405.1. Taxonomy (NCBI): domain Eukaryota; kingdom Viridiplantae; phylum Streptophyta; class Magnoliopsida; order Alismatales; family Hydrocharitaceae; genus Ottelia; species Ottelia alismoides. The sequence goes on along the minus strand of JAZKJV010000923.1, from coordinate 469,498 downwards.
TAAAGAACTACATCTATGGACTCAAATGAGCTTCTAGTTATCGAAACATCAGATTAGTTAAAATTATAAAGGTAATGATTTCATATAAAATCTTGATAAGCCATGTGAAGCTTAGTAGGAGTGCCATCGTGTTTATCATGCTAAGATGTAGACGAAATCCTAATCATTTGGAATGATATAAGGATGATAATAAGTGTTTTATCATCTTGATATTCCATAATTTGATATATGATCTAAAATATACCACTTACATCTTAGTTCTTAAGATGTTCAGAAGCAAAGAGAAGAGGTTATTAAGAATGTCACCTTGGACATGTTCTATTTTCGGAAAAAAAATCCAAGGAAGGCTTCTTTCCCTTAAGATATGGCATTTACCTGTCTAAATGGATAGCAAAGACTTGAGGATATGAATACCAAAGCTACATGCCTTAGTGCATTAGCTTTGGGAAGCTCAATGTATGGTAGATGTGTACAAAAGGTTAGATGTCTGCCATGCAGTGAGAGTAGTAAACTATTACTAATCCTACTATGGAGATAAAACACTTGATTGCAATAATATAAAACACCTTCTAATATGACAAGACTTTTGAGATAGTGATCTCAAAGTCTTATCTTCGTGAACTTAAGAATTTATAGATAGTGATCTAAAAGACCTTAACAGCAGTTGCCTTATAAGATTTAAGACTTGGTCTTAGTCATAGGGGATATTGATCTCTGAGAATAAGCATATTCTGGTAAGGATAAAAGGAATTACATACTGGTTATAATGATTGTCAAATACACTATAATTGCTTTAACGAAATTGAGTATTAGTTGCATGAGATGCAACATTCGTATTGGATGCGAGCACTGTTACTATGAGATATGCATTGACCGTAAAATGACTTGGCATAGTCTCGTGGGAACAGTGTGACTAGTCAACTTACATAGCTATTTTTCTAAATAGCTTATGATTAGCACATGAGCAGGTCCTTATGGCAATCCTTTCTCTTTTGGTTTATATCTGATCAACCTCTTGATGTAGGTCCTCTACATAAGAATATATATTCGGAGGTGTCAGATAAGTTAGGTCAAAGAGTTGACTTAACAAGATCGAGATAACCAATACCTATGTCATACATTGTCATGATATAGGCATGCATCATCTGACTGGAGACAAATGTGTTATAATATGTTTGAGTATGTACATTTGGTATACAGATAGATTGATGTCCTAATCAATGTTGATATACCCACACATTGGTGTGCATACAAGGGCATATGAGTAATGCGATCTCTCAAATGGATCACACAAGTTTATTTTCTAAATCAGAAGATATGAGCTCACTCATGAAATATTGGGATCAAATTTCGTGCACGATCGTCTTACTTTGGAAGCCTGACTGAATTTGTAGGTTTGATATATTGATTAATCTCCATTTCATCATCTTTATTTTATCGTTCTGGCTTTAAAAACCCTAGTAATTGCTTGTAAATAGGCTTAATTTAGGCATTTTATCATCCATGCATCATTGTGTAAATATTGTATAAAATACAATTTTTAAAGTCAAAATTATAGAATAAAGAAAATAAAAGAAAAGAAAAAGAATAAAATATTGAAAATATTCTATTATCTGAAATCCCGAGACCTAAGCAGCTCAATGACTAGGTTGACAAGGAATAAAGTAGGGGGAGATAAGGGCAAAAATACAATAAAAATCCCTTTTATTTAATTCATTCTTTATTCATATGTATATAAAAGATATAGATGAAATACCTATATCTATACCTATAGAAAAAGTGCAACTATTTATTTAATTGTATAAAATAAATCAAAAAATAAAATAAAAATATATTTAAGTTTATAAAAATAAGTTATAATTATATAAAATGATAAACAAAAATAATAAAATTAAATATACAAAATAAAAATAAAACATTAAAATATATAGATAAATATACTTGTATATAGCCCTTAATAGGGAACTTGTAAATTTAAATCTAGAAAAATTTAAAAAATAATAATAAAATAACTTATAAAATAATAATTTTTTATTTAATAACCTAAAATTAATAAAATCGTTTATTATTTTTAATTTAATTTACAAATCATTTATTTATATTTGTCTTCTTAAGGATGACGTGGCCCAATCAGGCCACGCCATCCGTTGACCGAGGGTCAACTCCATGACCCCAGGTCTGTGACTGCCAAACCTTCATCTGCCTTCTTCTTATCGATTTTTTCCACGCCGAGTCTTTTACCAATCGGCATGGCTTCCTTCTGCAAACCTGTGCCTCGTTCATCTATCAACCACGCTCAGGTCTTTCCTCGAGTATTGCATCGCTGGTGTGCCCGTAGTCCCTTGATCGTTGGAGCCTCATCAACACCTATTCAAAAACCAAACTTCACTTCCTTTGAAGTTCGAACCCCTTTTCACCCATTTTTCCTTCTCCTCCTTGCGTGTTGAGGATCGAGGCGGTGACATCGATCTCTCCTCACTATTAGGAGGCGCGATGGAGCGACGCGGAGGCCGCTTCCACCCATTGTCGGAGAACCACTCCTGGTGGTACCATCTCGTGGCATTTGACCGCTCGAGGTTGTTTTCCACTTATTTTTTTGCCCTTTAGTTATCAATAGTTTTAGCTTTAATTTAGTGCAGTTATCTTGTAGTTTAATCAAAGATTAGAGCAGATTTTAATCTCAAACACCCTTGCCGGAGCCCTTGAGCTCCGGCCACCATTTCACGTTTCACCACCCGCACATTTTTGCCAATAACTGCTAGACCTCTGCCCCTTGTGCTGCCGAGTTTCTTTGTGTCTTTGCAGGGTCTGAAGGGCCCTTCTGTGGGTCAAAAGCATCACCCAACCTCGCCCAGGTGGTTGGATAAGCACGACATCCTGGGGGGGGGCTCGTTCAGCAGTTCCCCAGACTCATTTGAACTGCCAGGGGTTTCCTCTAGACAGCAGGAGCGTACGGTGACAGCCTGGGAGCGCCCAAGTGCACGGAGATTCATCCCTTGGTCGATTCAAACTCGATAGGGGCAAGTTCTTCGGGTGTTCTTACTGATCCTCTCCACATCGTCCGATCAAGAGTCGTTCGTCCAGGAGCACAGATGATGTCCGATTGAATCAAGCAGGCACCGTTGATCTCCTCAAAGAGATCTAATCCTAGGCATCGAATCTGAAGCAATATCGTGGTGTACGAGCGTGACACGTGTCTTACGTGGTATACCATCCGTCGTCCAATCCACCCTGACGTATCCGAAATTGCCTAAGTTAAGAATGTGTTTTTATCGTGTCGTGCGTTGTAGGCGGCAATAGGAAACAGTCAAGAAAATAACCACGTAAATTTAATCAATTTTAATCAAGTGTGGTTTTATGTTTGTTTTACTTGGGCAAGTCCCAAGGTCGATCACAAGGAGGCAAAGGAACAACCTAGAGAGATGTCTATCAAAGTTTGTGTTCGGTTTTCAAGGCGGTCTTTTTTTTGGAATTTTTCAATGTATTAAGGTGAATTAAGTTCAAACGATGTCCGAAAAATACGAAACTCGGCCACAATGTAAAATACAATAAAATGAGTGCGCTGTAATTGTTTTGGAATTTTTGGATGCAATATGAGTTTTTTATGAATTTTTAGATGCTGACAGAATGAATTTCAGTATTTAATTATAATAAATATTAAACCTACTTATGTTCAGGAAATAAAATTATCTAAGATCTATCACTAGGTGATAAATCTCAGAAAAATCCTAAACTTCGAAAATGTGGGGTTTAATACCTATTAAAAATTAACTACTAAAATATTCAAAATGATTTTTATAGGGAAAATGTGCACGCAAATGCAAATCTTTTTGGGCATTATGTTAAGCACGATTAACTCTACAATGTATGATTTTTTGGGGATTTTTAGAGCAATGGTTAATCAACTATCAATTTCAGCGTAAGAAATGGGCAAAATATATAAATTTTCGCATTAATTATCCGTCAATCGCAAAAATACCCACAATATGTCAAACTGTAGAGAATTAATTAGCAAACATCATGCTATTTTTGGATAATAAAATAATGTAAGGAAGGTGTTCAAAACAAAGGGGAAATACAGGGGTATGAATGCAATAATTAAGAAACTAAAAATACAAAGCAAGGACCAAGATGAAATTATCTCTAACCGGGGGTAACTTTCTGCAAAATTACCAGAGGGCACGTGCATAGCACGTGCCTCTGGTCGGCGGGGGCTGATCTGAAATATTGAGTTCTCCAAGGGGGCGTTTACAATTCCACCCTCGGTCACGTGCGGAGCACGTGACCTGGGCGTGATGTGGGTGGCTGACGTCGTTCCCTCCTGTCACGCGCCACGCGCGTGAGGAGGGCCTCGGGACCACCGCCCGACCGGTCGCGATTTGAGAGGGGTGAAGGCTGGCGGAGCTCCGGTGGCGGAGGAGCAAGGCGAAGGTGGAGATGCGGCTGGGTACGGCCGACTGCGGAGTTGATGTCCTTGGCAGGTGGCGTAGTTGGTGGAGTCGAAGCTGTTGGAGATGGTGAAGCTTCTGGGTGGTTGGCGTCGATGTCGTTGGTGGCGCGAAGGCGTAAGGAAGTCGTCGATCGTTGGAGCGGAGGCGGAGCGTTGGTGTCACGGAGGTGAGGGGCTCCGGAGGTGTTGGCGATGGCGAGGCAGTGATTGTGGTGCGGTTGATGTCGATGGAATCAGAGGTGAACGGTGAAAGAGGTCGTGCGAGTGCAGCGGAGGTAGGGAGAGAAAGAGAGAGAGAGAGAGGGAGAGAGAGAGAAAGAGAGAGAGAGAGAGGGAAAAGGAGTATACCTGAAAGATAGGCTCGACGGCCGATCGCCGGAGCGGGCAGCGACTCGAGAAGGAGCTCGGCTATGCTGCGACGGCCGCTGGGGAGACCGGATCTCGTCCGAGATGCTGGCGAGCAGATGCTGTCACCACCGCGCGCCCTTATCTTTAGTGCAATCGGCGGATACTCTGGCGAGCAGGCGGTGGCAAGTTTAAATAGGTTCTTGGAGTACCGCCGGAGAAGGAAGGGGATCGTGGAGATCTGAGGGGGATTTGATGGGAATTCCGATAGCGATCGGAGATGGAGGATCAGATCGGAGAGAGATTCGCGGAGGGCCGGTTGTGAGATCGGCGACGCAAATCACGGGGGTCGCGACGGCGCTCCAAAAGGGGAAAGGGGCTGATGAGGACGACGCCCAGGTGCCGTCCGATCGAGTTTGATCGGATGGCGTCCGTCGCGCCATGTGGCGGAGAGAGGAAGAGAAAGGGAGGCGCGCGTGCGGAGCACGTGCCTTGGAGGCATGTGCGACGCACGTGCGTCCCCTTTATATTTTTTATTATTATTTTTTAATTTTTTTATTTTTAATTTTTTATTTATTTTTTTATAATGACGAATTAATAAAGGCGGAAAATGGCTGACACATGGCGGCACCAGGTGCTGCCACGTGTCAGCACCATAAAATTCCAAAGATAAATATTTTGTAAAATCGAGAAAAAATAATGAACGACCTCGGATCAAAAAAGTTTCTTCACGAAAGTTGCTCGTCTCGATAAGATCTACAACTTTCATGAAAACATCAAAATTAAAATCGATCATTTGCACAAAGTGATATTTTTGGGGTATCCCATGTACATAGAACACCTTGATTTTGGAGTTTTGTAATTTTTATTTCATTTTTAAGATCAGATAAAAATCCAGAAAAATTACGGTAAAATCAAAGATAAATGAAGACACCTTAATCTAATTTTTTTAGATTTTTATTAATAGATTAAATAAGTATATAAAATAATAGGTCAAAAACTGCTAAAATATACAATATACAAAAGAGGTCCAAAACCCAACTTTCACATATGAGCTCTGATTCACTTGAACTTGGTTTTGTTTTGAAGGTAATTGAATGTACATAAGTTCAAAAGTGAGTAGGATTAAATCGGACACTGGATGAAGGAGATATGAGGGTTTTAGTCCGAAAATCCTGAAATTAGGGTTTGGGTTTTTGGTCCACTTATTTAGGTCAGTTATTTTTTTGTATTTTTCCTTTATTCTTGTTAGTGATATGTACACAATGGAGGTAGTTTTGTGTCATTCGGAGTTAGCATGAATGATTCAAAAATCGGGGAAGTTAGGCTATTTACAGTTCATTTTTTGTTTGGATTTTTGGCTTCTTATTTTGTGCAGATTTTTGTGCTAAAAATGCAATTCTTATGAAATCATGCACTAATGCTAATTATGCAGAATAGATGCAAATATGTTGTTGATTTTAAGGGATCTGAGCTTAATAAATGAGATTTAGAGTGATGAATTCGAGATTCATCATCCCCCTATACTTAAAGCATGCTTGTCCCTGAGCATTAAAAAGAGATACCATGGAGTGAAATGAGATTGGGTTCCATACCAAGATCATGAGCTGAAGGTGAAAGTGAACCTAAACTCAACCTTTGGATTATTTGGATGTCGGAACTTCTGTGAGACTTAGAATTTTAAAATCAACAGTCCTCAAGTTCTACAAATCATTGCTTACAGTTTCGGCTCAGAAGTCATCTTAGATCAATACTCTTCCCAAAGCATACCCTATGAACATTGAATAACCGACTCTTGTGTGTGAAAGGTTTTTAGTTCTTCCCACCCAAAATGCCGGACTACTGCGCAATCCTCCTCTCCAATAACTCGTCCTCGGGGAGTCAGGTATTTCCTTCTAAGGTATGTCGCGCTGTGTTCACAATCGAAATGGGGGGAGTTAGAAGAATGAGAAAAAGAACTGGAGGGTGGCCAGTGTATTCACCTCTCCTTGTGAAGATGGCCAGTGTAGCCGAGTCTCCACCAAGATCTGCAGGTTTCTTGAAGCTTGGACCTTTTGGTCAGATATTTATTTGGTAGTTGCTTCCTTGTATTTGGAATTTTTGGTGGTTCTGCTTGGATCTTGTTTTGCCCCTACGGATATAGAATCTTTTGTTTCCGTACATTTTTTTTGGGGTCTTAGAAAAAATTGTGCCCAGCCGTCCATCCCTTTTCCGAAGCTTTATTTCAACCCGTACTCCGGTCTTTAGATTTCCACGCTACCAGAAAAGAAGCTCACACAGTCTTCCAACATCCCATTTGAGTTGAGCTAAGTGCATAGTGCGAGAGCACGAATTAATTCCTTATTCCAGAGTTGTACCCAGAATGAAGAGACCAGGTTAGACACTAAGAGTCAAACTCTGTGCATTGTTATGTGGAACTCAAAGAATTAAGTCACAGACCTGAAGACTCTAAAATTCTATTTCTCTGTGAAGTTCCTCTGAAAATTAGGTTGATTAAGGTTAAGTCCAGACCACTCTCGGTTTCGGCTCATAACTCGGTTCAGAACCCAATGACTTTTCACAGATGCAAATGAATGCAATGCTGGATGAAGTGCAGGTGTGTGGAATGCAAACACAATTTTTTTCTTTTGATGATTTGTTCTATTTTTTTTATTTATGCAAAAATGAATAAGAAGCCATTTTTTTCAAAATTTTGGGCATAGTCAGTGTTAGTAGCAAATCTTTTTTTTTAAATTAATACCCACCCCGTAAATACATATAGACTTATGCACAAGTACGAGGTATGGCTAAAATATATACATAGAATATATATAGACCCCCCCTATACTTAGCGAGTGTTGTGTCCTCAGAGCACAAGAAGCGTAATGAAGACATAGCTCGGGCTAAGCGTAAGAGAGTAAAAAAATTGACAATTTTCCATTCTCGAATTCAAGAGATTATCAAGAGATGAATGGATGTTGATCTAAGTACTAGTGAGGTATTAAGTTTTACGCACAGATCAAACACAATACAAAATTTTGTTTCACCAACTCACACAGTGAAGGTCGTAAGAGTTCGACCAATTTTCTTGTCAATTTTAAATGGTGAAAAGACAATCTTGTTAGCGAGCTGAAATTTCGGATTTGGGCTCTAGCCTTAAGTGTCATCTCTCGCTCACTTAGAAAAATAGAACATCCAAGGTCGGGGTTGCTCTCCTGCAGAAATTCTTGATTTTATGGGTTCTTTAAGATCAGCTATATTTAGCAGTCCCGATTTTAATGAGGTGATCACTGAGAAATTAGATGAGCACAAATACACGTCTACCGTCCAGTCCCAATTTCCTTTAAAGTTATGTTATAAAACAAGAGAGAGGAATTCGGGAAAAGCCGATGCACGTGGAAAACTATGATGAATGCTCAGTTAGAAGACTTACAGTGAATCCTCGCAATCTCCATGTGGGATGCTAGACAGAATTTAAAAATTATTCTAAATGCAATGCAAGCCAATGGAAAACCGCACCTAAGCAGAAAGTTCTATTAGCGGGAAGAATTGATTTAAATTTTGGCTAAATTGAACGATCTATGTGCGTCTCAATTAAAGTGCAGTGTGGCCTAAGATCCTACAAGCACAAGCAAAAATATAAATGCTCTGAGAGCCGTATGTGCAGGTCTATCCTAATCGCCACTCAAGTCCGACCCCACCCTCACCGGAGAGTGAAACAGGCCACGACACACCACATAATAGAGTCAGAGGTCTTTCTACACATGCGAGCGTTTAAACGGACACCGCTGTAAATAAGCAATTAACTACAAAAATTCAGAAATTGCAGGAATTAAAAATCTAGACTCTACGCTCTCTCACGACTCGACTCGATCTTAAATTAATTGTGGTTTTTACAAAAGTTGGTGAAGTTGTGTCGGTTCTTGAAAAACCGCTGCACGTACAAAGTACCTTGCAAGAAAAATAAGAGAGAAAATGTAAGAGAGTGACTCAAAAATATATGAAAAATAAGTGCTAAAAATAAATTGCAGGAAAAAATGGAATTTACAATGCGAAATTCGGGGGTCAGACTACCCGAATGCGGAAAACCGAACAAAAATTTTCAAAACAAAAATCTAAGACGTTTGCCTCCCCGGCAACGGTGCCATCTGACGTATCCGAAATTGCCTAAGTTAAGAATGTGTTTTTATCGTGTCGTGCGTTGTAGGCGGCAATCGGAAACGGTCAAGAAAATAACCATGGAAATTTAATCAGTTTTAATCAAGTGTGGTTTTATGTTTGTTTTACTTGGGCAAGTCCCAAGGTCGATCACAAGGAGGCAAAGGAACAACCTAGAGAGATGTCTATCAAAGTTTGTGTTCGGTTTTCGAGGCGGTCTATTTTTGTAATTTTTCAATGTATTAAGGGATGCACATGCAAATTCGGCCTATTTTAGGGACTAAAATGTGAATTAAGTTCAAACGATGTCCGAAAAATACGAAACTTGGCCACAATATAAAATACAATAAAATGAGTGCACTGTAATTTTTTTGGAATTTTTGGATGCAATATGAATTTTTTTATGAATTTTTAGATGCAAACAGAATGAATTTCAGTATTTAATTATAATAAATATTAAACCTACTTATGTTCAGGAAATAAAATTATCTAAAATCTATCACTAGGTGATAAATCTCAGAAAAATCCTAAACTTCGAAAATGTGGGGTTTAATACCTATTACAAAATTAACTACTAAAATATGCAAAATGATTTTTATAGGGCAAAATGTGCATGCAAATGCAAATCTTTTTGGGCACAATGTTAAGCACAATTAACTCTACAATGTATGATTTTTCGGGGATTTTTAGAGCAATGGTTAATCAACTATCAATTTCAGTGTAAGAAATGGGCACAATATATAAATTTTCGCAAGATAATTAATTATTAATTATCCATCAATCACAAAAATACCCACAATATGTCAAACTGTAGAGAATTAATTAACAAACATCATGTTATTTTTGGATTAATAAAATAATGTAAGGATGGTGTTCAAAACAAAGGGGAAATACAGGGGTATGAATGCAATAATTAAGAAACTAAAAATACAAAGCAAGGACCAAGATGAAATTACCTCTAACCAGGGGTAACTTTCTGCAAAATTACTAGAGGGCACGTGCAGAGCACGTGCCTCTGGTCGGTGGGGGCTGATCTGAAATATTGAGTTCTCCAAGGGGGCGTTTGCAATTTCACCCTCGATCACGTGCGGAGCACGTGACCTGGGCGTGACGTGGGTGGCTGACGTCGTTCCCTCCTGTCACGCGCCACGTGCGTGAGGAGGGCCTCGGGACCACCGCCCGGCCGGTCGCGATTTGAGAGGGGCGAAGACTGGCAGAGCTCCGATGGCAGAGGAGCACGGCGAAGGTGGAGATGCGGCTGGGCACGGCCGACTGCGGAGTTGATGTCGTTGGCGGGTGGCGTAGTTGGTGGAGTCGAAGCTACTGGAGATGGTGAAGCTTCTGGGTGGTTGGCGTCGATGTCGTTGGTGGCGCGAAGGCGTAAGGAAGTCGTCGGTCGCTGGAGCGGAGGCGGAGCGTTGGTGTCGCGGAGGTGCGAGGCTCCAGAGGTGTTGGCGATGGCGAGGCGGTGATTATGGAACGGTTGATGTCGATGGAATCGGAGGTGAACGGCGAAAGAGGTCGTGCGAGTACGGCGGAGGTAGGGAGAGAAAGAGAGAGAGAGAGAGAGAGAGAGGGAGAGGGAGAAGGAGTATACCTGGAAGATAGGCTCGATGGCCGATCGTCGGAGCGGGCAGCGACTCGAGAAGGAGCTCGGCTATGTTGCGACGGCCGCTGGGGAGACCGGATCTTACCGGAGATGCTGGCGAGCAGATGTTGTCACCACCGCACGCCCTTATCTTTAGTGCAATCGGCGGATACTCTGGCGAGCGGGCGGTGGCGAGTTTAAATAGGTTCTTGGAGTACTGCCGGAGAAGGAAGGGGATCGTGGAGATCTGAGGGGGATTTGATGGGAGATCCGGTGGCGATCGGAGATGGAGAATCAGATCGGAGAGAGATTCGCGGACGGCCGGTTGCGAGATCGGCGGCGCATATCACGGGGGTGGCGACGACGCTCCCAAACGGGAAAGGGGCTGATGAGGAAGATGCCCAGGCGCCGTCCGATCGAGTTTGATCGGATGGCGCCCGTCGCGCCACGTGGCGGAGAGAGGAAGAGAAAGGGAGGCGCGCGTGCGGAGCACGTGCCTTGGAGGCACGTGCGACGCACGTGCGTCCCCTTTATATTTTTTTTATTGTTATTTTTAATTTTTTCTTATTTTTATTTTTTATTTTTATTTATAAAGACGAATTAATAAAGGCAGAAAATGGCTGACACGTGGCAGCACCAGGTGCTGCCACGTGTCAGCACCATAAAATTCCAAAGATAAATATTTTGTAAAATCAAGAAAAAAATAGTGAACGATCTCAGATCAAAAAAAGTTTCTTCACGAAAGTTGCTCTCTCGATGAGATCTACAACTTTCATGAAGACATCAAAATCAAAATCGATCATTTGCATAAAGTGATATTTTTGGGGTATCCCATGTACATAGAACACCTTGATTTTGGAGTTTTGTAAGTTTTATTTCATTTTTAAGATCAGATAAAAATCCAAAAAAATTACGGTAAAATCAAAGATAAATGAAGACACCTTAATCTATTTTTTTTGGATTTTTATTAATAGATTAAATAAGTATATAAAATAATAGGTCAAAAACTGCTAAAATATACAATATACAAAAGAGGCCCAAAACCCAACTTTCACATATGAGCTCTGATTCACTTGAACTTGGTTTTGTTTTGAAGGTAATTGAATGTAAATAAGTTCAAAAGTGAGTAGGATTAAATCGAACACTGGATGAAGGAGATATGAGGGTTTTAGTACGAAAATCCTGAAATTAGGGTTTGGTTTTTTGGTCCACTTATTTAGGTTAGTTATTTTTTTGTATTTTCCCTTTATTCTTGTTAGTGATATGTACACAATGGAGGTAGTTTTGTGTCATCCGGAGATAGCATGAATGAGTCAAAAATCGGGGAAGTTAGGCTATTTACAGGTCATTTTTGGCTTGGATTTTTGGCTTCTTATTTTGTACAGATTTTTGTGCTAAAAATGCAATTCTTATGGAATCATGCACTAATGCTAATTATGCAGAATAGATGCAAATATGCTGTTGATTTTAAGGGATTTGAGCTTAATAAATGAGATTTAGAGTGATGAATTCGGGATTCATCACACCCCAGCTTTGGGTATTTTGCACTAATCAACCTAGGTATTTTTGTATTTAATATTCGGTTTACAAACTTTCCTCTGTTGTTTAAAAGATTTTGTACTTTTTTGCATATTGCCCCCCAGGTTTTTGTAATATTACCTTTTAGTCCCTGTTAGGTTATGTGGCCCAAGCACGTGACATGGTAATTTTGCAGGCACAAACTTGGATTTTTGGTGATTTATATTTAGTCGATAAAGTTTTTTATTATGTTATATATTTCGTGGAAAAGTTGCATGCAAGCCCCTGGACTTTTGATTATTCACGAAAATACCCCTGTTAGGGTTCCATTTTCTTTTTGTTGTCTTTATTTATTTCATGCATCAATAATATCCTAAAAAAATCCCCAAAAATATTCATAAGCTCCTATTGCATTGCTCTATTATGCCATATTTGTATTTTGTGTTTTTATTGTATGTTATTATTTATAAAAATTCAAAAACATTCATTTTCTTCAGTGTTTGCATTAGAAAATATATAAAAATTATAAAATGCTTTTGAAAAATTCCAAAAACATTAAGTTTTACGTGTTTTTACATCTTATATCTTCATACCAAAAACCACTAAAAAATATAAAATAAAACTCATAAAAATAAAAAAACTCTAAAAACCATCATAAAAATTTATAAAATCCATAAAAAATCTAAAAATTGTATTTTCTATTTCTAAATTTCTTCTGTTTTAGTATCTAAAGTTTAAAATTAATTTGGATAATTTTGGTTACTGTTTGATATTTTTCATCTCCATTTTAATTTCAGATTTATATTTTATTCACTATTTGAGTATTAATGACTTTAAAAATACCAAAAATCAGAAAAAAATATTAAAAAAATCATTAAAAATTTATAAAATATAAAAAGAACAAAAATGTTTTGTTTCCTGTATTTTGGTTATTTTTACATCGTTTTATCTCTCTCATCTCTCTTGTATATATATCCCACATAGTTTTATACCCTTATTAAAAGAAAAAGAAAATATAAAAATATAAAATATAAAAAGGAAAATAAAAAATCAGAAAATTAAAAATTTAAAAATAAAAATAAAAAATAAAAAATTAAATAAAAAAATATATAATTAAAAACCCACTAAAAAAGTTTCCACTTGCTAAGTGCGTGAAACGATATTGGGTGCGTGATTTTCTTTATCTCGCTTGCTCTACGCCTTGCTTCCTGTGTTCGACCACTACTTGCTTGCCATTATACAATTGTATTAAGGTATAATAAATTTTAACTCTTGCTTTTAATTGATCAATTATTTGTGTGGGTTAATTGTTGATCAATGTGAGGATTGGAGTCGTCGCCTCAGCGATAGTGAGCCTGAGTTGTCAGGCCATTACTTAGCGACTCTCATCCTTTTGTTTTTCATATATGCTTTTGGAAATTATATGATCAATACCTAGGTATAATATATGCTTTTAGAAAGTATATGATCGATACCAACTCCTAATGATCAAATGAGAAACTTAATCATAAACCCTCGTAACAGACAGTCTAAATTGATCTAAATCTTCATGTTTATTTTAGGTCTTCCAGTATACAGGATGTATGGGTATTAGGAATACTCGAGGGTGATGTGATCATAAACGATTGTATAAACATGACCCTTCCATTATGAAGGAGGGATGAAACAAGTCTAGATTTTAGTCACTCTTATCAATAGAGAAGTAATCTGATCTTAGTCTAAATGTTGGACATTGATCTGAATATGATTCGAATGCAATGAGAAGATTAGATTTACATCTTTGTTTTAACCAAACCTCTTTGGGAGGTCCCCTTGATATGAATTTGAGATTTGATCTCAATATCCAAGTCACTATATGTGGAATGTACAAGCGCCATGTCCTTATCTCCAATATTTACGGAGAGAGTGCATTATTCTTGAAAGAGTTCAAGAATAATTCCATTGTTGATATTGTGTCCGAGCATTGAGCAAAATGGATAATTAAATGGGATTCAATTATTATGAATAATATGAATTTGATTCATATTAATTGGGCTCATGAGAATGGACATCCAAGATGATTTAAATGTGATTTAATTATCAAAGATATGAATATTGTGGATAACACTATCCATATTTTTCATGGATATTATAAATATGATTTATAATATGTTAGAGATAGATAATTGTAATTTCAAGTAATTAATGGTTGATATGAATTTAATTCACATTAAATAATTCATTGTATATGTAATTTATATTTTATTTTGTATGTGTGAATATGATTCACAATTTGTTAATGACATGATTCAAATTATCACAAAATAATATGAATTATCTTGGTGAATAATTATGTAACAAAAAGTTGTTTCATATGTGGATTATATGTTAGCCATGTGAGCCCGAGGCGAACCATTCTTGCAATAAATGTTATTGTAATATATATGATTTATCAATAAATACTATTGATGGTTTCACTCCCTTTCTGATATTAAATGAATGAATGCACTATAAGGTCCCTCTATACAATTAGGATTATGTACCATGGCTGTCTTAATGGTCATACAGTTGTTGATTCATTAATTGAATCATAGAGGCTGGTACTCGGATGAATATCAAAGGAGTTAGATATAGGACTCATTAAGCACCGTCAAATGATTATTAAGTGATGATCTCCAGCCTGAGTAGGAGATGGAAATCCTTTCTCATTAAGGCTGATATCTGACTGACCTCTTGATGCAGATCCTCAGCATGTGAATAGTGATTCGGAGGTGTCAGATTAGTTAGGTCAAAGGGTTGACTTAACGAGATCGAGATAACCTAAGTCCTATATTGAATGTGTCACAATATAGGCACACATCCTCTGACCAGAGACAGATGTGTTACTATATGTCCGAGTGTGTACATTTGGTAGACCAATACGTTGATGACCTAACCAAGGTCTATACACCGGCGAACTAGTGTGCATGTAAGGGTATATGAGTAATACGATCTCTCAAAGGGATCATACAGGTTCACTTGTGAACCGGAAAACATGAGCTCACTGATGAGGTATTGGGATAGATTAAATTTCCATTCATGGTTGTTGTGCTTTGGAAGCATGACAAGAATTTGAAGGTATGATATATGCTTTGGGAAAGCATATGATCGATACCGATTCCCATTGACCAAGATTGAGAAACTTGGTGATCAAATCCTTAAGATGACAGTGAAAAAGTGATCTATATCTTCAAGATGATCATAGGTCTTCCAGCATGCAGGATGTACAGGTGTTAGGAATATCTGAGGGTGATTTGATCATAAACGATTGTATAACCATGATGCTTCCATTTTGAGGGAATGATGAAACAGGTTTGGATTTTAGTGACTTCTCTCAGTAGAGAAGTAATCTAATCTTGGTCCAAGTGTTGGACATTAATCTGAATGAGATTCAGATGCAATGAGAAGATTAGATTTGCAGTCTTGATTTTATCAAGCATCTATGAGAGGTCCGTGAGATCTGGATTTGAGATGAGATCTCAACATCCAAGTCACTATACATGGAACAATATAGTCGCCTTGTCCTTATCTGCAAGTATCTGTGGAGAAAGTGCATTATTTTTGAAAGGGTTCAAGAACAATTCCATAGTTGAATTATATCTAAGAATTGAGAAATGGATAATTAAATGTGATTTAATTATCTTGAATAATGTGAATGTGATTCACATTAAATGGATGTATGTGAATGATGATCCAATAAAATTAAATATGAATCAATTATTATGGATAGGAATAATATTGATAGAAATATCCAATTATTCATAATATATTATAAATGTGATTTATAATGTATTATAGAGAGCTTATTGTGATTTATATTTATTGACTAATTAATGGTGTGAATTAGATTCACATTGTATAATTAATTGAAAATATGGATTACCTTATGTTTTGGGTTGTGAATGTGATACACATTTTTTAATGGCAATATTGCAATATTCTCAAAATTAATTGTGAATTATTTTTGTAGAATAATTTACAACAAAAGTTGTTGTAAATATCTTGGAGATTTTCATGGAGTAATGCGATCTCATGAGATTTCATGAGATTAACTCCATCGTAGATTATGGTGGACGGCTACCATCTCCAATATGGAAATTTGTAGCCGTCCTACCAATCTCCATGGGGAGATGTAATCTCCATGCAATTGTCTCAATATTTGCTTGATTTAATTTGGGATTGAATTGTATTTGATTTATCAAATAGATTTAATTCAAATTAAATTATTTGTTGTTGTGTTTTACCAAAAACAATCTTGACCATTGAAAGAAATACAAATCAATCTCATCCATTAATTTTGTGTGTCATATGGATTGAGATCCATTGGACTCCCAAACCCTATAAAAAGAGAGGCACTCCATGCTCTCTTAGGTTACAACAAGTACAAACATCTCAAGCTCTCTCTCCTTCATCTACATCACACGTCCTCTCTTCCTCTCTCTGATATTGGTGGCCGTCCACCTTAAGAGAAGAAGAAGACATCTTCCTCCTCGACTCGCCGTTGTGACGTGCCTCGACGACCACGGTTCTCCATCTTCTTTGGAGTGATTCGCTCATGAAGAAGGCGTTTGATCTCGTGCGACGATATCAGGAGTTCCACGCTTGGATTCAACATTTTGGATTGTGAGGATCACTTGGTTCATCCCGCAAGCGTCTTCCTCGAAGATCGAACTTGAGACAGGAGGTCTCTTTTCGTAGAGACTCGATCAACCACGCATAAAGAGGTATTCCTACATACTTGATGTGGTTTAGATGAAATGATCCGATAATCGTTCTTGGATCATGTGGTTTCATCACATGAATATTTTTTAAATTCTGCTGCATAGAACAACTAGTTTGATTAGTCATTCTTCATCGTATATGATACGATGCTCACGCTTCTGTGATGCGCTTGAGGATTCCACCTCCTCCTTCAAGTGGTATCAGAGCCAAGTTAGAAGGTTTTGGATACGATCTGTAAACCTAGGACGACTTGGGTTCGTTAGGGTTGTGAAAGTTTTATCGTATTTCAATTTTCGCATCTTTGTTTAATTGGATTTTTTGGCACTGTTTAAAATGTTTAAACACGAAAATTCAATTGCTTTTTGTTACCTATTAAATAAGGAATCCGTAGGATCTGAGTTTACGTAATTTGGATTCCGTATGTTCGAGATATGATCATTTGGATGAACATGTATCCACAGTTTCGAGGACTGCGAATCTTAACATAATACTATTTTGAGACGCCTTGAAATGCATGTAAATTACTTTTGTTCTGTTGTAAATCAAATTATCAATCTTTAGAAACTGATTTTGCGTAATTTGGATTTAATTTGATTGAGATATGATAATTTTAGTAAGTAGGGGTCAATGCTGAATTACATTCCTAATCAAAAATCATGTGATTGTCAATTAGTGAAATTAACTGTTGATTTCCTGGAATAATTATGGAAAATATTTTGATAAATATTTAGAGATAATTATTTCCTTAATTGGCATGGCCTCAACCAATAATTTGATTAGATGAGATCTAGATCACAATTAGTTTCACAATCAACAAATAAACTTGCTTGAATAGGATCGGGAATTTGTTTAGCAAATTTCCTTATAATCAAAATGATTTTGATTATTACTATATGGTATAATTTTGGTTGAAAAACCGATTAGCATCTCAAGTATACAATGATCTATTTGGCATTATCCTTTCTTAAGGTGGATATGGTGTCTAGTATGGAGCGTTGGGGTAGCGGGTCGCACCGGTTGCGGTCTATCCCACTCCCATCAGTACTGACCATGATAGCGGGTAGGGACTCGACAATGCCGTAGAAATCAAGGTGTATTTTTCTAATTATTAAAATTCGAATAATACGTACTTTGAGATTATACCTTCCTTTCAAGTAATAATCAATTTTGTTGATTATAATTGGATTGGTAATTAATTTAATATGATTAAATTAATTGTACAAAATTAAAATACTCTATTATTAATATATGTGTATTTCCCTTGGAAAAATTAATTATATGAATGTATTTCATGATAATTAATTATTGAATTTGAATAAGAGGTGGAGGATCACATAAGTGACATCCATGGTCTCCCGTCAAGGCAAAGGATTCCGTCGCCAGATATTGTATGTTGGAGACGCATGTCCGAAGTGACGGCTCCTGTATATTATTTATTTGGATCGGGTTCTTTGCTTCTCGAAAGAGTAAGGCCGTATACATAGCGACCCCAATATCGGGTCCTCATATTATTGGGCGATATCGGATTGCGTATAGCGAGTTTTAAGCCTGTTGACGGTTGGTTCAATTAACGACTGGTCAACATCATCTCAGGGGTGGTGGTTATGTGCGTTAAAGATCGAATTGGGAAATGCAAGTTGGACTTGCAAGGCGGAATGTGTTCCCTTTTATCTTTATTCGAGTCACAGGTTCTCATATTATTGAGATGTGACAAAGATAAAGAGGTGATCCCAATTCTTGCTTGAGATATAGCGGTAAGTATATCTCTTGCTTTGAATGGTGATAAGGGAATAAACATTCAAAGTTGATAGAGCAAAACTAATTTGATTTAGAATGCCTTAATCAAATGTTTTAAAATGAATATATAACAATTTATATGTTCTAACATAGTGTATTCTTAATTTCAGAAAATGAAGTCCATGAACCCTCTGAGAAGGCTCCTGGAGGTCAATCAGTTGATTGGACTGAATTATTCGGATTGGATCCGAAATTTGGATCTTGTCCTCTCTGCGGAGCGCATCTCGTATATGCTATCCAAGGACTCCGGAAGATAAATATTTTAATGAAAAATATGATGAAGATCATAACTTGGCAAGATGTTACATTCCTGGCTCATTATCCAATGTGCTTCAAAAGCAACATGTGGAAATGAACAGTTGCCAAGAAATCATGCTGAATCTGAAAGAAATGTTAGGTGACATAAACCACACATAACGTTATAATGTGATGAAAGAGCTTATTTGCTGTAAGATGCAAGAAGGGACCTTTGTCAGAGAACACGCACTCAAAGTATTTGGGAACCTCTCTAAATTTGAAATCTTGGGCCTACATGGATTCTGACATGCAGACTGATTTCATTCTATTGTCGCTCCCTAAGTCTTTCAACAACTTTGTTGTGTCATATCACATGAGCGAAGGTGATTTTACTAACACTAGACTGTTAGCTGCATTAAAGTCTGCAGAAGACGTAATGAGGAAGGACGACCCCTCTACTAGTGCAATGGTTGCACAAGTGAAAGGAAAGCACGGTCGGAAGCAAGGTTCTCAGAAGGACCCTCCCCATAAGAAAAAGAATAGAGTCAAGGAGTTGTCTCAACTTCCAATGCATCCATGTTGATAGCGTCAAAGAAAACCGACGTTTGTCACCACTGCAAAAAGTCGGGGCACTAGCGGCATAATTGCCCGAAATACCTGAAGTCGGTTGACAAGGGTAAAGCCCCATCAGGTATAAAATCTACTTTCATCATTAAAACTAGTTTTCTCGTTGGACGAGAAGGAAGTTGGGTAGTAGATTATGATGCTTCTGTTCATGTATCCAATTTGTTGCATTTGTTTTAGGAAACTAGGAATCTGGAGCAAGGGAAGATAGTCATCCAGATGGGATCTGATGCAAGTGTTGCAGCAGTCGCCATCGGGACTTGCCGACTATCATATCTAGTGGTAGAGTCTTAGTACTTAAAGAAGGTCTTTATGTACCTGAAGTCAGGAGGAATTAGATATCTATATCTAAACTTGTTAGAAATGGATATTCCTTCCTTTTCTGTAATAAATTAGTCAATATGATAAATTTATTGCGGATGATGTTTTGACTTCTGGTGGACACTATGAATTATGCATTAATGAACATGTCATGAGTGTTACTAACACTAATAATAATAAAAACCCTAAAAGATCCAGGGAGAATGGAAATCATTCGAATATGATTTGGCATCAATGGCTTGGTCATTTATCTGTTGATAGGATCAATAGATTAATAAAAGATGGACCTTTAGATTTTCTACAAGTTCAATCTTTACCTACCTGTGAACATTGTATTCAATGTAAAATGACTAGGATGCCTTTCCGTAACAAGGTTACAAGATGCGAAGGTATTCTTGACCTAGTACATATCGATGTATGTGGTGGCTCTACGACTCGAAATGGATATAAATATTATTTAACGTTTATTGATGACCATTCGCGGTATGGGTTTATCTTCCTGCTACGTCATAAATCTGAAACCTTCAAAAAGTTCAAAGAATTCAAGGCTTTGGTTGAGAACCAAACCAATAAGAAGATTAAATGGATTCGATCTGACCAAAGTGGCGAGTACCTCTCAGATGAATTAAAGGAATACGTTAAAGCCAATGGAATTGTCTCCAATCTCACTCCCCCTGGAGCCCCCCAACTTAATGGTGTTGTTGAAAGACGCAACAGGACCATCATGGACATGGTCTGATCAATGATGAGCAAAGCACATTTACCTCTTAGTTTATGGGGATATGCATTAGAGACTGCAATATATATCCTGAATAAGATTCCTAGCAAATATGTACCCAAGACTCCTCACGAGCTCTGGTATGGAAACAAACCTAGTGTTAATCACTTGAGGGTTTTTGGTTGCTTGGTCCATGTGAAGAATGTGGATGCAAGTAAGTTGGAATCTCGCTCTTGCAAGTGTTACTTCATTGGGTATGTTAAAGATGTTATTGGATATCAACTTTATGACCCTGAGACCCAAAAGATTTTAGTCTTTGTAGATGTGAAATTTCTGGAGGATGATTTCCTTAAAGGTCAAGACAAAAATGAAGTAGAGGAACTCATTGAATCCCCTGAGGATTCTGAGCTTCTTGAACCAGAAACTGAAGAGATAAATAAAGATGAAACACCTTGCCTCTTCGAAGGAGTTCGAGGGTGGTTGCACTGCCTGAAAGGTATGGATTCCATGTGTTAGGTGAAACTGGCAATGATCCTTCTTCATTCGATGAAGCACTCACGGATCATGACATGGATAGATGGATGCTAGCAATGAAGTCAGAAAATTGACTCCATGCATAAGAATGGTGTATGGAACCTAAAGGATCCACCTAAAGGGGTTAAAACCATTTGGTGTAAATGGATCTTCAAGAGAAAAAGAGGACCTGATGGGAAAGTAGAGACTTTCAAAGCACAGCTCGTAGCCAAGGGCTACACACTAAGAGAAGGCATTGACTACGATGAGACGTTCTCTCCTGTGTCTATGCTTAAGTCCACCAGAACACTGATAGCTATAGCTACATCTCTTGACTACAACATCTGGCAGACGGACGTCAGGACAGCTTTCCTCAATGGATACCTCGAGGAGGATATCTATATGGAGCAGCCCCAGGGATTCATAGTTGAAGATGGCAAAGTATGCAAGCTAAAGAAAACCATCTATGAGCTCAAACAAGCTTCTTGTAGCTGGAACATCGGATTTGACGAAACCATAAAGTGTTATGATTTTGTACAGAATCCTGATCTGTGTACAAGAAGCTTAGTGTGAGCACCATTGTGTTCATCGTGCTTTACGTAGATGATATCCTTATCATTGGGAATGATACTGGAATGATGAACAGTATGAAGATTATACAGGAATGATGAACAGTATGAAGATTTGGCTATCTCATACCTTCGAGATGAAAGATCTTGGAGAAGCCTCTTACATCTTAGGCCTGAAGTTGTTCAGAAACCGAGAAAAGAGGATATTGGGATTGACACAACATGGGTACATTAAGAAGATTATTGAATGATTCTGTATGGATAGTTCAAAGAAAGGATTCCTCCCCTTAATACATGGTATCCATATGTCTAAAGGGATGGCTCCTCAAAGTGTTGAGCAAAAGAAGGCCATGGCTGGATGCCCCTATGCATCAGCTGTAGGAAGCTTAATGTATACCATGATGTGTACTAGGCCAGATATCTGCCATGCAGTGGGACTGGTAAGTCGTTACCAATCCTGCTATGGAGAGCAACACTGGAATGCAGTAAAGAACATATTCAACTATATAGGACGGGCGTAAGATTACATCTTGGTCTATGGAGATGGCGATCTCCAAGTCTTGGGATATACAGATTCAGACTTCCAGTTGGATATTCATAATCGAAAGTCGACATCAGGGTTTGTATTCCTATTGAATGGTGGTGATGTGAGATAGAGAAGCCTGAAGCAGGACACTACAATAGATTCAACAACAGAAGCCGAATATATTACCGCATCGGATACCGCAAAGGAGGCGGTGTGGTTGTGCAAGTTCATCCTGGAGCTTGGTGTAGTTTCCTCTGATACTCCCATCCCGTTACTCTGCGATAACACGGGAGCCATTGCCCAGGTGAAGGAACCTAGATGGCATCACAAGAGCAAGCACGCGGAAAGGAAATACCACATAGTTCGGGAGATTAAAAATCTTGGTGATATCCTCATCACAATGGTGGCCTCTGCCGACAACGTTGCTGATCCTTTTACCAAACCTCTGACACAGAAGGTTTTCGACCATCATGTAATGAGTATGGGTTTACGGATTGTTCCTGAATGAATCTGAGGGATAGTGGGAGATTGTTAGCCATGTGAGCCCGAGGCGAACCATTCTTGCAATAAATGTTATTGTAATATATATGATTTATCAATAAAAGTTATTGATCGTTTCACTCTCTTTCTGAGATTAAAAGAATGAATGCACTATAAGGTCCCTATGTACAATTAGGGTTATGTACCATGGCTGTCTTGATGATCATGCAGTTGTTGATTCATTAATTGAATCATAGAAGTTGGTGCTTGGATGAATATCTAATGAGTTAGATAGAGGACTCATCAAAGACCGTCAAATTATTATTAAGTGATGGATCTCCAGCCTGAGTAAGAGATGGCAATCCTTTATCATTAAGGATGATATCTGACTAACCTCTTGATGCAGGTCCTCTGCATGGGAATAGTGATTCAGAGTTGTCAGATTAGTTAGGACAGAGGGTTGACTTAATGAGATCGAGATAACATAAGTCCTATATTGAATGTTGTCACAATATAGGCACACATCCTCTGACCAGAGACAGATGTGTTACTATATGTTTGAGTGTGTACATTTGGCAGACCAATAGGTTGATGACTTAACCAAGGTCTATACACCGGCGATTTGGTGTGCATCTAAGGGCATATGAGTAATACGATCTCTCAAAGGGATCATACAGGTTCACTTGTGAACTGGAAGACATGAGCTCACTCATGAGGTATTGGGATCGATAAAATTCCATGCACGATTGCTGTGCTTTAAAAGCATGATAAGAATTTGAAGGTATGATATATGCTTTGGGAAAGCATATGATCGATACCAATTCCCAATGACCAAGATTGAGAAACTTGGTGATCAAATCCTGAAGACGATAGTGTAAAATTGATCTATATCTTCAAAATGATCATAGGTCTTCCAGTATGCAGGATGTACATGTGTTAGAAATACCTTGGGGTGATTTGATCATAAATGATTGTATAACCATAACACTTCCATTTCTAGGGAGTGATGAAACGAGCTTGGATTTTAGTGACTCCTCTCAGTAGAGAAGTAATCTGATCTTGGTCCAAGTGTTGGACATTGATCTGAATGAGATTCAGACGTAATGAGACGATTAGATTTGCAGTCTTGGTTTCATCAAGCATATATGAGAGATCCGTGAGATCTTGATTTGAGAAGAGATCTCAACATCTAAGTCAGTATACGTGGAACAATACAATCTCCCTGTCCTTATCTCCAAGTATCTGTGGAGAAAGTGCATTATTCTCGAAAAGGTTAAAGAATAATTCCATAGTTGAATTATATCTAAGCATTGAAAAATGGATAATTAAATGTGATTTAATTATCTTGAATAATGTGAATGTGATTCATATTTAATGGATGTATGTGAATGATGATCCAATATAATTAAATATGATTTAATTATTATGGATAGGAATAATGTGGATAGCAATATCCAATTATTCACAATATATTATAACTGTGATTTATAATGTATTATAGCGAGCTTATTGTGATTTATATTTATTGATTAATTATTGATGTAATTGGATTCACATTGTATAATTAATTGAAAATATAAATTATCTTTTGTTTTGGATTGTGAATGTGATTCACAGATTTTTAATGGCAATATTGCAATATTCTCATAATTAATTGCTATTTTTAGAATAATTTACAACAAAAGTTGTTGTAAATATCTTGGAGATTTTCATGAAATAATGCGATCTCATGAGATTTCATGAGATTACCTCCACCATGGATTATGGTGGACGGCTACCATCTCCAATATAGAAATTGGCGGCCGTCCTACCAATCTGCATGGGGAGATGTAATCTCCATGCAATTGTCTCCGTATTTGCTTGATTTAATTTGGGATTGAATTGTATTTGATTTATCAAATAGATTTAATTCAAATTAAAATATTTGTTGTTGTGTTTTACCAACAACAATCTTGACCATTGAAAGAAATACAAATCAATCTCATCCATAGATTTTGTGTGTCCCATGGATTGAAATCCATTGGACTCCAAAACCCTATATAAAGAGAGGCACTCCATGCTCTCTAGGGTTACAACAAGTACAAACATCTCAAGCTCTCTCTCCTTCATCTACATCACACCTCCTCTCTTCCTCTCTCTCATATTGGTGGCCATCCACCTTCAGAGAAGAAGAAGACATTTTCCTCGTCGACTCGTCGTTGTGACGCCGCCTCGACGACTTTCGGTTCTCCATCTTCTTTTGTGTGCTTTGCTCAAGAAGAAGGCGTTTGATCTCGTGCGACGAGATCAAGATTTCCATGCTTGGATTAAACATCTTGGATTGTGAGGATCACGCGGTTCATGCCCGCGCTCGCAAGCGTCTTCTCCGAAGATCGGACTTGAGACAGGAGGTCTCTTTTCGTAGAGACTAGATCAACCACATTCAAAAGGTATTCCTACATACTTGATGTGGTTTAGATGAAATGATACGAGAATCGTTCTTGGATCATCTGGTTTCGTCACATGAAAATTTTTTAAATTCCGTTGCATAGAACGAATAGTTCAACTAGTCGTTCTTCATCGTATACGATACTATGCTCACACTTCCATGATGTGCTTGAGGATTCCACTATATCCTTCAGTATAATGTGAGAAGTAAGATCACATGAAATTGGAATGTGGAGTGCACCTTCCCAACATGGGTGGTGGAGGACCACACTTGATTTGTCAAGTTGTGGTCGTCCACTCCATGTAAGGAAGGATGTAATCTCTCCTTCTAATTGATTCCATCTTTATTGGCGTGATTTAAATTTAAATATATTGATTTATTTCAATATATTTAATTTTATTAAAAGCCAACAAATTTATTGTTTTTAATTAAATCACAACAAGATCATGGCCATTGATTGAAAGTACAAATCAATCTCATCCATTGGATTAGTGTGTACATGGATTATGATCCATGGACATCCAAAATAGTATAAATAGAAAGATACCCCCAGCCTTTTATTTTTACACAACATGAGACACAATCCTCTCTCTTTCTACATGTATACTCTCTCTCTCTCATTGTGGTCATCCACCTTGGTGCCCTAAAGAGAGTCGTCGTCATGGCCACGCCGTCGTGCAACCGCTTCAACTTCTTGTGGATCTTTGTCTCCTTCGGTACACCTTACTAGTATAGAAAACATCGAATCTCATGTGAAGAGATTAGGATGTTCACCACTAGGATTATCAACTTGGTTGCGTGGGGCATGTGTTTAGTGAACGTGCTCGCAAGCATCTCCACCGTTGGATCTTCATTCTTTCGTGATACACTTAAGGTTTTGTCCATAACCTTCAACAACAACTAATTTAGATTAAATTAAATATATTAAAAAATCAATATAATTTAATTTAACTAAATCAATATGGATAGAACGATTAGGAAGGATGCCACCACCTTCATAAAATATAAGGGACAACAACTCTTTGAATGAGTCAAAGGGTTGTCGTCCACTCTCCATTCATGGAAGGTGTTGGACTTCTAATTATGTGAGATATAAAATCTTGCATAATCCTTCATATATTTACAATAATTTTTTTGTAAAATAATTCACCAACAATAATTCCAAATTAATTTTGTGAATATTTGAATCATGACATTGAATAATTGTGAATCATATTTGCACATCCAAAATAAAATATAAATTGTGTTTTCAATTAATTTCTAATGTGAATCCAATTCATATTAACAATTAATTTGTAGATATTATTTACAATAAGCTCTCTCTAATATATTATAAATAATATTTCTAATATATATAAATGGTATGGATATTGCTATCCACGTTATTCATTTCCTTGATAATTAAATTGGATCATTATTCTCAAGCAACTAAATAATAAGAATCACATACACATTATTCATGTTAATTAAATACTCATATACATAATTCATCAATGGAATTATTCTTGAACTCTTTAAAGAATAGTGAACTCTCTTCGTAGATACTTGGAGATAAGGACATGTCGATTGTACATTCCACATATAGTGACTTGGATATTGATATTATGCCTCAAATCCAAATCTCAAAGACCTCTCATAGATGTTTCATTAAATTAAAGCCGTAAATCTAATCTTCATATTGCATTTGAATCACATTCATGTCAATATCCAACATTTGGACTATGATCGGATCACTTCTCTAATAAAAGGAGTCACTTAAATCCAGACCTATTTCATCACTTCCTTATAAGGGAAGCATCATGGTTGTACAACTGTTTATGATCACATCACCCTCGACTATTCTTAATACATGCACATCCTGCATATTGAAAACCTAGAATAAACCCGAAGTTTTAGATCTTATTTAGATTGTCTTCTTCAGGATTTTATCATTAGATTTCTCATTTGATCATTGGGAGTTGGTATCAATCATATACTTTCCGAAAGCATATATCATACCTAGTTGTTGATCATATACTTTCCAAACACATAAATCTGACCTACAAATTCAGTCAATCTTACAAAGTGAGATGACCTTGCATGGAATTTGATTCCCAATGTCATGGAAAGATGGATATTAGAAATAAAGTCTAAAGAAGAATTCATATATAAGAGTTCTATATGGACGCATGAGGATTCACCTATGAGGGTAAAACATGTTTGGTGTTAATATATCTTCAAGAGAAAGAGGGAACCTGATGAGAAGGTAGAGATGACTCGTATACACATGATACACACGAAGAGAAGACAACACTTGCGATGAGACTTGCTCTTCAGTGACCATGCTTAAACCCATCAGATTATTGACTATAGGTACACAACTTGACTATGACATCTATAAGATGGGAGTCAAGATTGCATTACTCTATGAATACCTCTTTGTGGATATTCATATGAAGTATTCATGGTTGAGGAAAGCAAGGTGTGTAAGCTAAAGAACTCCATCGATGGACTCAAATAAACATCTAGTTGTCAGAACATCAAATTTAACGAAACTATAAAGGTTATAACTTCATACAAAATCTTGATGAGCAATGTGAAGCATAGTGGGAGTGCCATCGTGTTCATCATGCTAAGATGTTGATAAAATTCTAATCATTTGAAATGATATAAGGACTATAATAAGTGTTTTATGGTATAATCACTCCATACCTTGAGATATGATTTCAAGGATTCCTCTTAGATCTTAGTTCTTAAGATGTTCAGAAGCAAAGATAAGAGGGTATTAGCACCGTCACATTAGAGGTACACCTTAAACATGTTCATTTTTTGAGAAAACTCCAAGGAAGGCTTCTTTCACTTAAGATATGGTACTATCCTATCTAAAGTGACATCACCTCGAAGAGTTGAGGATATGAATATCAAAGCTACATGCCGTAGTGCATCAGCTTTGGGAGACTCAATGCATGCTAGATGTCTACAAAAGGTCAGATGTCTGTCGTGCAGTGGGAGTAGTAAACTATTTTTAATCCTACTAAAGAGGTAAATTTTTTTATTGCAGCAATAAAAACAACTTCGAAGATGACAAGACTTTTGAGATAGTGATCTCAAAGTCATATCTTCAAGAATATAAGACTTTTATAGATAGTGATCTAAATGGTCTTAGCTACATATGCCTTACAAGACTTAAGACTTGGTCTCAGTCATAAGAGAGAGAGAGAGATCTCCGGGAATAAACGTATTCTGATTAAGATAAAAGAAATTACATACTGGCTATAACAATTGTCAAAGACACTATAATTGCTTTAATAAAATTGAGTATTGGTTGCATGAGATGCAACATTCGTTTGGATGCGAGCACTGTTACTAGGAGAAATGCAGGTATCGTAAAAGTACTTGGAATAGTCTCTTAGGAATAGAGTGATAGTCAGCTTACCTAGCTATTTTTTCAATAGCTTATGATTGACACAAGAGTGTGGGTTTAGAGATTAGCCCATTAATGGCTCTTTGGACTAGTGGGAGATTGTTGGACATGCGGGCCCACTAAGAGCTAGTATGCAATAAATGTTATTGCAAATCATTTCCTGATCTGAAATGAAGAATAATTAATTTGCATAATAGGTCCCTTAGTACAATTACGGTTATGTACCATGGCCTTCTTAATGATCACACTGTTGTTTATTCAATTGTTGAATCATAGAGGCTGGTGCCTGGATGAATATCTAAAGGATTAGATTGAGGACTCATCAAAACACTGTCAAATAATTATTAAGAGACCATCTCCAGCTTGAGTAAGAGATGGCAATCCTGTCTCTTTTGATTGATATCCGAATGACCTCTTGATGCAGTTCCTGTGTATAGGAATATAGATTTGGAGTTGTCAAATAAGTTAGGTCAAAGAGCTGACCTAACAAGATTGATATAACAAACACCTTTGTCATATGTTGTCATGATAAAGGCATGCATCCTCTGACTGGAGACAGATGTGTTACTATGTTTGAGTATGTGCATTTAGCAGACTGATAGGTTGAAGTTCTAATCAAGGTCTATACACTGGCATGCTAGTGTGCATACAAGGGCATATGAGTAATACACTCTCTCGAAGGGATCATGCATGTTTATTTACTGAATCGGTAGATATGTGCTCATTCATGAGATATTATGATCAAATTCCATGCACGGTCATCTCACTTTGGAAGCTTGACTGAATTTGCAGGTTTGGTATATGCTTTTGGAAAGTATATGATCAATACCTGGGTATGATATTTGTTTTTGGAAAGTATATGATCGATACCAACTCCCAATGATCAAATGAGAATCTTAATGATAAAACCCTGAAGAAGACAGTCTAAATTGATCTAAATCTTCATGTTTATTCCAGGTCTTTGAAGAATCTATGATTCATCACTCTAATTAGCAGAAAATATAACTTTTTTCCTATAATTATGGGTCATTTACATGATAACTTCATAGAATTAACTTTTACGCACCTGTAAATAATTTGCATAAATTAACACTTCATATTGTATTCATAATCATCTATGCATTTCACCTAATTTCACTCATTTTTAGTCATGATAACTCCAATTGACATAAAACCAACTTCATTGTGTACATATCAGTAACCTTAATACATGAAAAATCTTAAATGCTAACATGTAAATATGCAAAATAATCTCAAACCCTAATTTCAAGAAAAATAGATGAAAACACTGATATCTCCAACGTACAATGTCCGAATGAACTTTACTCACTTTTGAGTTAATGTACATTGAAATAACTACAAATCAAGATCAAATTAAAAAGAATTGGAGTCCATCTATGGAAATAGGTTTTTGGGACCTCACTGCGCATTGTGCATTTTTACTAATTTTGACTAATCATTGTATATGCATATTTCACTCATTTTAATTCTTTTTCTTTTTATTTCATTAATTCATTCATGGTTTTACTAAAATATATAAAAAAAATAAAATAAAAAATCATAAAAGCATTAAAAAGATAGATTCTAACTTGAGCTTACTAACATAATCCTCTTATACATAATTAACTTCCATAATTTTTCTGGCCTATAAAACCAATAAAAAATTCCAAAAAAAATGCATTTGTGTTCTTTACATTATTTTGTATCATGTTATATTTTTTGCATGCATTTATTCAATCGTAAAATATCAAATAAAAATTACAAAGCTAAACAATGATATTATAAATATATATAATAACATTAAAAAATCATATCTTGCACAGACTATTTTGTTTGCACTTGAGTACTTCATGTGTATTGTAGATCACAATTAGACACACTTTCTATTTTTATCATTTTTCCGTTTGCGTACATCATCTATTTTTTAATTGAATTAATCAAGTATTTCATGCATCAGTCAAGAGTCATTGTCAACGTGCCCATGATGCATATTTACTGGGCCACCTGGCCCCGATCACCCTCCCCCACTTTCCTCCTCTCTCTTCACATGATGTGCACATGAGCATCCTACCCCCTTATTTCTCTACATGCCTAGCACGCCCCTCCTCACGTGCCTCGTACGTGAGGGGTCTTCTCCCTCTCTACTACGCCTGACTAGAGTTGTGATGCTTTGCCTTCCACTTTAACACCCCCACTTCTCACGGCCGAGCCCTTCCCGTTGACCAAGATCTCTAGACACTCCTCTAATGGTCGTACATTATTCCCTTCCCCATTCTTCACTCAATGGCCGACCGACCATCCTTATCCTTCCCAGATCTCTCTCTCTCTCTCTCTCTCTCAACCCAATGGTCGAACCATCTATCATTATCCCCAAAACACTCACACTGACAGCATCGATTTCTCAATCCAACGTTATAACCACCATATCTGTTATCTCCAGTCA
Organism: Ottelia alismoides; assembly: GCA_037367405.1. Classification (NCBI taxonomy): domain Eukaryota; kingdom Viridiplantae; phylum Streptophyta; class Magnoliopsida; order Alismatales; family Hydrocharitaceae; genus Ottelia; species Ottelia alismoides. The sequence goes on along the minus strand of JAZKJV010000923.1, from coordinate 438,661 downwards.
TAAATCAACTACTCCCTCATACTATTTAATCCCTTCGCTTCCTCCCTCTCCGATCATCCTCCAATCAAAGATATCAGGAGTGCCAGCTCCAAGGGTGCGTCGGTGACAACATTGCATCTTCTTGTTGCAGCGACGACAAGACATCTGGTTCAGATGAGATCCAAGATGTGAATACTCCTTGATACACCTTCGATCTTCTAGATCTACCTGAGTCTCCTATGCGACCACCCACAATGTGAGGTGACGATCGGCTGGAGCTCGAACCTACAACCATCCATGCGACTCTCCATGTGACACCATTTCCCTTTCATTTTTCCTTTGCTAGTTTCCTATTCTTTTTCTCTGTCTTCCGTTATACCACACCACCCATTGACACCTTCGCCTTCTTTCACTTCTACTTTAACCATTTCCTTCGCTCGTCATTTACGCTCCACCCTCTTCCCATTGCTCGTACACATCTCTACCTCCTCAATCGATTCGCCTATATAATGAGCCTATCTTCATGCTCCAACAGCTGACCGCCTTTGGCTCGTTTCACATCCTCGGCCAGCAGCTTTGACTTGTAGCCTTCTCCCTTCATCGACTTTGCCTAGTTGCCCTCATTGGCCGTGTGTCGACCGGCTGAGCTTGCCTCATCCAGCCTGCTCTGCCTTCAATTTGGTTGCTATCTAAAGTAGCCACAGCCGACCTTGCCTTTGTGCACCACCACCCTCGAGGAGCTCTGCCACTGACCATCTTCCTCCGAGCACTGAGGCACAAACAACCATTGGAGTCAAGCAATGAGGAATGCAGAACTCCCATGCCCTAGCACGCAGTCAGCGTTCAATCATGAATGCAAGATATCCACGATGTCAACTTTTACCCAATTGCAAGTCATTCGATTAACCTCATCTGATGATCGATATCCACTCCAAATAAATGATCTAAAGCTCCAACCTTGGAATAAAGAGAAGCAGCAAGAGGCTGCCACGTAGAGGCTCGGCCCAAGCCATTACCTGAGCCTACTACCACCACGCACACCTCATCTATGGAAGGAGACATTTGCAGTCATGCCCCTGATGCTTGTCAAAATAGCAAGGAAGTTCATTACGTGTGCCGGGCACGTGATCAGTGGAAAATTTGCATAAACCGAGATATAGGAGGTTTCAAGAAATTGTGAATCAGACTAGGGATGCAAAGTCGGATACGGATACAGATATAGGTATTACCATATCCTTATCTGTTTCTGAATACGAATACAGATGCGGACACAGATATTGACAAATATTAAAACTATCTTACCATATCCTTAAAAAAATGGATACTTATGTAAAATAGATATTGATCGCATACGAGTAATGTTAGAAATACTTTATAGAAACAACTTAAATATATACAAATTGGATGGAAAAGACATTATATAAATTTATTAAATGTGTTTATAATATAAATATAGTAAAAGAAGGTACAAAATTATGCTATATATGGTTATAAATAAATCGATGACTATATTTATATACGAAAACAGATATACATATAGGGATACAGATGTTTACGGATATCAAAACGATATCCGTATTCGTATCTATATTAAAACAAATATGGAAACAAATGTCAAAATCTGTATAAAACGGAAATAGTGATGGATTGGATACAGATATATCCATAACTATTTGCATCCTTAGAATCGGTCCCTTCATAAGGGTATAAATGCAAGATATTTAGTTATTTTGATTGTAATTATACCCTTGAAACTTCATTTGATCATATCTTGAACAATATTTATATGATTTTTATGTTGTCGATATGAGCCCTATATCATTATATTTCATATTATACATTGAGAATATACTTTTGAGACACTATTTGGCATTGATTAATTGAGTATATATTTTTTAAATATTGAGCACTTTCATTTTAATTCGTTGATTCTTTTGTTAAATAAAATCTACATTGATAAATGAACTAATTAGGGGATTTATCTCAAGAACTTAATCAGATCTTAATCAACTTATAATTTACGGAGAGGGAAGGGTGTTTGATCTAATTGCTTGATCTTGTCTCGCATCTGCTCCACATTCACCATTTGCATAATTTTCATCATCATTCAAAATTCAACAAAAATATTGCATTTGTTTATTCGTTTTTCCACCACACAACATAGCATTATTTTTATTTGCATATAAATTATTTTGAAAAGCCATGTATCATATTTCCTTAATTAAGTAATTACATATCTTTAACTAAAAATTCATAAAAAGTTGAAAAAGATAAAAACACCAAATATCTTCATCTTCTTTTCTCCGAAAATAGTTCGCTAAAACTGATAGACTTAACCTAAGTTGTTCATTTGCCTCCTTGAGTTGACCCTAGTACTTCTCCTTGTTAAATAAACATCGATCTGCATCACTTGGTTAATTCATTAATATGTGTGGTTTAGTTTCTTGATTGATCCCTATTTCCCGACTACAACACATACATACGTTAATTTTCAACAACTAACAAGGGTAATTTCAGGTTTATCCGATGATGTTGTTGCCAGGGAGATAAATGATTTAGGTTTTTGTCTAGAAAACTTACTGCTCGGTTTTCTGTACATTCAGGCAGTCTGACTCCCGAATCTTGCCACTGTACATTTTCCATTTATTTTCCAGCATTTATTTATTTTCAGCATTTTTTTCGGTTCTTTGTTTTATTATTAATTTTTGTGTCAACTCTCTTACATTTTATCTCTTATTTTCTATGCGAGGTACCCTGCAGACATGGAGCAATTTTTCTAGAAACCAATGCATCTTGACAGCCTGCTGAAAATCCTCATAAAAACTAAGATCCAATCGAGTCATGAGAGAGCGTAGAATCTAGGATTTAATTTCATTATTTTTCATAATTTTATTTATTTTTAATTAATTACCTATTTACAACAGTTTTTGTTTGGAATCTCACGTATGTAAACAAGACTTGGACTTTTCTATATGGTGTGTTAGACCTGTTTCACTTTAGTGAGGGTGGATCCCAACTTGAGTGGTTCGTAGGTTAGACATGCACTGCGACTATTAGAGCTACTAGGTCTATTTTTCCTGTGCTCGTATAACTTTGGTCACACTGTACTTAATGAGACATACCCAAGATCGTTCAGCTTAGTCATAATTAATATTCATTTCTTCCGGTTAACTGAAATTTCTACCAGTAGCAATTTTGTTAGCTTGCACATTATATAGACTAAATTTCAATTCTTGTATTGCATCACACATGGAGATTGTGAGGAAGCACTATAAGTCTTCTATCTGAGTGTACATCACTGTTATTCGTGTGCATCAGCTTTTCTCGATTTCCCCCTCTTGTTTTGTTACTTCAGATCTAAAGGAAATTGGGACTATACGATAGACATGTATTCTCTTCTCACTGATGAAACCATGTTTCATGCTGATAATTCACTGAAATTAACCTCTTATCTTAGAGAGGTGTCAATAAAAATCAGAAAAAATCCTTGTAATTATCAGAGTCTTTGAATAAATTAAAAACCACAAAAAATGCAAAATTAAAATCTATGGTGTTTTTAGCTTTAAAAATGCCTCAAAAATATTTTTCTTCCCTTAAATGACTTCATCTCCGTTTTTGGTCCAAATGAAACTTGTAGATCTCATCAAGATCGACAACTTTCATGTTTGAAGTTTTTCCAAATTCGACCATTTATCCCCTCATAATTCATTTTCTTTATTCTAATAATATGATTGGGCCACGTGACTCTTTCTGGTTGAGCCACGTGGCCCGGCCCCTTTTCCCTTGTCGCCCTCTCTCCCTACCGTTGGATCTCTTCTTGATCCAATGGTCCCACTATCTCCACGCGCACTCTGCCGACCCACCATCCGATCAAGCTCCAGACTCTATCATGGTCGTCCACTTCTGCCTCTTCCTCCTGGCGCCACGTGGCATTTCTTTTACTATCCAATCCAGTCGCCCTTGATCTGGCCCGCTCCCCTGGTGCCACGCTCTTCCACCTCCAGCCGTTAGATCTTGTCCTTCTCTCCAGATCTATGCTAATCATTACTACATCCATTCTCCACCCTCCGATCATCCCGAGATCACATCTTCACTGCCCACTAGCGCCTCGCCCATAGCATGACACGTGGCTAGCTTCTTCACCGCTCGATCTCGCAGCCCCGCCACATCCATTAAATACGCCCTGATCGTTTGATCAGGGCCGTCCTCTTCCTCCTCCATCTGGGACCTTGGGTGTGTTCTAACCAAATAGATCAGAGCCTCTCCTCAACGCCTTAACCCCAACCGTTGGATCGCAAGATACAATGATCTACACATCATCCCCTACCTTCGTTCGACTCTCTCTCCCACGATCTCTAGCTCACACAATCACTTCCCCCTTTCCATTTCCTCCACCTTCTCGACTAGCCTCTATTCTCGCCAACCACTCCATGACTTAGACCGATCCACCCTCTTCCTCGCGGGCGCTTCCACCATCCACGACCCCCTCTCCTTTGCTCCACGTTCCCCATGCAATCAACGGCAACCACCACCTGAACTCCAACCTCCACCCTTCAAATAAGCCCTGACCTCCACCATTTCTCCTCGTCTACCTTTACGAGGGGCTCCGCCTAGCTCCTCTATTCCCCCCCCCCCCCCGTGACAGGGGGAGGGCTGATCGAGGCGCAACGACAGCGGTATCCCCCGGTGATGACCCCTGGCCATGGTAGGCCAGGACCGCGGTGGCTCCGCCCCGCCAAGCTGCCTCCATTAGTTGAGGAGGTTCAACGATGACCAGAGCACCTCCTCAGAGCTCGCGCACAAGCCCTTCTCCCCGCCATAGCCCAGGTAAGCCTTCGACCTCCTTTTGTATTTTTCCTTTAATTGCTAGCAATTAATTAGGATATTCTACGCACTATCACCTTCCATCCATCTTCTCTTTTTCTTCCTCGCACATCCATGTTTCACGTGCATACTCCTAACCATTGTTCTCTCCTCCGCTACCTCAAATCACCTTGCCCCCCTCTTCTCTGTGTTCGTCGGAGAAGAAGATCAGTCGCCGCCTTCTTCAGCCCTTCACGGTCGTCCATTCCAACCACACATGGCTTGCACTACTCATCTGCATGCTTCGTTTATCAGGACTAATCTATGCAGGTGAATACCCTTCAATGGTCGGAGCTCCATCGAAGCTGACTTTGCAAACTTCGTCTCCAGTGTATGAGCTCCGATGGCCTTCTCCATGAGCTCCAGCGTCTTCCCCACGCCTCAGCGATGATAACCAGCCGATCAGGAGAGGCTGGGGATCTTCTCCAAGCATGCTAAGAGGCAGCGGAGCTTGGGCTTCCTCGTTGGAGGTCTGGTTCCGCCGCTCGTTGCAGCTGAGGATGAAGGCATAGGCACCGTCAGATGCTCCTCCCCGGAGCTCATCCAACGGTGTAGGAGCGTCCACGTCGACATCTATCGTAGCCTTTAGATACCGTCTGATCTTGATGATCAGATGGTCTACGATCGGCCATGCGTCAACACCAGAGCTACTACGAGCCTCAGTACCTGAACCATTAGGCTCGGAGCTCCCGAGCCTATGCCGAACCTCCCTAGAGCTTTGAGTCTCTCTGAGATTGCATCGAGCCAGAGCCTGATTCCGAACCTAGCTGAAGCTGCCTCGAGCTTCCTCCGAGCCTGGACCTTCACCGAGCCTAGAGTGCATGTGCAAAACATGTGCGTTCTGGGAAAATAGCATGGAGGCCCACCAGAGTCTTCAAATTTATAGATAGGTCCTGAGACCACGTGCAGCACACGCGCACCTAGGGTAGTTTGCAACCAACCCCTGTGGGTTTTAATAATTGCAAAAATACCCATGTGTGTGGGTTATTTACAGGGAAGGTCCCAAACTTTCTTCTAATTGCATTTTAGTCCTTACTAAGGACTTGTTTGTTAGTTATCTTTCATGTTTTCTTACAGTTATGCCCTTGTCTTCTTTTATGCATATCTTGAGCATCGTATCTCTATTTCAGTTGATTTCAGTTTCATTTCAAAGATTGCTTGATGAACTTTTTAATGGCATATAATTTCTTGTTTTGGACACTGCGATTTTGATGCATTATTATAATAGCCAAGTGTCTCTGATTGCTTAAGCTTATGCCTTGTTTAAATTATCCATCAAGTTTGTCTCTTGAATTAAACCCAAAATTGATTAAATTTTTTCAATTTGCTCATCATTCTGACCTAGGGCATATTTGCATTACATTTAATTACATATATTTTCATGATTAAAAACAAAAAAAGGTGCATGTTTCTTGTTTTCTTAATGCATCTAGTCTTATTTCCCTGCATAAATCGACATATTGATCTCTAATTCAACACTTAATAAAATTCATAAGAGTCTAAATATCATAAGAGAGGCTCATGTCCCTGAGTTTGACCTTGGTTACTTACCAAGTAAAATATAAATATGACCATTTGATTTTATTGACATATAAAATTAAATGGTCTTTGACAGACCGAATCCAGCCCGATTGCAATGACCACCGAGTGTTAATTCCACATTTTTAAAGGGTTGGATTTTCAGTCCGTCACTCACCTAAAACTTCAGTGATCACTTATTAAAATCAGGTATACTAAACAAGGCCGACTTAATTAAACCCATAAAATCAAGAATTTTTGTAGGAGAGCAACTCCATCCTTGGATTCAAGTACATTCCAAAGTGTGGTCACCACCCCGGATGGAGTGAGGCACGACCCATAAGGATTAGAGACCAAAACCCAACCTAAATGCTATCTTGTTTATCACGTGGATTCACAAAGTTCCAGTGCTTCTATTGTACGTGGACGAGTAGGGATGTGTCAACGATGGTGGTCTCGCCTTGTATAGAGCACCGACCTATTCTAAATTACTGAGCTTAGGCCACACCCTCATTATAGTGTATGTTTCATTGTCTCACATCCTAGTATGGCCTAGCATGATCACATGTGATTCCATCTCGATCTTGGTCCGAAGTACTTGATTCACCACTATAGGTTGCCTCTCTCTACTTCTTTGGTCGAGTAGTGGCTCCAGATCTAATAACAAGGACCTCAAAAGTGCAGTCTACATGTTACGAAGGAGACGGACAAGTACGAGATACTTTTCTAGCAGTACTCACACTCTTATATGTCTAGCCGCTAAGGACTCATTACAAAATTGAACTATCACCAACTTAAAATTGACAAGATAAATTGGCCGGACTCTTACAGCCTTCACTATATTAGTTGGTGAAATTGGGGTTTATATTGTGTTTGCGTTGTGTGCTTAGATCAAGATCAAACATCAAATACCATACATCTATGCCATTACTCTCCCTCTTTGATTCATGAACCCTTATCTTTCTCTGAACCTCTTGACATCATGAATGGAGAGGTGTGATGATATGCGCTCAGATTCCATGAGCATTCCACTGAACACCAGAAATCTACCATCCTCACCTACTCAGGGACACACTTTCCATGAGCCTCCTAGGACTCATGAACACTCTCCTCATAAAACTCCTTTCCATGATTTTCTCTTCTTCCTTAAGTGTGGTCAGTCCCAGACCAACCCTCTCTTCTCTCACTACATCGAGGAAAACTCTCACCTCGGTGCTTCTCATTTTAATTCTTCTAACTCTATTAATACAAATTTGTTTGATTTTTAAGGTGAAGAATAAGATCTTGAAGTATTATGAAAAAAACCTCAATATCATCATGGAAGCATGGGGATCACATCGTATGTGATTGTGAGCGATTAGTCAAACTAGTTGCTCGGTGCAACAGAATTTAAAAAAAATAATAAATGATGAAACCAAATGATCCATGAACCATTCACGGATCACTTAATCTAAACCATATATAGGTAAAGAAATACCTCTTGTAGCATGGTTGTGATCGAGTCTTTAAGCAAAGAGACCTCCTATCTCAAGTCCGGCCTGACGGTAGAGCTTTCGAGCGTGGAGATGAATCATGTGCTTCTCGCAATCCGAGTTGTTGATACAAGCAATATATCTATGGATCTCACTCACAAGATCAAATGTCTTCTCCACGAACATGACACACAGAAGGAGACAGAGATCCATGGACGGTCGAGGCGATGTTGTAACGATGACGTGGCGACGAAAGCAACCTTCTCTCTGAGGTTAGAGTGGACGTCCACTCAAGCGTGAGATACAGAGAGTTGGCATGTGATATGAGAATGAGAAAGAGAGAGAGAGAGAGAAAGAGAGAGAAATTTTGTTGTTCAACAACATAACCTCATAAGGGTAAGGGTTCATCTTCTTATACAGTATTTTGGGAGTCCATGGAACTCAATCCATGGATAACAAAAATCCAAGGGTTTATATTGATTTGTGTTTGTTTCAGTGACCACGATTGTTGTTGAAAAATACAACAACAATTAATTTAATTAAATTAAACATATATTAAATCATCAACACAATTTAATTTCAGTTAAATTAATTTTGCATGGAGATATAATTTGAAAGAGATAAATCTCTTTCTTAAAGAGGGTGGCATTCCACCTCCTTCCATGAAGGTGGCGATTTATCTCCAATTAATTTTCGCAACAATTATTATTGAAAAATTATTCATACGAATTATTCGTAATTATTTTGTGAATATTGCAATCATGCCATTAGAAACTTGTGAATCATATTCGGAACTCAAAATAAAATGTAAATTACATTTTCAATTAATTGTCCAATGTGAATCCAATTCACATTATTACTTAACTAACAAATGTAAATTATAATTATATCTCTTTAATATATTACAAATCACATTTATAATATATATGAATAATATGTATAGTACTTTCCAAATTATCCATATCCTTGATAATTAACTCACATTTAATTATCTAAGATCTCAATTCTCATGCATTCAAATAATATGAATCTGATCCATATTATTTATGATAATTACATCACATTTAGTTATTCATTTCTTAATACTTGGATATATTAACAATGGAATTGTTCTGTGTAGCCCTTGGCTATGAGTCATGACTTGAAGGTCTATACCTTCCTATTAGGTCCCCTTTTTCTCTTGATGATCCATTTACACCCAATGGGTTTTACCCCTCTAGATGGATCCTCTAGGGTCCGTACACAGTTCTTGTGCATGGAATCTATCTCAAACTTCATTGTTAGCATCCATATATCCATATCTTGATCTGTGAGTGCTTCATCAAATGAAGCTGGATCATTGTTAGTTTCAGCTGACACATGGAGTCCATACCTTTCGGGCGATGAAACTGCCCCCGAACTCCTTCAAAGAGGTACGGGTGTTTCATCTTCATTTACTCCTTCACTTTATGGTTCAGGAAGCTCGGTATCTCCAAGGGATTCAATCAGTTCCTTTACTTCATTTTTTTGTCATAACTCTTTAGGAAGTCATCCTTTAGAAATTTTACATCTCTAGAGATGAAGACCTTTTGAGTCTCAGGATCATAAAGTTTGTATCCAATACCATATTTGTCATATCCAATGAAGTTGCATTCTCAAGTGCGAGATTGTAGCTTACTTGCATCTGCATTCTTTGCATGGACCAAGCAACCCCAAATCCTTAAGTGTCTAACACTTGGTTTGGTTCCATACCAAATCTCATAAGGAGTTTAAGATATAGACTTGCTAGGAATCTTATTTAGGATATATATTGCAGCCTCCACTACATATCATTAGAAACTAAGAGGCAAATGTGCTTTACTCATCATTGAACATACCATATCCATGATAGTCATGTTGCATCTTTCATCAACACCTTTAAATTTGGGAGTTCCAGGAGGAGTGAGATTGGAAACAATTCTGTTATCTTTAAGGTATTCCTTAAATTCATCAGAGAGGTACTCACCACCTCAGTTAGATCGAATCTGTTTAATCTTCCTATCGGTTTGATTCTCAACCAAAGCCTTGAACTCTTTTAACTTTTCAAAGATTTTAGATTTATGACGTAGTAGGAAGATAAACTCATATCACGAATGATCATCAATAAACGTCAAATAATATCGATTTCCATTTTAGATCACGGTACTGAAGGGACCGCATACATTGATATGTATTAAGTCAAGAATACCTTTGCATCATGTAACCTTGTTACGAAAAGGTATCGTGGTCATTTTACCTTGAATACAATGTTCGTGGGTAGGCAAAGATTGAATCTATATAAACTCTAAGGGTCCATCCTTTATCAATCTATTGATCATATCAATAGATGAATGGCCAATCTTTTGATGCCAAATCACATTTGAAAGATTTCCATCCTCCCTAGTTCTTTTAGGATTTTTATCAGTCGTACTAACACTCATGAAATTTTCATCAATGCACAATTCATAGAGTCCACCAGAATTCAAAACACCATCCATAATATATTTGTCATAACTATTTACAACAAGTTTATTACAGAAAAGAAACGAATATCCATTTCTAACAAGCTTAGACACAAATATAAGGTTCCTCCTGACTTCAGGTACATAAAGACATTCTTTAAGTAAAATGACTCTCCCACTGGATAATGATATTTCGCAAGTCCCGACGGCCACTACTGCAATAGTTACATCAGATCCCATCTCGATGACTATCTCCCCTTTATCAAGATTTCTAGTTTCATTAAATAGACGCAGTAAATTGCTTACATGAACAGAAGCATCAAAATCTACAACCCAACTTCCTCGTCCAGCAAGAAAATTACAATGATGAAAGTAGATTTCATACCTACCGCAGCTTTAACTTTGTCGATCAACTTTAGGTAATTTGGATAGTTACGCTTCCAAAGCACCGGCTTCTTGCATTGATGACAAGCATCAACTTTCTTTGATGCTATCCGTGTTGACGTTTTAGAAGTTGAGCCAATGCCTTGACTTTTCTTCTTTCTCTTCTGGATCGGGCCCTTCCGAGAACCTTGCTTCCAATCACGTTTTCCTTTGAACTGTGCAACTATTGCACTGCCAGAGGGGCCATCATTCTTCATTACATCTTATGCAGACTTTAATGTAGCTAATAACTTAGCATTGGTAAAATTCACTTTTCTCATATGGAATGTGGTCACAAAACTATTTAAAGACTTAGGGAGAGACACCAGAATGAAGTCAGAATGCATATCTACGTCCATGTTAGCCTCGAGAGTTTCCATCTTAGAAAGGTAACCAAAGATTTTCAGCACATGATCTTTGATGAAGTCCCTTCTTTCATCTTGCAGCAAATAAGCTCTTTCATGAGCATTATTTCCTGGCAAGTGTTCATCTCCACATGTTGCTTTTAAAGAACATTGGTCAATGAACCAAGAATATAACACCTAGCAAGAACATGATCTTCATCGTATTTTTCATTGAACTTCTTTTCTTCTAGTGTCTTAGGGTTTATGTGTTTATCCTTAGTGGGCACATAATCGATGCGCTCTACAGAGAGAACAAGCTCTAAATTACGGATCCAATCCGAGTAATTTGGTCCGGTCAACTGGTTGATCTCTAGGGGCCTACTGAGTGGGTTCATGGACTTCATTATCTGAAATTAAGAATGCACTGTATATAAATAATTATATATTCAATATTAAAAACTTTGATCAGGTATTTTTAATCAAATTAGTCTTGCTTTTTCAACTTTGAAAGTTCATTCTCTTACTTACTTTCAAAGCAGAAGATATACTTATCAATATACCTCTAGCAAGATCTGGGATCTTCTTTTCTACCTTAGTTACATCCCAATAATGTGAGAAACTACAACTTGGGTAAAAAACGAAGCAGGAACACATTCGACTTTGCAAGTTGAACTTGTATTCCTAATTCAGTCTTTAACACCCGGGCCCACCACCCCTAGAGTGATGTTGACCAATTGTTAATTGAACCAACCATAAATAGGAATAGCACTCCTATGCGCAATCCAATATCTCCCCAATAATACAAGGAATCGATGTTGGGTTAGTACGCATACAACCTTACTCTTTCGAGAAGCAAAAAGCCCGATCCATATGCGCTTGTATGCAGGAGCTGTCACTTCGGACATGCGTCTCCTACATACAATCCCTGGAAACAATACTCTTTGCCTTGACGTGAGACAATGGATGTCACTTATGCGATCCTCCATATCATAGCAAATTCCAATTAATTATTATGAATCATATTCAAATAATTAATTCATGTAAGAAAAATATTACTATATTGATAACAGAGTAATTTAATTGGATGTAATTCATTTAATCGTATTAAATCAATTATCAATCCCATTTAATCAACCAATAAACTTGATTGTTACTCGAAGGATGGTGTAATCTTAAAATACATATTATTCAAATTTTAGTAATTAGAAAAATACCCCATGATCCCATCAACATTATCCTTTCCTTACCCACTATCATCACCAGTATAGGCGGGGGTGGGCAGACTGCTCACGGAGCAACCTGCTACCCAATGCTCCCCTACTAAACACCATATTTGCCTCAGGTCAGGATAATGTAATTTGATCATATTGTATTTTGAGATGTTAATCGATATTTCTAACAAAGTTATACCATATACCATTTATCAAAAACTTTTTTATTAATATTATAAGATGATTTTCTAAACAAATCTTCAATTCTATTCAAGCAACAAAGCTTTCCATGCAAAGATTGTCCTACAACTATTCTAGGATGATCTAGGGGTTTTCATGAAACATTTCATCAATGGCTAATGATAATTAATTAATTATCTCTATAATGATTAGGCATCAAAATTAATCAAGGTATATTCATAATTTCCATGATTTTCATTGAATAATAAACACATTAATCAAGAGTTTTGATGATCAATCATCATTCGACCCATCTCCACTAAGAATGCAATATTTAAGGAAAACAGACTCGAATTCGTACGAAATAAAATTGTTTGATTTGCCGGTTCTATTATATAAGTAATCCAAGTATTTATTTCATGTTTATGATGGCAAAACAGTAACTAAAATTAATTTTCTTACATATCCACGAATACATGTAAAAACAATTTTAGTGGTGGGAACACTTCGAATCATTTTCATGCACTTTTAGCACCAATAATAGGTTATCATTTTTGGGATATATTTAAATATTCTAAATATATTTTAATAACCAAAAAACACATACAAGTAGTACATAAACAGTAGGATTTTATTTTATCGAAAAACCAATTCAAAGCTTGCATCCAGTGCAAATATAATGAGTCCCGCACATCCAAAATGTGAACCTTGTTCATCTAGGGTTTTGGATCTCATACAATACCTAAGAAAGATTGTGATATCACTTAAAGGATTATGTAAAAATCATGAAGTGCATCACATAAGCATGGGGATCAAATCGTATGCGATCGTGAACAACTAGTTAAACTAGTTGCTTGGTGCTGCAGAATTTTAAAAATTAAATAAATGATGAAACCACATGATCCATAAACCATTCACCGATCGTTTCATCTAAACCACATACTAGGTAAAGGAATACCTCCTGTAGTGTGGTTGTAATCGAGTCTCTAAGAAAAGAGACCTCCTATCTTAAGTCTGACCCGGAGGTAGAGACACTTGCGAGCTTGAAGATGAATCACGCGCTTCTCGCAATCCAAGTTGTTGATCCAAGCAATAGATCTCCCGATATTTCCTTACGAGATCTAATGTCTTCTCCACGAACATGACACACGGAGGGAAATGGTGATCCGCGAACAGTAGAGTCTATGGAGTAACAGCAGTGCGATGACGAAAGCAACCTTCTCTCTAAGGTTAGAGTGGATGACCACTCAAGAGGTTGAGAGAGAGAGTTGGCATGTGATATGAGAATGAGTGAGAGAGAGAGAGAGAGATTTTGTTGTTCAACAACATAATCTTAGAAGGTAAGAGTGCCTCTTCTTATACAATATTTTGGACACAAATCAAATGGTTTAGATTGATTTGTGTTTGTTTCAATGGCCATGATTTTTGTTGCAAAAACGCAATTCCAATAATTCAATTTAACTAAACATATATTGAATCATAAATAAAATTTAATTTCAGTTAAATCAAATTTGCATGGACATGTAATTTGAAAGAGATAAATCGCTTTCTTAAAGAGGGTGACCTTCCATATCCTTACACTAAGGTGTCTATTTATCTCCAATTAATTTTTGCAACAATTATTTGTTGCAAATTTATTCACACAAATAATTTATGATTATTTTGTGAATAATGCAATCAACGTATAAAAATTGTGAATCATATTGACAACTTAAAATAAAATGTAAATTACATTTTTAATTAATTGCCCAATGTGAATCCAATTCACATCAACAAAAACTACAATTGTCTCTCTTTATTATATTATAAATCAAATTTATAATATATATGAATAGTATGGATATTACTATCCAAATTTTACATATCCTTGATAATTAAATCATTTTTAATTATTTAGGATATCAATTCTTATCCATTCAAATAATATGAATATTATCCATATTATTTATGATAAATAAGTCACATTTAATTATCCATTTCTCAATGCTTGGATATATTAACAATGGAATTATTCTTGACCTCTTTCAAGATAATGTGTTTTCTACGTGGATACTTAAGGACATGTCGATTATACTTTCCATGTATAGTGACTTGGATGTTGAGATCATATCTTATGTCCAGATCTAAAGGACCTCCCACAGATGTTTACTAAATCAAAGTTGTAGATCTAATCTCTTAATTACATATGAATCTCATTCAGATATGTCCAATATTTGGACTGATATTAGATTACTTCTCAAATGAGAGGAGTCACTAAAATCCGAAACCTGTTTCATCACCCCCTCAGTATGGAAGCGTCATGGTTATACAATCTCATTCAGATATGTCCAATTTTGGACTGAGATTAGATTACTTCTCAAATGAGAGGAGTCACTAAAATCCGTACCAGTTTCATCACCCCCTCAGTATGGAAGCATCATGGTTATACAATAGTTTATGATTACATCATCCTCAGGTATTCCTAATAGTTATACATCCAGCATATTGGAAAACAAAGAGTAACCCAAAGTTTTAGATCTCTTTTGGACTATCACCCTCAGGGTTTATCAGTAAGATTCTTATTCAATCACTAGGAATTGGTATTGATCATATAGTTTTCAAAAGCATATATCCTACCTACAAATTCTTATCATGCTTCCTAAGCAAGGAAACCTTGCATGGAATTTGATCAGTCCCTCATGAGTGAGCTCATGTTTTCCGGTTCACAAGTGAACTTGTATGATCCCTTTGAGAGATCGTATTATCCATATGCCCTTATATGCACACCAGATCACCGATGTATAGATCTTGATTAGGCCATCAACCTATCGATCTACCAAGTGTACATACTCAGACATATAGTAACACATCTATCTCCGTTTAGAGGATGCATGCCTATATCATGATAGTATACGATATAGGTATTGGTTATCTCGATCTCGTTAAGTCAACTCTTTGACCTAACTTATTTAACACATCTGAATATCTATTCCTATGCAGAGGGCCTTCATCAAGAGGTCGGTCAGATATAAACCTTTTAGAGAAGGATTGCCATCTCCTTCTCATGATGGAGATCAACGCTTAACAATCATTAACAGTGCCTGATGAGTCCTAAATCTAAATCTTTATATATTCATCCAAGCCCCAACCACTACGAATCAACAATTGAACCAACAAATATATGATTATCAAGATGGCAATCGTACATAAGCCTTAATTATATGAAGGGACCTTATAATGCATTTAATCATTTAATCTCAGACACGCAATGAAAAATAAACCAATAACTTTTATAAATATACTAAATATTACAATAACATTTTATTGTAGAAATGGTTTGCCCCGGGCTCACATTGCTAACAGAGCTAAAGAAGATGTCTCCAAAGAAAAAAGATGATGAAGACAAACAAAACAAAAAACTCGATGCAGATGATATTATCAAGATTAGCTACATATGAGCATCAACAACTTTCTTTTGAGAGTACAAATTGACTAGCTAAATGTTGGGGTTGAACCTCCAATGGATGCGACATACAACCCAGGACAATATAGAGTAAGAAATTATCTGAATCCTCCCTAGCCACTAGTTGATTTTCAACTGAAGTCGCCACTCCTGAACCTGCTGCCACAATTTCATGGAAATGCTACTGAGGAACCTTATGTGTTCCTAAGAGATTAGAGGTAGTATGCTCTAATATCAAACACCCCAAGGTCAGCCAGGACTATATTCATCTCACTTCACTTCCATTCGCCTTAAAAGGCAAAGATGACTACTAAGTGAATAATCTTAGAGTGCGGTTATCACGTACAATCATTTCAAGGACTTGTTCTCAAATAAGTTATACCCTTTGAGTAGGACTAATCATATAAAGACACACATCACCAACTTTCTCAGGCGCCTCTCGTACCATTCTTTGATGTATGTGATATATTCAAAGATCTATTACAAAAGTTTCCATGTCATGCTCTAAATGACAATATTTTGGTCCAGCCACTCTATTCTGGTCTTAGCTACGAGACACAAAGTTTAGTGATCACTACATGTGGAGGCAACTACACATCACGAGGTATGGATAACATCTGGAAGTTATTCAAGTAGATGGATAAGACAAGCCTCCAATAGATTGCCAACAAGGTGTACACTAACTCCTTCAACACACTCCAATATAAAGGAGGGGAACAAACTGTTGCTGAGATGGCCGAGGATCTAATTCCGAACATGGACATCATTGCAGACCAGCTAGTAGTCGTGGAACAGATTAACAAAAGGGTGAATGGCATTGATGGTAGGATCTCTCAGATATCAAAGCAATCGAGGAATTGACTAAGAAGGTGTCCAAGATCCGGATACCTACAGTGACTACATACGCTATTCTCATTTTCCGAGTGCATCGTATCTAGGAGCACCCGATGTTAGGGCATCCTCAGCCTTGGGTTCAGTACTAGTCCTATGCCTAAATTTTCCAACTGACACTACAACTAGCTGAGATAGTCAAGGAAGATCCCCCACAAATGTTGGAAGTGGACGATATTTGGTACACACAAGACCCTACTAGAAAAGGATACACGAGGGACCGCTAGACATACTGGCATCCCCTGACCTTTAACAATATCGCTTTCACTCCTACACCACAACACAATCAAAGCACAACCCAATCCTAGAAGTAGAGGCAACAACAACAGTACGACTATCAAGGCCAATATCAGGCAGTTCAGTAGGGCTCGCAATATCAGCATGCACCCCAACAAAAGAGACAACAATGGCATCAAACCCCTCAAGACCAATCTTCTCGACAATATTCCCATCCATATCGCCCTACGAAAAGACTTGTGGATATTCAGTAGCCGATTCTCGAGGAGCTCCGATCTTATAAGAGAGAAATTCATGATCTACAGATGGACGTCAAATGCATATCTCATTGGAGAGATGAACAAACTGCACCTATTATGGCCATTCCCGCCCAAGTTCAAGCTAATCCCAATATCTAGTACAAATCTCAACGTCAGCAACATGGTGCCTAGGTATATTATTCATACTCATCAAGATCTGAACATGAGATCCTTTCGTTTAACAATATAAATGCTATGTTACTCAAGAGAGGAAGGATCGTGATTGTGCTAGATCGGTCAAGGGAAATGGAGAGAGGCATCTCGTAAGCTCAACCTCATGACTCGTCTTATGAAGAAGAAGAAAGACATCAGGATTCACTTCCATATCTGAAGAGACCAAGGATTCCCACTCAACAGAAGGGAAGAAACTAATGGATTCTATAGAGGATCTTGAACCTCCGGTTGTGGCAAAATTTACTTTCGTAATCAATTCCACAATCTTTTGTTGATAATCTATCTTTTAACTTTCAATTGAAGTATAAAGATTTATGTAATAAGAGCTCTGTATCAATTAGATTTAAGAATTCCTTTCCTCTTATGCCCTAATGGGAGGAAATCACAAATCTAAGAAAACTCAAGATGATCCATAAAATGGCATGATTTTGTCAAGAGAACATCACAATTAAGGTGCCATATTGTTCAGCAATCCTGTATTTCAGAAATACTTGAAAATAAGATGCACGCCTACAAAGACTCATAGGAAGAAACTAGACTATTATGTGGAGACTCATGTCTTATCAGCAGATACTACTCACTGCGATAAGAATCAACAAATACCATGGAAAAAGAGAGACTTGTGTGCTCGTTATGTGGAAAGTTGTATCTACCATATTGTGTTTCCACACACTCTTCTAGATATCAGTTCTTCAATAAACCTTCTTCCCTTATCATTATTTAACAAATTGAAGTTAGGTCCACTCCGAAAATCATCAACTCTGCTCCAATTTGCAGATTGGTCAATGAAGAGACCTACGAGAGAAGTGAATAATGTCGTTACCTCGATTGAGAAACCATAGTACAAAGTGGACTTCAGTGTCCTTGATATGGAGACCCTCAATCATTGGAAAGAACTCATATCATTCTTGGGCCACCATTCTTGAGGACCGTCGAGGTAGCATTCAATTACAACACATGAATGATGAAGTTCAGATCTCTGGGTAGAGAAGTGAACCTAGAGATGAAGTAGACAAAATGGCAAAGACCTGACTTAGAATTTAGTACTGAGTATGTAGAATTTCCAGAGGCATATTGAAAGATGATCAGCACAACTGGGATGTTAAGACATACTCCAATAGAACAGAGCGAGACCCTCTCATCTTAAGAGAAATTAGTGAACAATGTTGTTTGCCATGTGTTACCCGATCTCATGAGAAACCCAGATACGTATGTCCATGATGACTAAGAGATCCCTTTGGATATGTCGATTCACCCTCTTTTAGAACAATCAAGGGACCTAGATGATGAGTTGGGCGTGGCTTTGGTCAAATTACTGCATTTCTTTTATGATCCAACTCACCATTCGAGAGAAATGGTGGCCAACACATCACAGTTTGATCCATCTGCCTTCAACAAAGAGTCGAACTAAGATGCTATCCAACCAGACATAATCTATGATACATATTTGCCAGAGCTGAAACCACTTCATCCTACATCAAGTAGGCATTTCTTACAGGACCCAAAGCAAGATTTTCTATGATCATTAGCTCGAAATTAACTACAGAACAAGAGTCCAGGTTGCTAGAAGTTCTTGAGAGGAACTGCAAAGCCATAGGTTGGACTGTGTCAGATCTCATTGGAATCAACTCCTCTCTCTACTCTCACCAAATATATGTTGAGTATAATGTGATACCTTCACGTGAGTTTCAAAGGAGACTGAACCCTAATCTAAGGGAAGTTAATAAGAAAGAGACTGATAAATTGTGCGAAGCAGAGTATATATATCCTATTTTTGACCCTAAGTGGGAGGTTCCGCTTCATGTTGTCCAGAAGAAGTCAAGAATTTAGATGGTCACCAACGAGGAGGGGGTAGAGATCATGACATGAGTACCCATGTCATGACATGCATATGTCGATTACATGCACCTCAATGTTGCGACCGAGAAAGACCACTTTCCCTTTCCATTCATTGATCAAATCTTGGAGAGACTTCCAGGAAGGCATTCTTCTATTTCCTTAGGGGGTACTCAAGCTACAATCAAGTATCCATAACCCCTAAGGACTAGAAAAATACCACATTTACATGCATATTCAACACTTAGGTGTTCAGGCGCATGCCATTCGAGCTCTACAATGCCCCAGGCACATTTCAGCTATGTGTGATCACTGTATTTGCAGAGATGGTGGGCGATTTATTGGAGGTCTTCATGTATGACTTCTCGATCCATAGTGATTATTTTGATACATGTTTAGCGCACATGGATCGAGTCCTCGAGAGGTATAGTGAGGTCAATCTGGTATTCTCCTGGAGAAAAGCCATTTCATGGTAACAGAGGGTATCGTATTTGGGCACATCATCCCCAAAAAGGGAATGGATATTGACCCTAGTAAGGTAGATGTGATCAAGAAACTTGATCCACAACTAACGTCAAGTCAATGAGGTCTTTCTTAGGTTATGTTGGATTTTATCGAAGATTCATTCATGACTTTTCAAAGATCGCATGCCCACTGACTGAGCTCTTAGGAAAACACACCGAGTTCATTGCTGATCGCTAGTGTCTAGAGGCCTTTGAGCTCCTAAAAAGAAATATTTGTGAATCTCCTATCTTATAAGCTCCCGCCCGATCTCTTCACTTTGATATCATGACTAATGTATCAGATTTTGCTATCAGAGCTATGTAAGGACAGAAAAGAGACGGTATTACGTATGCAATTCATTATGCAAGCAAAGTTTTGTATCCTACACAAAGAAATTACACAATGATTGAAAAGTAAATGCTCATAGTAATTTGGGCCTTGGAGAAGTTCAAATCATAAATTTTGAGCTCCAAGGTGACAATTTTCACCAATCACACGACAATCAAATACTTAATGGAAAAGAAGGATGCAAAGGTGCATCTTCTTAGGTGGATCTTATTAAATCTAGGAATTTGATTTAATAATTTAGGATAAACCTGATGTGAAGAACGTTGTGGATGATCACCTATCTCGGATTGAGCAGAAAGATAGTCGTGATAGTGAACATATCTGACAAACTTTCCCAGATGAGTCAGTTTGCGCTATTGTCCACTCATGTGGTATGACAACATGGTGAACTACCTTGTCTCCAAGTAGGCTTCCCGATGAGATACCACTTACATGATGCATACCTTTTCTTTGAAGGGTTGGATTGCATTTGGCAAAGATGAATTCCTCAAGAGGAATACTAGAGTGTAGGGATGAAAATGAATGTGAATATATTCGTATCCGATCCACTATCATATTTGTTTTATACATATTTTGACATTCGTATTCGTATTCGTTTTAAAATTAATATTGATATGGATATCACTTTGACATTCGCTAATATTCGCTTTCATATTTGTATATTCATTTTTATACATAAGTATAGTAATAGATTTATATATAAATGTATGTAACAACATTTTATGATAGAATTCACCATTTTTGTTATAATTGTTATGAAATTAGAATATCAGGTATATCTATTTAATGTGTAAACCATCCCAAACATATATATTTTAGTTAATACGTTAAATATTTATGTTATTTTTCATATCTGATTCATATTCATTTACATTTGTATTTGTTTTTAAGGATATGGTAACACGTTTTGCACATTCGTCAATATTCGTATCCTCATTCGTATTCGTATTAAAATGGATAAGGATATGTTTATACCTATATTCATATTCGACCATTTTCATCCATACCATAGTGTCCTTACACATTGTCATACACTTGAGGATGGAGGAAATCATTCGGGAAAGAGAACCACACATAAGGTACTCCAATATGGATTTTACCGGTCGATCATGTTTAGAGATACCATTGAGTTGTACAGTTGTGCTCGATCTAATAGAGAATGGGAATAACTGTTGAATATAGAGATGAGATGCCCATACAACCGATGAATTTGTGTGATGTGTTTTATGTATGGGGAATTGATTTTATTGCTCCCTTTCTGAATAACTATGGACATGAGTACATCTTATAGGTGGTTGATTATTTGTCTAGGTTTGCAGAGGCTATCCCGACTCAAACTACAGACAACAAGATTGTTTATAAGTTTATCAAGGATCATATCATTGCGAGGCTTGGGGTTCCAAAGATTTTGATTTCTGATGGAGGTAGACACTTTGTGAACAGAGAAATGAGATCATTGGCTAAGGACTATAAATTCGAGCAGACCATGGTCAATCCTTACCACCCACAGTCTAATGACATGATAGAGATTTCTAATATAGAGGTGAAGAGTATTCTGCAAAATTTGGTTCATCCCGATAAGAAGAACTGGTCACAACTGTTGGACCAAGTTCAGTGGGCTTATAGGACAACCTATAAGATTCCATCGATACTTCACCTTTTAGGATCATCTATGGTAAGCCATGCCATTTTGCCACAGAGCTAATTCACAAATCGGACTGGGTGGTCAAGAAGATTAATTAGAGTTGACACTTGGGGAAGCTCTGTCATGACTTGAATCTGAACAAGCTAGTGGAAATCTGAAACCAAACATATGACAATAGTGTGATCTATAAGGACAAGGTCAAGAGATGGCATGATCGACACATGAGGGATAAAACCTTTTTCCCTGGGCAGAAGGTATGGTTGTTTAACGTTTATTTGAAGATGTTTCAAGGGAAATTCAAATCAAACTAGATGGGTTCCTATATTGTCCAAAATGGTACACAACATTGGTAGTGTTGACATTACTTATATTAGAGATACTATGCAAACATTTTTAGTTAATGAATAGTTGTTGAAGCATTACGTTGATTCTAAGGAGGAATTAGTCCAAGTCGAGGTCATCAACTTCATACAGAGCGAACATAGTAGAGACACATCAAAACACTCTTCCTGAAGAGAAGCAGTCAGACCCAGGCTATACATATCCATCTTAATTCTTCACACATTCACTTGTACATTCTTTAGAAATCATCAGACCCCGCCCCTTCTTCTAATACTTTGGTTAACTAGAGCCTAAGTATATCTGTCTCTGGTCTGAGGATGCGTGCCTGTATTGTGACAGCATACGATATAGGACTTTGGTTATCTCGATCTCGTTAAGTCAACTCTTTGACCTAACAAATCTGACACCTCCGAATCTCTATTCCTATGTAGAGGATCTGAATCAAGAGGTTGGTCAGATATCAACCTAACTGAGAAAGGATATCAACCTATAGTTAGCAATATTCTGATGGGTATAAGCATGGTTACTGAAGAGCAAGTCTCATCGCAAACAATGTCTTCTCTTCCGTTGTGTAGCTCATGGCTTCGGACTATGCTTTGAAGGTCTCCACCTTCTCATCAAGTTCCCTCTTCTCTTGAAGATCCATTGATACCTTAACGGGCCTTACCCTTATAGGTGGATCCTCGAGGGTCCATATACAACATTTGTATATGAAGTCTACTTTAGACCTTTACTGCTAAAATCCATTTTTTCATGTTATGGTACTCAGGTGTTTCATCACATGAAATCTGATCATTGTCAGACTTAACTGACACATGGAATACATCCTTAAACTCATTTTAAGAGGTATTAGTGTTTCATCTTTAATTGTCCTTTTAGTTTCCGATTTCAGGAGCCTCATTATCATCTCAAGATTAAATGAGTTCCTTTACTTCATTTTCATCTTGATTCTCAAGAGTGTCATCCTTTAAGAATCATATTCTTAGACATGAGATCTTTTAAGAATCTCAAAGTCATAAAGTAGGTATCCAATACCGTCCTTTATTTTCCTAATGAAGTAGCACTCTCTAGTGCTAGATTCCAGCTTGCATATATGGAACCATATTAAGGATATATATTGTAGTCTCTACTACATATATACCTGGAAAATAAGAGGTAATTATGCTAAAATTCATCATAGATAAGATCATGTCACACATGATCCAATTGTATCTCCCTATAACTCTATTGAGTTAAGGTGTGTTAGGAGGATTGAGATAGAAATGATATTCCTATCTCCATAAGGTATTCTTTGAATTTATCTAACATGTACTTGCTACCTAGATTAGATCAAATTCATTTTATCTTCCTTTAAACTTTGGTTCTAAATCAAAATAATGAAATCTTTGAACATTTTAAAGGTTTCTTAGGTGAAGAGAAGAAATTTCATATCATACATAATCATCAATAGATATCACATATCCATAATGTTTATTATGATATAGATGATCCGCATACATCAATATGTATGGGATCCTGGATACCTTGATATGTTACACCTTTCCCAAAGAAGGGTGTATTGGACATATTTTACTTTTGAATACAATATTCATATGTATGTATGTTTTGAATTTTAGACATTCTAAAGTTTCATTCTTACTTATCTATTGATCAAATCAACAGGCAAACATCCAAAGCTTGATGCAAGATCATTGTCAAATGATCTTTATCCTCTTATTGATCTTTAAAGGTTTAATTTCATTATTAGAAATGTTAATGAACAATTCATTAATTTTCTAACTCAGTAGAGTCCTCTGGATGTTAGATTACTTTCTGAAATATATCCATCATAACTCTTTATGATAGGTCCATTCCAGAATTCAAGTTTATTTCCAACATTTAGAAACAAACAATGAGGGTATTCTAATGTCTAGGTCATAGAGACATTCTCTAAGACCAAGGGCTCTCCCACTGAAATTATGAAGTTTATTGATCTAATGGAAATTGTTGCAACAATTGCATCAATTCCAACATGGATGACCATTAAACCTTAAGATCAAATTTCTATTCTTCTAATATATATGCAACCAATTGCAAGTGTCGTTAGAAGATTGAGATACAATTATTGGACTTTATCTTATCAAAAAAGAAAGTCAATTTCAATGATTCATGTAGATTATTTTGATGCTCTATCCGAGTCCTTCTCTAAGGATTCTAGACAGACTTGATATTCATACTATCAACACATCAATTTATTACAGTATTGGCATTTATCCAATTATTTGGATTTCATATGGAAGTCATAGAAGTACAGTCAACTCTTTTACTATCCTTCTCATCTTGGGTCTGACCCATGCTTTCACTGCGCTCCCTATATCTATAAACAACCATTGCTTAAGACTAAGGATCTCTTATGTTAAATTCAAAAGAATTCAATGTAAGAGTATTTTAACATTTATACATGCTTCATTAAATTCATACAATATGAATATTATGAAGCTTCATGAATGACTAGAGTATAGACAGTAGAATGATGACACTCATCATGTCTACATCCATCTAGACTCTTAAAAACATTGGTTCAGGTAGGTATTCAAACATTTCGAATACATCGTCTCTTATAGAGCCAACATTCTGCATGATGCAGTAAACCATCTCATTCATGATAAATGTCAAGAGCACATATGTATGCCAGGATATCTTCATTGATTTTATAAGGATTATTTACCAATTGCGATCATCATCGACATGTCACTTCCAAAGTACATCCGATGAGAGATCAAGACTATAGAGACATACAAACCCTAGGGTTGTAGTCCTATTATCTATTTAATTGTCATTCCTCATTATTATGAGGAGACTTTCACATTGCAACCACATACATTATGTGTCCAACTGCAAATACAATATTTGGATCATGGATCCAATCCATGATATCATACTGGTTATTATTGAGTATAGTATTGAGTGGGTTTAATGAAGGATTATCTGAAATAAGAAATTTGCATAACTGTATATATTTATATATATATACATATTATACTTTCATTTAGGAATTTTGTATCAAAGTTGTCTTGCCTTGTCAACATTGAAAGTTCATTCCCTTAATCACTTTCAATGTTAGAGATATACTTATCATTATATCTCAGTAAGATGAGAACCTGTAACTCCGATAAAAAGAAGCGGGAACACATTCCGCCTTGCAAGTCCAACTTGCATTTCCCAATTCGGTCTTTAACACCCAATCCCATCACCCCTAAGGCGATGTTGACCCGTCATTAATTGAACAAACCATCAGTGAGAATAGAACTCACTATACGCAATCCAATATCGCCCCAATAATATGAGGATCTGATATTGGGGTCACTACGTGTACGGCCTTACTCTTTCGAGAAGCAAAGAGCCCGATCCAGATGCGCTTGCATACAAGAGCTGTCACTTCGGACAGACGTCTCCTACATACAATCCCTGGTGATGGAACCCTTCTCTTTGACGGGAGACCATGGATGTCACTTATGTGATCCTCCATATCATATTCAAATTCTAATTAATATTATGAATCATATTCATTATAATCAATTCTTCCAAGGAAAAATAATAACTCTATTCATAATAGAGTGTTTTAATTTTAATTGGATTCCAATTAATCTAATCATATTAAATTAATGATCCAATTAATATCCAACAAACAATCTTTATTGTTACTTGAATTATGGTATTATCTCAAATACGTATTATTTCGAATTTTAAAAATTACAAATGCATCATGATTTCTTAAGCGTTATAATAACCCTACCCGCTATCATGGTCAGTACCGACGGGAGTGAGACAGACCGCACACGGTGCAACCTGCTACCACAACGCTCCCCGACTAGTCACCATATCCACCTCAGGAAAGGATAATGCAAAATAGATCACTTTGTACTTGAGATGATCATCGGTTCTTCAACCAAAATTATACCATATTATAATAACCAAAACAATTTTGATTAACATTATAATGAGATTTGCTAAACAAATCCCAAATCCTATTCAAGTAAAATGTTTGTTGTAATGTAGATCATGTATATCATGTAACCAATTTTGTGATATAGATCACATCTAATCAATTATTGGTTAAGGCTATGTCATTTAAGGAAATAATTATCATCAAATATCTCACAAATATTTATGCAAAATTATTCTAGGAAATTAAACAATTTAATTTCACTAATTGATTAAATGACAATCACTAGGTTCTTGATTTGGAAAGTATTTCCAGTAGTGACCCTCACTTACTAAAAATAACATATCTCAATCAATTTAAATCCAATTTAAGCAAACTATGTTTATAACATTTTCTAATTTGATTTACAATATAACTTAAGTGATTTTCATGTATTTCAAGGTGCTTCAAATCCGCAATTAACTATTTAATTGCATTGAGATTCGCAGTCCCCGAAATTGTACATGTTCACTAAAATGATCATATCTCGAACATATGGAATCCAAATTAGGTAAACTCAGATCCTACGGTTTTCTTATTTAATTGGAAACAAAATACAATTATTATTTTCATGTTTAAATAATTTAAACAGGGCCGGAAATAATCACTAAACAGAGATGCGAAAATTGAAATGCAACAAAAAACTTTCGCAAACCCTAACGAACCCAAGTCGTCCTATATTTATGGATCATATCCAAAACCACCGACCTAAGGCTCTGATACCACTTGAAGGATAAGGTTAGATCTTTAAGCGCATCATGGAAGCATGAGGATCACATCGTATGCGATCGAGAGTGACTAGTCGCACTAGTTTCTCGAGGCAGCGGAAATTAGATTTTTTTTCATGTGAAAAAACCACATGTTCCAAGAACACTTCTCGAATCATTTCGTCTAAACCACAAACAAGTAATTGGATTACCTCTTGAAGCGTGGTTGCGATCGAGTCTCTAAACAAAGAGACCTCATGTCTCAAGTTCGATCCGACGGAGGAGACGCTTGCGAGCGTGTTGATGAAACATGTGCTCCTCACAATCCATGTTAATGGTCCAAGCCACAGATCTCCTGATCTGGACAAACAAGATACAACATCTTCTTCATGAGCAAGGTACACTGAAGTAGACGGAGATCCACGAGCAAACCATGGGCAACATAACGACGACGCTACGGTGATGGAGAATCTCTCTAGGGCATCCATGGTGGACGGTCACATGAGAGAGGTAGAGATAGTACGCGTGTAGAGAGAGAGAGAGTTGTTGTTGTCTCTCTTGTGTTGTAACCAATAAGAGCAAGGGGTGCCCTTCTATTTATAATATTTTGGGATCCACGGATCTCAATCCATAGGTAACACAAATCCAATGGCTCTCATTGATTTGTGTTTCTTTTAATGGCCAAGATTTTGTTGGTAAGAAATGCAACAACAATTAATTTAATTTAGATTAAATATATATTGATAAATCAATATGATTTAATCTCAAATTAAATCAATCAAGCATATATGGAGATATTTGGATGGGATGTCATGCAATCTTGGAAATCTCTTGCAATCTTGGAAATCTCATGCAATCTTGTGAGATTGCAATATTCCTTGGAAATCTCCATGATTTTACAAAAACACTTGTTGTAAATAATCCAACATTGGAAAATTATGAATCACATTCACAAACCAAAATAAAATGTAAATTGTATTTTCAATTAATTATCCAATGTGAATCCAATTCACATCAACATTTAATTAACAAATGTAAGTTACGAATAGCTCTCTCTTATATATTATAAATCATATTTATAATATATATGATTAGTATGGATATTTCTATCCATGTTATTCATATCCATGATAATTAAATCACATTTAATCATCTTAGATATCTTATTCTCATGGGTCCTAATAATATGAATCACATTCACATTATTCACATCTTTGATAATTAAATCACATTTAATTATCTCAGATAATTCCTTTTATAATATGAATCAAAATCATATTATTCATGATAATTAAATCACATTCAATTATCAATTTTATCAATACTCGGATACATAATATCAACAATGAAATTATCCTGAACTCTTTCATGGATAATGCACTTTCTCCGCAGATACTTGGAGATAAGGACATGGCGATTGTATTGTTCTACGTATAGCGACTTGGATATTGAGATCACATCTTAAATCTAGATCTCAGGCCTCCCATAGATGCTTGATTAAATCAAGACCACAAATCTAATCTTCTCATTGCATCTGAATCACATTCAGATCAATGTCCAACATTTGGACCAAGATCAGATTACTTCTCTACTGAGAGGAGTCACTAAAATCTAGACATGTTTCATCACTCCTTAGGAATGGAAGCATCATGGTTATACAATCGTTTACGATCAGATCACCCTCAAGTATTCCCAACACCTGTATATCCTGCATAATGGAAGACTCAGAATAAACCCAAAGTATTAGATCAACTTTACACTGTCTACTTCAAAGTTTTATCAGTAAGTTTCTCATTTGATCATTGGGAGTCGGTATCGATCATACACTTTCCAAAAGCATATATCATACCTAGGTCTTGATCATATACTTTCCAAAAGTATATATCAAATCTACAAATTTAGTCAAGCTTCTAAAGAGAGACGACCGTGCACGGAATTTGATTCTTCCCAATATCTCATGAGTGAGCTCATGTCTTCGGGTTCAGTAACTGAACATGTATGATCCCTTTGAGAGATCATATTACTCATATGCCCTTACATGCACACCAGCACACCAGTGTATAGACCTTGATTAGGTCATCAACCTATTGGTCTGTCAAATGTATATACTCAGATATATAGTAACACATCTGTCTCAGGTCAGTGGATGTGTGCATGTATCCTGATAGCATACAATATAGGACTTTGGTTATCTCGATCTCGTTAAATCAACTCTTTGACCTAACTAATCTGACACCTCCGAATCTCTATTCCTATGCAGAGGACCTGTCTCAAGAGGTCAGTCAGATATTAGCCTAACTGAGAAAGGATTGCCATACTCATGCTGGAGATCAATTCTTAACAATCATTTGACGGTGCTTGATGAGTCCCTAATCTAACTCATTAGATATTCATCCAAGCACCAGCCTCTATGATTCAATAATAGAATCAAAAGTTGTATGATCATTAAGATGGCCATGGTACATAACCCTAATTGTACTAAGGGACGTATTATGCAAATTAGTTATTCTTCATTTAGATCAGGGAATGATATTTGCAATAACATTTATTGCATAATGGATCGTCGTGGGCTTGCATGTCCAACAGAGACAACTTCTAATTTCTTTTACTTTTCACTCTCTATGCTTGCCCAAGCTACGGCTTCTCTGCACTTCTTCTGCTCCGAGGACATAACACTCGCTAAGTATCGGGGGTGTATATACATTGTACATATTTTACCCATTTCTTGTATTTTCAAGTAAGCATATATCTTATTTACGAGGTAGGTAATAATCTTGTAAAAAAATAAAAAAAATAACAATATTTTCTTTGGTAGAAATTCTGACTACTAAGCTTAAAAATGAGTAGCAACTTTTCAGTGAGGGAACTACATTCTCCCTTAACATAATGGGTGGCTAAAAGAGAACGCATCTGGTATCGTCTTGAAGTAACACATGTAGCCGTCTAACGGTCCGTACTTACACTCATACTGGCTGAAAGTTGATCCAACTATTCATATGAGCTTGGGCCAGTCATTCTTTCTATAAAGATTAAAGATTAAGAAAAATATTTTGCACTATTGAACTTCATTCAGCATCTCATTATCCATACATTTTTTTCGTTGGATGTATCCTTGACACTTACACACTCACACAAGGCTTGAGAAGTTCAAGGACACTTGGTTGAGGTTCTAAGATTCAAAGTTAACTAGCCTTAGTCATAGGGTCTTTTTTGAGCACTAGAATTCGGATTTTTATTTAAATGAATTATTCACAATGGAATTGTGGTCATTGCAACCCAAAGAAGTGTCAAATAAAATTTATTCGATTCTAAAGCTGATAGTGTAGTTGGATCACATATTTCTATCAAGTCCTCATGCTCCCACTTGAAGGAGATCAACCCCTGTCACTGGTCAACAGTCAAGAACTCAAGCTCAGGGAAGATATTGGGTAAAATCAGATAAACTCGTCACCGGAGATGGAGGGGGGTATTTATAGGCATGACTCCAACGAAGGTTTGAATTTGCAATGAGAGCGAATCAATTCATGATTGGTGGATCTGAGGCATTGGCGATGAAGAGGGTTGAATGGGCTGTAACTTTGGAGAAGGAAGCGGAGGGAGTTAATGAGGGGAGACGCATGGGAAATTAGGTGAAGGAGCAACAATACGCGCTTGAGTAGTTGACCCACGCTAACAAACCCGAGTCGACAAATCAGGGTGCTCGCAAAAATATGAGAAAATAAGGGAGAAGATAAAAAATCAATAAGTGGATAAATAAATGATTTCAAAATAAAAAACAAATTTAAATTTAAATAATTTAATAAAAAATTTAAAGATAAAATAAAGTTAAATTAAGAGAATTTTAATTATTTAAATTAGGTATTTATAAGGATTAAAATAAATATAAAGTGTTATTTATAGATATGTATACCTATATATGCAAGGGCTTAATTTTTAATTAATTACTTATAAAAATATTTACATAATTTAATATATATTTACAATATTTTACAAGGGTTTCAATGAAATTTTTATTTGGTTTTTACGAATTATGTTATTAGGTTAAATATAGTATATGTACGATATATACAAAGTGATACCTATACATTATATGCATGATTTTATTTTTGTTGATGTTTGATTTTGTAATTTTTATTTGTATTTTATACAAATTAAATAATATTTACATTTTATTAAAAATATAATATTTGCAAAATATGCACAATAAAATAAATAATTAAATAATATACATAATATACATAGGTATAATATACAATAATTCCCCAATAAGCCACATTTCACATATTAACTCTAATTTTTATGAAATTACATCCATTTTAAAGATTATTTAACTTCGAGTACAATGAAATGAGTTTGATGAATTTGGGATTTTGATGGATATGATATCGATCATGCAAGTTGAGCTTTGTGACTTTTTTAGAGTGTCGTTATTTACACAATATACAAAGATTTTTATTGCAATTATTTGTATTATTTACAAAAGAAATTTATTCACAATTTTTAAGAAGAAATAATTTTATTTTAAAATAATTTGATGGTTAATAAAAGAAAGAAATGTATTATAGACAATATTGTACTAATGATGAATATACAAGTGATAAACAATTTTCATGAATTTTTGGTATTTTTGGGCCTTATCCCCCCCCCCCTACTTTATTCCTTGTCGATCATGTCAAGTCTTGACCTTCCCTCAAGGTCAGAGTAAGAATGTATCTATTACATATATACAATCTTTATTTTATTTATTTTTCTTTTACGTTTCTATTTATTTATTTTAGGTTAAAATAATCATAAATATACGTTATTTATACAAGAATCAAAGTTAGCAAAAGAATGAATTTATTGATATTTACATGTATTTTATAAGAGATTTTAAGATAAAATAAATGAATAAAGATGATGAAATGCATATTCAACATCCCCTATGCTTTACCTTTGCTAGTCCCTTAGCAAACACTGATTTGGAGAATAAGTAACTAAAATAAAATGAAAAGAATAAAAGAAAAATAAAGAACTTTGAACAATACCGAGTATTAAACTTATCTTTATAAAATCAAAGTATGGAACTTTGTTAGACCATTGGATTAGTAGTTTGGGTGGGATCTTAGTGGGAAACAGACTTGACACTCAATAGTGTCGAGAAACCACACAACTATGTTGGAGTCTCCTCAATATCCAGGTCAGAATAGATTAACTCATACGCAAACCCTTGTGATTATGAATCTTCTTGTACAATGTAAGTGATATGCTTCTCTCCTCGACTGAAGCAGTAAAAGTCATTCTTCTCCAACATGGTGACCCTAATTTCCCAATCCAATAACTCTTTCCTCGAGAAGTGGGGTATTCCATTCTAAGTTCAAGTACAATCAACTAAAGAAGAGGAGGTGGATAGAAGAATGGATGATAGCCAGTCTAGCTACATATCCTTGGATGCATGACCAGTATACCAAGTCATCTAGCTACATGCTCATAAATATCTGACTTGCTCAAGCTTGCTTATTTGACTATACAAATTTACATACTCAGTATGTATTTTATTTTCAATCAGATCTAACCACTTTTTTGGAGTTTTTGATTTTTTTTACATTTCTTTTGAATATATACAAGGTGTGGTGTACATAAGGAGTTTTGCTCTCGAGCAAGAAGATTATCCCTCTTTTGAATATTTATTGCAACGCACAGTATTCTATCTTTAGACCTCGCTACTACTGGATCGGATTGGGGTGCAATGGCCACAAATGTATAACTACCGATGTTTCCATTGGCTCGTGTCTCATGCTGGCATATACAACTCTCTACCACTTCAACTTATGTGAGCAAAGTGTAAGTGCAGGTGTACAAGATAGGTCATTATCGATAAGAAGCGTGTGTGTGCTTCGAAGTACTCAACTTAGGCATTCGAGATGACACTGAACTAAGTCTTGTGTTCCCAAAGAATTAATTCTAAAGACCTTAATAATATCATTTCCACTTCCTATATAAGGTCCCTCTGAAATTAAGTGGATTAAAGTCTAACTAAGCTCCATTCTTCGAATTTATTCCACAATAATTTAAGTGTCAACACCATTTTGAAAAATGCACAAGAAAATGCAAGAAATCTATAAAAAACATTTTTTAAAAGAAAAAGAAAATAATAGAACAAACTTTTTGAAAACGTATTCCAAATAATTTTGCAATTTTTTTGGATTTTAAACACGCATTTTTTAACAAAGAGAAAGGGTTAGTGAATTGAATATATACATGTGTACACAAAAGGATTATATAAATTTTAGACAAGATTTTACAAGAAGATTTTATGTACAAGTTTTAGATACAAGTTTAATAAAATAATTTTATATACAATAAAGAATTTTATTTTCAGGAGGATAAGTGATTAAGGATTTTATACAAACTTGGCTTTTACAAATATATATATGCATCCCATAATTTATATCCAATATGAAAAAATAATTTTACAAACCTTTTACAAAGCATTTGCAAAAGGTTTTTTTTCAAATAATTTTCAAAACATTTCGCAAAGGATTTTCAAAAAGTTTTACAAATATTTTTGCAAAACATTTTTCCAATATTTTTACAAATCATTTTACAAACAATTTTACATACATATTTTCGCAAACATTTTGATTTCAAAAATTTTACAACATTTTGTATATTATAAGTAGTTTTGATACAGACAATAATTTTACAAACATTTTACAAACAAAACTTTTTTACAAAAAAATTGCAAAGATTTGTACAGAATGGTTTTAAAAAAAATTACAAACATTTTTACAAATTTACAAAAGTTTTTATAAACATTTTTACGAACAATTTTTGCAAACATTTTTCAAAAGATTTTTGCAAATCATTTTGCAAATAATTTTTCAAAACATTTTTCTATAAGAACAATAATATCCATATTATTAATAAAAGTATGAGTTATGGCTAAAGTATATATACAATATATACGACACACCCCATACTTAGCTCGAACTATGTCCTCATAGTGACAAAAGAGCTACCAAGGAATACATAACTCATGCTAAGTATAGAAAAGTGAAAAGAATCCTATTTAACAACGACTCAAAGAATAGACGAAAAGAATGATGTCGGTGGTCCCCCTACAGTTAGAATTAAATAATATTATGTATAGAAGATTGTACAAACATGAAAAATTGAAGAAAAGAATGAACAAAATCAATGACTTGACTCATCTTTCCCTATACTTTGGGTAAAATATCCCTAAGTATAGAAAAAAGAATATCAACAACTTGAAGGAAAAGAAAGATAACAAACAAATAAAAGACAATAAAAACACGAAAGAGATGCAATGAACAACATCACTCCCCCTATACTTCAGGTAAAAGATCCCTAAGTATAAGCAACAACATGAATGATGAAACATAATAGAAACAGAACAACTCAAATCATTCACCTACCCTATACTTAGGATAGGGTACGTCATAAGTGTAGACACACAGAAACAGAGAAAAGAGGTGAACGATAAAAACAAAATAAGAAAGAATAAAATGGAAGGATATATATAAGAGAAAATCATCTCGTGTATTACAATGCAGAAGATGTCAAAAGGTCATCGTCCGATAACACAGATATGTAATCAACCAAAGATTGGAATGTATCATGATCTATATGGCTTCAACAACTGGCCGTTCACAACAATGGTTGTGCGTCAAATGACAACCCAAGTATGATAATGCTACCATTGTCACGTACAACTCTCACAATAAATGGTCCTGACCATTTGCTTTTCAATTTGCCTTGAAAAAACTTAAATTTAACATCAAACAACCAAACTTTATGATCAGGGGAGAAAGTCTTCCTTCTAACGTGTCCATCATGCCAACATTTGACTTTCTCCTAATACATGAGTGTGTTGTCGTATGTAAAATCTCGAATTCAAGCAATCTGTTCAGATCTAACTTCCTAATCTATCCTGCCTTCTCTTAATCTAAATTGCATACAAAGAGTTCTCATAGTGATTTATCAATTAATTCAACCGACAGGTGGCAAGGCTTTCCATACACCAATCTGTAGGGAGACATACCCAATGGAGACTTGTATATTATCTGATAAGCGCGTAGAACCGAGTCAAGCATCTAGGACCAGTTCTTCCTACCCAGATGTACAAGATTTTGCAATATCATCTTTATCTCCCTATTTGAAATCTCAT
Source organism: Ottelia alismoides (assembly GCA_037367405.1). Classification (NCBI taxonomy): domain Eukaryota; kingdom Viridiplantae; phylum Streptophyta; class Magnoliopsida; order Alismatales; family Hydrocharitaceae; genus Ottelia; species Ottelia alismoides. The sequence goes on along the minus strand of JAZKJV010000923.1, from coordinate 403,653 downwards.
CCAAGCCATTATTCTGTAGGTGGTAAGGAGACACGACTGTATGATCAATGGCATACTCCTTCACAATATTCTTGATTTCTCTATTAACGAAATGGCTTCCCCCATCTGAAATGAGTATCTAGAGAATCCCAAACCATGTAATAATATGGTCCTTGAGAAATTAACACACAATACAACTATCAACGGCTCAGGTGAGGATAGCCTCCACCCAATGAATAACATAATCCACAGCAAGCAGGATGTACATAAATCCCTAACTGACAAGAAATGGGCCCATGAAGTCTATGCCCTAATCATCAAAAACATATGAAATATGTATATATAAACATGGGGCATTATATCTCTAAAACTAATAGTTCCTTCCATCTTTTGGCAATCAGTACAACCTCGAACATACTCTGTAGCATCCTTAAATAATGTTGATCACCATAGGTCGCTCTATACAATCTTAGTTGTCATGCGCATCCCCAAGTGATGCCCACCAGACTCTAATTTATGATGGTGCTCTAGCACGTTGGTGTATTCCTCCTGAGGAATGCACCTTCTCTAGATACTCTGCACCCTCATGAAACAAGTACATATTCTCCCACTAGAAAAAATGTATATCTAATAGGAATCTATCTACCTTATGCTTCAACCAATCTTGTGGAACTTTCTTGGAGACAAGATAGTTCACAATATCAACATATCATGGGAGTAAGTCCACAGACAAAATGGTCTCATCTGGAAATGTCTCTGAAATAGGAAGTATGCTCTGCTCATAAGTCTCTGCATCTATGATACCAAAAAGGTGATCTGCCATAACATTTTTGACTCAAGGTTTATCTTGAATCTCCAAATAAAGCTCCTAGAGATGAAGGATCCATTTGATAAGGCATGATTTGGCATCCTTCTTTGCATGTTGGTATCATATGGCAGTGTGATCTGTGTAAATAATTACCTGTGAACCAAGGAGGTAGGATATGAACTTCTCTAATGCAAACACCACATCTAACATATCCTTCTCTGTGATTGTGTAATTCGGTTTTGCCTAATCCATAGTTTTACTGACATAGTTTATAGGAAATGACATCCCATCCCTTCTATACCCTAACACAACTCCAACTGCAAAATCTGACGCGTCCGTCATGATCTCAAAGAGGAGAGACTAATCAGGTGGTTGTAGGACAAGAGCACTAGTGACCGTGTTTTTCTCTAATTGAATGCAAGGAGGACTTTCTCATCAATAAGAAACTCACTCTCCTTACACAAAAGCTCAATTAAAGGTCTGGCGATCTTGCTGAAGTTCTTAATGAATCACCTATAAATTGCAACGTGTCCCAGAAAGGACCTCAACTACTTCAAATTCTGGGTTTGCTCTAGCTTGGAGATTACATCAATCTTAGTCGGATCAACCTCCATATCCTATTTGGATATGACATGGCCCAATACAACACATTAGTCATCATAAAGTGACTCTTCTCCCACGAGATACTTGGGTTTACCTCACAACAACATCGAAGTAGTCGATCTAAATGAGCAAGACATGTATCAAAGCTTTTCTCGTAGATTGAGAAATCGTCCATGAAGGCCTCTAGAAAAGTAGATACCATTTCGGTGAAAACAACAAACATAGACCTTTGAAATGTAGCAGGAGCATTACACAATCTAAAGGTCATTCATCTAAATGCGTAGGTGCCAAACGAACAAGTAAAAGTAGTTTTCTCATGATCATCTGGAGCGATAGCAACATGGTTATACCCCAAGTACCCATACAATAAACAAAAGAACTCTTTCCCTTACAACCTCTCAATAATCTTATCAATAAAGGGTAGTGGAAAGTATTCTTTCTTGGTATCTAAATTGAGGCGTCGGTAATATACACATACACGCCATGAAGTAGGTACATGGGTCGGAATGTCCTCACCACGATCATTCTTTACGATATTAATCTCGGATTTATTCGAGACCACATGTAAAGGATTGACCCACTTGAAATCTGAGATGGGATAAATAAAGCCAGCATCACATCATTTTTTGATCTCTTTCAAGACAACATTCTATAAGTTTTTATTGAGATGACACCAATACTCACGGGAGGGTTTGTTTTCATTCTCTAAGTAGATGTGATGCAAGCACAAAGTCGGACTAATCCCAAAGAGATCCGAAATATTCCATCCAATGGCCTTGCGATTTCTCTTAAGAACCTCTAGCATGCGAGATTATTGTTCATCGATCAACTGCGAACTGCTGATGACCGGAAACATCTGGGTTAGACCCGTAAGGAAGAAATACTTCAACGTTGATGGTAAAGACTTGAGCTCAGATGGGGTCCGAATCAACTCTGTGATGACCTCTACTACTGCACTGGTAGACGATATATGATCTGAACTCTGTGAACTAACCATGGTGGCTAATGTTGTCTCAATGAGTAAAATCTCATAAAGATCTACAACAAATGATCTCTGCTCATAAAGGAATGGCTCATCAGGCTATTCAAAATCCTCAATAAAAATATTAGAAATCTCAGTAGGAGGTATCTCATCAGTTATCTTAGAAAAGAAATGTGTCTCATGAATCTCAAAATGTACCTCCAATACTCAAACTTATCTTCCAAAATCAGCTCAAACTATTAATGAATACCCATTCATCACTCTTTATTCTTATATTTTAGCTACAAAAACCTTTGCAAATACATGTATATTCATGTAAATACAAATAATTACCAAAAGCATGCATTGTATAAAGTTTAATAATTAGCATGTTTTTGTGCAAAAATAAAAGGATAAAGAGACAAAAGAAAAAGAGGGAAATATTTAGAATAAATATTGAGAAACCTAATCCCAAGGGAGGGCTCAGTATGGGCCTGACCGCATAAAAGCCAGAGTAGAGAGAGATAGGGAGCTCATGTGTGTAAATATACCTGTAAATACAACAAATATATTTTCCTCTAAAAATAGAATAAAAGTGGTTTGTACATATTTGTAAATATTTGTAAATATAAAATCAAAACAAAGATTGAAAAATCAAAAAGAAAATAAAAATAATTCCCTTGTACATATTCACCTTGTACATAGACACCTCATCACTATTTATTTCACCCTATAAATAAATAAATAAATTTCCATAAAATTTGTATATATTCTATCTTTGATGATGTAAATAAATAAAATAAAAACCACAAAAACAAAAAAAAACCAAAATAAAAAGAACAAAATCAAAAATCAAAAAGAATATTGTACATATACCATGTATATATATGTATATATCTATTTATTTCACCCTTGTATATAAATAATAAAAATAAAATAAAAATACCTTTTTATTCCTAATTTTATGCTATAAATAAATAAAATATAAAATGGGGATAAAAATGTACAAAAATAACCAATTAAAAATCAAAAATCAAAAATCAACATTATGTAAATACCTATGTATAGTACTATAGTGTACATACCTTATTTTTATTTTGAAAAATTAATTAAAAATCACCAAAAAATAGAAAAATTAAAACAAATATTTTTTATGTTTTAAGTTTTCTTGAATTCGACCATTTGCTATTTTTAAATGAATATTTAAATCATTTCCACGTGGCCTTTCCCCATTGGTCCACGGGGACGTTGACCCCCCGGTCAACTCCCCCTCCAGGACCACTTCCCACGGGTCCATGACGCCCGACCCGACTTCTCAATATTTTCGCGTCATGACCCAATCACGTCACACCCAAAACCAGGGTCCAAATCGTTCTTGCCAGATCCGACACCCTCGTCGGCATGCCCGCCTCGAGGTCCACGCTCTGAGCTGCCCTACCCGATCGATTTTAGCCGGACCCCTGGCTATATAAATTCCGAGCTCCGCCTCCTTTTCCTGGATCTTTGGCTCCCCAATCCTCCATCCCAGGACCTCCATTTCCATCCTCGAGGTGACAGCTCGCCGTTGGTCGTGTCGCAGAGAGGAGAGGGTGCCCGGACCTCAGATCCGGCATCTTCGCGTCGCCGTGCTCCGCTTGAAGGTAGAGCTCGAGCCTCGGGCCTCGACAACCCGCGAAGCGACGAGCCAGAGCTCCCTGAGCTCAAACCCAGTCGACCCATCTGCCCAGGTAGCTCGATTTCCTTCTCTATTTCCCGAATTTGTAGTTTCGCCCAAATCGCCCAGTCATCGTTCATCTTTGATTCCGATCATCTCCGCCTTCGTCACAACCATCGGAGCACCCCATCACGATCGCCTTCTCCCCGCGCACCTTATCCACCCCTTCATCCAACCCAGCTCGTACAGGAGCTGGGATTGGGACTCCTTCGCCGTCGTATCATCAGAGTCCCTACGCCCCGCCGCACCGACCACCTTCACCCCCGCTTACAGGGTCGAGGCAACTTGCCCTCGACCCGCGAGTCTATTGCACATCTTTGCAGGTTCCCAGGAGCCCATCTAAGGGCTTTGACATCCAGGTGCAACAGCTTGACCTCCGCCGGACTCGCCTGAGCTCCTCAGAGCTCCGTCGAGCCATCGGAGGGTACCAGTCGACGCGGGAGGCCAAGGAGCTTCTCTTCCGATCATCAGTGGCCTCCGAGGAGGTCTCCAGCGCCAGCACGAGCCCGACGAACCTCGCCAGAGCCCAGTTCTTTGAGAGCGCTCTGTAGCCGTCCGATTCATTGAGCCGTTCGTTCGTGGAGTAGCAGTGACCGTCAGATCCTTGGAGGGTTGATCAGGACCGTCGGATCAGCGAGGGCGTCCCACGTTGATTCTCAGCCGCCCGATCCACCACGTGGCGAGGCCCCAGCCGCTCGATCAGGACCGAGGACCCCAGCGTTGGGCGCCAGCCTTCCCCGTCCGTCAGATTTCACACGTGGCGCCCATCTGACGACCGACTTAATAAAGGGTAATTTACCCTTAGGCCCTTCTCTTTTTAGTAGTTAGTGTTTAGTCCTGTAAATATCGTATTTAGTTGTTTTTGCTTTGGTACATTTGCACTTAGAGCCTGTTAGTTTGGTTGATTTGCTTTCATACCCTTGTATGCAGTGGTACACGTGCCTCGTCACGTGTTGGTTTGGTTTAATTGCATGTATAGGCCTACTGTTCTAGGGTGTTACTAAATGGAATGAACTTTTTAATATTTGCAGAAATACCCCTGTGTGTTGAATTTGTGCATGTGAGTTATATTTTTGGGTATTTTACACTAAGTTCCCTAGACTTTTAATACTTGTTATTAAATAGTCCAGAAACATTAGTTTCTTTGCAGATAGGTCCTTGAGTGCCCAGGTCACGCGCCTCGCGTGTGTTTTCTTGGAAAATTTGCACCGGACCCCCTGGAACTTCTACTAATTGCGTACAGGTCCCTGTGCACTGTACCTTAGTTTTGATTTTTAATAAAATATCAAACCAACTCCAAATACGATGAAAATTGGACACATGGCTCCTGCCATGAAGTAAAATTTTCTATAAATTTTGAAGACATTTTTTATTGCATTTATTATTTTTAAAAATTCAGAAACAAGCTTTTTCTTTACTGTCTAGCTTTAAAAATCACAAAAAATATTGAAACATCTCTAAAAATTACAAAAAAATTAGTTAATGTTAATTTTTCCTTGTTTGATTTTCTGACCAATTTTGGTCATTTTTAGATATATAAAACTCATAAAAATTGAAAAAACTCCTAAAAACCCATAAAAAATCTAATAATTAATTGAAAACCCCAAAAATAATAATTCTTGTGCCTAAATTTTCCTTGTTTCTTCTTCTTTATAGGAAAATTACCTCTAGGTGTTAATAGGCCATTTTGCATTTTAAATTGGCCCTTGACACCTGGCTAGACAGTACCTCTTTTTTCTTGCTTTGTTTGATTTTTATAAAATTCAATAAAAATCAGAAAAATACCAAAAATACCAAAAAAAGAAAAAATATAAAAAACATAAAAATATTTTTATTTGAATTTTTGGATGGTTTTTGAGTAGGTTAATAATTGTTTGTAATTGGTTGTTTTATTGGTTTCTTTATTTTCTTCATTAATTAAAAATCCAAAAAATATATAAAAACTAAAAATCCACCAAAAATACATTTCTTTTATTTTATTCCTTTTTAGACTACTTCGTAGGCCGCAAGGCCATTATGTGCTCCTTGTGTTCGGCCCTGGTCGCTATACCGGGTTAATATAATAGTGAGACCGCTACTTGAGCTTATTTGATTTTTGTCTGATTTTGGTGGTCTATTTTTCTCGATTGATCACCCGAGCGATTGAGGTCGCAACGACTACATGAGATATACCTGATTTACCTCGCTCGGTCGGTTTTTGTGGTCATCAACTATCCATCAACAAACATCTCAGTAGGATCAAAAAGGGAACTCACGTCGAATGTGCTTTCCATGGATTCCTTTTGATAAAGGAATTCATGCGTATCCATGAAATCAGTGAAAAGATCCATCTCTCTAAACTCGACAAGAAATAGTCCTCGGGTTTTGGTGTAATTGGCTTTCTCTTATCTATTGTTGCTAGTGGTGGTGATGGCTTAGGATCTTGGATCATCTCAATGTTCACCTTATCACTACAGGAGTGGAAGATGATCTCTCCAATACCATAATCAACTACCTCTTAGACTGTTCGAAGGAATGGCCAACATAGTATGATCATGGTATGGAGTAACGGTGTAGAGGTTTCCATATCCATGACAACAAAATCAATTGGGAATCTCAATCCTTGCACCCCTACAATAACGTCCTCTAATATGCCTCAGCCTCTTGAGCGATCTATCAGGAAACTAAAGGATCATCCTACTCAATCTAAGAGGTCCCAATCCAAACATAGGATGTAGCGAGGATGACATGAGATTAATGAAGGATCCTCTATAGAGAAAAGTCCTATCGAACTCTTGATCAAAAATATAGTAACGGATGTGAGGTTCTCCCTTATCATTCTTTTTGTACGGGAGGTTGGTAATGGTATGAACTGTAGCCATGGTCAAGATGTGTTTCTCTGTCTTCTTTCGTCTATTCTGCTTGGTTTGACGCTTTTAAGTACATGCTTCTTTCATTCCATTTTTCACTGCAAACATGTACTCAATGGCCTTAAGGAGTGGAATCTCTAAAAATATGTTCTGTAATATCTCTACCACTCCAAGAATAGATAGGGTTGTTTTTAATTTTATTTTTTTTGTTTTATTTTAAAGTTGAAGGAAATGGCACAGAATTAGAAGGAACATTCAACATCTCATTTCTTTTATTCAAAATAGAATCCTAATATGCAATTGGACAACTAGAATAAGTCTGGACAATGTTATCCAAAACAGGAGTAGAAGAAATAAACTCAAAAATAGGATGGGTTGTTGCTGCTGGTGTAGAAGGAGATTCTACGACGGGTGTATTCTCCATCTCTGCTGACCGTGGATTGCATCTCTCTCTAAATGAAGAAGGTGAAGGTAGTGATGATGGTGAAGCTGAAGATGGTGAAACTCCATGTTATGGTATTTCTACAATGGACCTCTATACAACTGGTGAAGAAGATGACATGGAAGGTGAAGTCTCTCAGTTGCTCGATCTCACAAACCCAACAGCTGTGCAGGTGACTACAATATCCTACAACTCCCGAGATGAATGTCATCAGATAAAATTGTAAAATCAAGGGCCACTCCTGTCTCGGGTGTGGATAGATCATGGGTTACCTGCTCCTTGGATCTGAAATTGTTGGGATTGGCTTCGACCTGTGTAGGAATCAGAGCCTTCGTGGTAGTCAGGTCGTCGATCCTTTGGTAAGATCATTCATGTTCTTCATCAACAGGGCAAGCTGATCAAGTGCAAGATTCATTGAAGGTGCCTCATGATGCTCAATGCCAAGCTGCCAATGAGATTGGTAGTGAGAAGGTTGATGGTAACCATACTGTGGCTGGTAATGAGGAGGGGGAGGATGTGAATATTGTCCATATGATGCAGGGTGGTGGTAAGGTTGGTAAGTGTGTGCAGGTTGCATCTGTTGCTGGCCATGTCTCCAGTTATGGAAGTTTGGTGGAGACAGAAAGTGAGGCTGGAACTACTGGTGTTGGTCCTGCTACTGTCTACCACACTGAAACTAGTGGGTGGGTCTCTGACCCTACGGAGAACTCAACTGGAATTGCCCTGACAGACGTGGTTGGCTGCATTCTTGGTTGAACCAAATAACGTTCACCTCCTGAATGATAGGTGGAGGTGGAGACTACTGCTCAAGAATGTATGCAATTTCCCTCTGGTACGGTACGATCTGGTGTGACTGCTTCTAGACCTGGTCAAGAATCTACACGTAGTAAAGATGCTGAACTTTGGACTGTCCTCTAGTATTCTACTGTGTGGAAGTGGAATAAGTCTGCTCACGAGTAGAAGTATCGATTGTTGCACTCGTACTCTGACACACACTGATTGAACTCACAAGAGGCTCCAAATGATTGGTTATCTCATACATCTTATCTAGTTTCTTTGTCCTTTGTTCGATCACTTGAAGCTTCTCAAGCTCCTTTGATCATTTCTCAATAATGTCCACTTTGGATAGATGATTTCAAATGATGGTTAGATCTGAATTGTTGATCCTATCCACATCATGCGATGTCGTCATGTTTTACAGCCTTGTGTGGTACGGAACGTGTGGTAATGGGATGCTTCTAAAAAGCACGTGAAGAAGAAAGAGTTGTCTAACTCTCTACATCTCCTCAAAAATATGGTAAAGGACGTTCTCGTTCTTGTTAAAATGTGACCCCTTACAAGCGGCATCTGCTAGTTTCTAATTCTCAATACTCAAACCCCCAAAAAAGTTCTGCACAAGGCTCATCTTTGGAATATCATGATGGGGGCACTTCTTCGCAGAGTCTTTGAATCTTTCCCACATCTTGTGAATAGGCTCATGGGACATGTGGGAGAAATTGGCAATAAACGATCGCATTTGGTTGAGACATCCAAGTGGATAATACTTGTTCAAGAATGCAGACCTCACTCTTCTGAAGTCATGACAACCCTCCCCAACTGGTTATTATAATAAAGTGACTTGTCCATGAGACTGAACGAGAAGGTTATCATCTTTACTAGATCTAATGGAACATTTGGTAGTGTATAGTGCCACAAATGCAATCGAACTGTTGGAGGTATACACATGGTTCTTCATTTATGTGTCCATGGAATATTAGGAGAAATGGAGAAATGGTGGGCTTAATCTCAAAATGCCCATGAATCGCATGGATTCTAATCCATGAGTTGGTCTATCCTGTCCTTGGATTATAGGCATCCTTCATGTAAGCTTAGCCACTAGATCAAGTAATGGATCATCACCTCCCTCATTCCACCTCCTCTAGGGTTTCTATTCTCCTCCCCCATCTCTTGTCTATCATGCCTCAACTTGACGATCATATCTCTCAATCCGACTTCCATGTCAGCATGTTCATTCAACTGTACCAGAATGGCATGTATGGAGGCTAACATGGTTCTACGGATCTTGCTCTACTCAGCCATGGAACCTTTGCCCTTAGTTGGCATCAAGTGCACTTTCTCGATTTCTAAAAGTGTACATGGCACTGGATTAGTAATTAAGAATGATGGATTCTCAAATGATATTTCAAGATAAGAGTCAATCTTGAATAATGGATTAATCGATGATGTAATTGGTGAAGTGGAGAAAGAGGAGTACTCGAGAAGTGAGTCTTTCCAAGTCGAAGACGATCGATTTGAGTGTGAAATGAGTTGCAACGTTCGAACAAAAAATGCTCCAATATGACATCTTTGATTTTAAAAGGAAAGATGCGAGAACATGACGATCAAAAAAAGAAGAAAGTGACAAAAAGGCGTGAAGGAGGCGAAAGGATCTCTAGAACGAGCAAACAAATACAAACAAACCCCTGATTCACCAACTGGACACAACTACTGATCGTAAGAGTTCAATCTTTTATCTTTTCAATTTTGATGTTTAGTGAATCTACAATAAGTTTCTTACTTCCAAACACACAAGGTGAGTCGCCTCTATAGCCCAACGTACGTCCTCAAACCTCTCCCAAATAATGGTACCATCTTCTCAGGATGACGGGTTTAATATCAGGCCCAAAGGGATATAGGAGGCTTAGCACACCAAAACGATTTTCAGTGGTTGGAGGAAAGTGCTTACAGTTGCAACCATACATCGAAAAGTGATGTACATATACTTAAGGCACAATTCCAAGATTTGGGCTTTATCATTACAGCTACTTCCTCACCCACTCTATCTAGAGGTAAGTACTTGCAAACAATGAGAGGGTTACTCTTCTAAAAACAATGATTATTTGTCCTTACGTTTAGTTTTAGGGTCAAGTTTTCTTTAGCAGTCTCGATTTTATACAATTGTCACTTTTTTGGATTTTTTTCAAGGAATCCTCTATCGAATTTCCAATTTCATTTTGATATTATGTGAGAGAAGACAAGGAAGGAATTCAGAAATGCTAGTGTGCGAGAAAAATCAATGGTACATGCAGGAGATAGAGGATGCGTACCTAATCGCCGACACTCTACATGTAGGGTGATCCACGTAGAAAATAAAAGAGATAAATAGACTAACCTATATGACTCACAAGAACCATCCTAGAAATAACTTTTATCAACGGGCTAGAATAGGTTAATTTGACTAAGTCCAAGATACACTCTAATCTATAGGTATAGACATTTTTGTTTAGGGGCTTTGGACCTAATTAATTACCTGGCTCCAACAAGATAATAAAACCAACTTCTAAGGGCTCAACCACATAAAATCACAAGAAAACAAAGAAAAGGAAGGCAGTGAAAATAAAATCGATGAGATCCCCCATGTGCACCGATAGTGAAACAGACCCTGCACACACAAAGTATATAGTGGCCTTTTAGAAAATAGAAAAAAGAGGAAAGAACCAAATAATTAATTACATTTTTTTACAATAAATAATGAATGAATAAAATTTCTAAATAAAATAAAAAATGTATGTGCAAGAATGCTCCAAGTATGTCTGCTTCTTCAAAATCTTCTACTTCTCCTCCTATGCTCTCCTACAACTCGATAATGAAACAAGTCACCTCCGCTTCACTCGGGTGCACCGACATTCCTAAGAAAGTCGTCTTCGCTCGTCAGGTCCTCACAAGTAAGAGGAAACACAAGATAATGTAAGAGACATAGTTATAAAAATATGATTAAAAATAGTGTGAAAATAAATACAAGAAATATAGACAAGTAAACAAAGAAGTAGATATGAAGCAAAATGAGAAGATAGAATGAAAATGGATCTCAAATGAATTCCTAAGTACAATCTTGGGGAGCTTTTGGTGTCCGACATATCGGATCTTGCAAGTGCTATATAAGCTCCCTTAGGGCACACAATATTCAATTTGAGTGCCCTCTCCTCAATAATATGCAAGCCACAATATATACACAAAAATATAGACAGAATTGATGAAAGAATGAAATGATAAAAATATAGACAAAAAAGATGATAGGAATTATAAATAATTAAATAAATCTAAGAAAATATAGACAAAAACATGAGAAAGACAAAAAGTATAAACAACCAAGAATAATAGATCAAGAGAAAAACCTAGCTCCCCGCGATGTGCCTCCTTGACAACGGCACCATTGGTTCATCAGCTAACATTCATGTTTTTATTTAAATGAATTATTTCCGGTGGAATTGTGGTTGTTGCAACCCAAAGAAGCATCAAACAACAATTTTTTCGATTCTCAAGCCAAAATAAATAGAGAAAATATAGCTAGAGAAATTTTCTATTTATTTTACATATATAGTGTAAAGGGTAAAACTCAGGGAGACTACAAAAATCTTGGGGGTTATTCAAATTGATGAAAAATCAACGAAAAGAAACAAGGGAAATTTATGAACACTAGTCTTTATTTTGTGTTTTTTATTTTGTATTTTTAATGGAATTTTAATTCTATATTTTTATTTGATTTTTTGTTTTTTATCTTTTTATTATTATAACTTTAATTTTGTAAATAATTTTTTATTTTCAAAGACAACTAGAAAAATAATTTAAGAAAAGGAAGAAATAAACCAAACCACTCTTTTTGTATTTTTCAAATATATCAAAAATATGGAAAAACTAAACTAAAATTATTTTGTACTTTTTGGATTTTCGCTACAATTTTTACGAATTTTACGTAATTTTCCAAAAATTTTATGTTCTTTAAATAAATAAAAATAGAGAATAAATAAAAAAGAATTAAATGCAAAAGTTTTTTATAATTTTAAAATAGCAAATGAGATTAAAATTTGAAGAATTCTATACAGAATGAAAGATGATTTTATATTTTTCAAAAAGATATTTTCTATTTTGGGGGATTTTATATGAGTTTTTAATATTTTTTATGTGTTTGAGTGTTTTATTTTTTTTTTGTTTTTTCTGAGGAATAAAAATGCCAAAATGGTTCAAAAATAAAATAAATAAAAATAAGCAACCAAGATTTTTGGGATTTTTCACAATTGTTTTATATTTTTTATGATTTTGAAATGAAAACAAGGATTTTTTATGGAGTTTTTATATTAAAATAATAAAAAAAATGAAAATTTGAAATCAAAATAGGTATGAAATATATGCTTAACAAATGCCTAATTTTTTTTTGAAATTTTTAAGGTGTTTTCTCTTTTTTATTTAAATTTTTAACATGTAAAATAGGTATAGGTACACAAGGATATAGATGCAATTATTTAATTTTGTGGACTAAATGATAATAATTAAATAAATATGAGGGGAAAAGCTACAAAATTTCCAAAGCAACACATGTTGTTGCACGTGCACCCTGCTGGGCTGGACCTATATGTAAATAAAATACTTCTAGGGACAAATCAATAACATAAAAATACAGACTTTTATTACAATTAACCCAAGTAATCACGAGCTAGGCACGCTTGCAGTCCAAACATGACAGAAGTACAATTAGAATAAATGCCAGGGCAAGAAATGCAAATGTTCAATACATGGAATGAGGACACATGTCCAAACAAACTTATTTGAAAATAAAATAAATGCAGGGGTCTACATGCAATTATAAACTTCATACACGTGGAGCTCTGGACGACTCGATGGGGCTGAGACTCTTATCCAACGGCTGGTATTGGCTTGTACATGGGATGGCATCGATTAGATATGGAGGTTAATTTGTGATACACTTTTGGGGGTTTTTGAGTGGTTGTTATTGAATCTGGAACAACTTATTCTTGATTTGACACCTCTTTATGGATATGGAAGAACAGGCTTGAAGGTGGTCGACGATGAACTTTGATCAATGAATACTCGCTTAATCTTGATTCATTCCTCCGCTTGAGGGTCTCTATTCACTCCTGCAAGGATTCTGCATCAATTGATGGTGAAGACGAAAGTCGATGATGTCTAGATGTGGATCACGAGCTCTGGAGAGTATGACACTGAAATGGAGCTCTAGATATCATATTTAAGCTCAATTTATGCTCTTGACACCTGCAATACAACGATGTTACTCAGAGCTTCTATCTGGCTAATTTAATTAGTAGAAAAATAGTGAAAATGATGACGAGATGGGGGCTCCTACGAAGGTGATCGGAATAAGAGTTGAACCTCGGATCAGGAAGGATATAAGGGTGTTCAGATGATGGAAGAGATGAAGAAGTCGACCAGAGGTGCAGGCGTAGTTGGAGTTGAAGTTTCTTGATGGAATAGCTCCGGTCTTGCGGATTAGAGGGTGAACGAGGTAGACCTAATTCACTATGATTAACATGAAAATTAATAAAACAAAACTAAATGAAGTCTAATTATCTCTACGTTACCCTACAGTGGAAGCCAAAGAAAGGTCAACCAATCTGTGCCTGGTGGCAGAGAGGCAAAATGTGGTAGAGGGCTTCGGCAATGTAGTTGGATCATGGATTTCTCTCTATTCCTAATGCTTCGGCATGAAGGAGATCAATCCCTATGACTGGTCAACACTCAAGAACGCAAGCTCGGGGAAGACATTGGGTAAAATCAGATCAACTTTTCACCAAAGGTGGAGGGGGAATATTTATAGGCGTGACTCCAGCAAAGGTTTGAATTTGAAAAGAGAGCGAATCAAGGCGTGATTGGTGTATCTGAGGCATTGGGGATGAAGAGGGTTGAATGGGCTGTAACTTTAGAGAAGGAAGCAGATGGAGTTAATGAGTGGAGATGTGTGAAAAATTAGGAGAAGGAGCAATTATAGGTGAGCGAAGTGGAGTTAGCGGGTGGCTTGAGCAATTGACCTGGGTTAACAAACCTGGGTCGACCAATCACGGTGCTGACGGAATAGGACAAAATAGGAAAGAAGACGAAAAATTGACAAATGGTTAAATAAATGATTTAAAAATTGAAATGAATTTAAAAGTTAAATAATGTAAATATTTAAATAAATAAATTAATTAATTAAATCATTTATAAATAAATATACATACCTATAAATAACACCTTTTTAACACCTGTAAATACCTTATTAAATTATTCACTTAAATTAATTTATTTTATCCTTAACATTTTTTATTGTATAAATAGATATACATACCTATAAATAACACCTTATATTTATATTAACACTAGTAAATACCTTATTAAATTAACTAAAAATCACATAAATTAATTTTTTTATCAGTTTACATAATTTAATATTTTATTTATTTATAATATGGAGTAAAGCTATTAGGCGAAATAAATAGGGTATATGTACGGTACATACGTAGTGATACCTATACAAAATTTACATGATTTTATTTTTGTTGATTTTTTATTTTGTAATTTTTTTGTATTTTATATAAGTAAAATATAATATTTACATTAAATTAAAAAAATAATTTTTCTAAATATGCGTAAGAAAATAAATAATTAAATAATATACATAGGCATAATATGCAACAGTACCCCAATTAGTCACATTTCACATCTTTTATCTGATTTTTATGAAATCACCTACATTTTAAAGATTATTCAATTTGGAGTACAATGAAAGTGAGCTTGATGAATTGAAAGTTTCGGTGGAGAAGATATTGATCTTGCAAGTTGAGCTTTGTGGATTTTTGAGAATGTTGTTATTTACACAATATACACAAATTTTTATTGCTATTATTTTTATTATTTATAAAAGAATTATATTCATAATTTTCAAGAAGAAATAATTTTTATTTCAAAATTATTTGGTGACGAATAAAAAATAATATGTGTTATAGATAATAATGTACATATAAGTGATAGATGGTTTTCAGGAATAGTTTTGGTATTTTTATGCCTTCTCTCGGGGTCAGAGTCAACATGTATCTGTTACATATATATAGTATTTATTTTATTTATTTTGTTTTATTTCTTTCTTTATTTTAAGATAAAATAGTGATAAATATACAATATTAACACAATAATCAAGGTTAGTAAAAGAATGATTTTATATATATGCCACGAAATCTAGATTTCAAATTGACAATTTATCAACTTCCAAACATCATATCTTTGTCATAGAAACTCCAATTTCACTCTTTGTCATAGAAACTCCAATTTCACTCTACTTACCTTTAAAGTTTAAGATATAAAATTCTGTAATTAATGAAGGTGATTTCATCGGAAAATGGAGTTCCTTTACAAAAAGTCGGTTTTTGGACCTAATGAAAATTTGGTTTCTATGTTGTTTAATTTATTCTGCACATATAAATAGTGCAATTTATTTAGTAATTTTTAACTACTTCCTGATATTGTAGCTTATTTATAAAATTAAATCCAAAAATAACATCCTTATTTAGTATTTTTAATAAATAAATAATGTTAGATGTTTGAATGCCCTACCTTCACTAATTTATTCCACCTTAGATATTCAACCTATATCCAATCTAACCTATAGATCATATACCTTGATCATCCATCTTCAATGCCAATCCTTCGATTGGACCTAACTATTATCCTATCATCCATTTAAAGCTGCTAAAGTTGGCCCATTTAACTAACTTTTCCACTTTCCAACTCTATCTGCTTGAAGCCCCATCTTCAAAGTTGTGAATCTCCATCCTTGGGTAATAGATGAGAAAGGGAAATGACCCACAAGGAAGATAGAGGAACGAGGAAGAGTTCCAAGGCTTCTTATTCGCCTTGCATCACAGCCCTAGCTGTTGCGTGTAGCTTAAACATCATCATTGTTCTCATGCCATCACCATGAGGTAATATACCTTCATTCCCAAGCTATTCATCTTTCAAAATTTGAGTTTTTAATCCCTTTTCAGGATACTTAATCATTGATTTAGACTTCTTAATCACATATATTTTGATTACATCCAAATCCCCTCCTCATGTGGTCTGAATCTTTGCCGAATTTGAGTCCAAAGTTTGCAAGTTCTGAAACTTATTCTGTTAAGCCAAAAACACATCATCATTTTTATGTCAATTCAATCCCAATCGAGTCTATACCAATTTCTTGCAAGTTGTTATATCATTGGAGTTTTTATTCAACATCAATTGCACAAGAGTTGACACTTCCTCTGGAGCAATTTCCAAAACTTAGCAGTGCAAGAACCCTATTTCATCATGAACCCGAGAAGGCATACACCATCTTCGACGTTATCGCCTCGCAACAAGTGACCTCGAAAGGGGAGGAGCCTCTTCTGGCCCTGCCTCTGACAATTATAACCTTGTGCAGACGTCGTCGATCACCACAATCACCACCAGAGCTTGAAACCATGGCCACCGTGCTCCAGAATTGGGCAAGAATAGGACGAACACTAGAACACACAAACATGTAATATGTAGCTAAAACTAAGTGTTCAAGATCGATCCACACATTCTAATCACAACCACCCACTCCTAAGGGGTGGAAGCATTGCATCTTAAACTTAACAAGTTGTAGAAATTCTAGCATGCCTCATGAGATTTTTCTATTTGCATTTAGGTCCCTCCACATGTACCTAAACACAAAGAATCACTTTTCTTTTCAAGAAACTTTTATTTCTTTCTTTACAGATATACCAATGTATACCTTGATACTACTGGATACTATAGGAAGCTTTTTTTCTATATTTTCTAGGGTAGTTATCCTATTACCCTAGCATGATTCCGAGACATTTTTCGAGATTTTTCACCATTATTTTTTATTTGATTTTTCAAACTTCATCTCGATTTTGATTTTTGCTGTGTATTTCGTCGAGCTCGTGGCTCAGGTTTCTTTAAGCATTCCTATTATATTGTATCATCTGTATCATATTTCATCTATGCATACTATATAATAAATCATTTACAAAATATATTCCTCATCTTATTAAATAAAAAATCAAATTCATTTTCATCGCTTTAATCACTATAGTAAAATATTATACTACACTATATTCTATCTACTATATAGTATTATTTCTTTTGCCAAATTAATCATTTTTGAAAGCCAAGTAAAAATTTAAAAATAAAAGAAAATAAAATTGCAAAAACAAAATTGATAAAAACTAAAAACCACAAAAAGACTTTTCAAAGAATAAATTCATCACAAAATCGATGTTAACATCTAGGTATACTTCCCGCCTTCTTGTGTTCGAGGGACACTTACCTGATAAATCTCAAGTTTGAAAGAGAAAGAGAGAGACATATTCTCTTATTTTCATATTCTATATTCTTTCTCTCTCTTCTCTTATTTACGTTTGATAACACGCTTCTCTTCGTTGTGGCTACAACTGACACTCTTTCTCAATTAACCTTTGAGAGGAGGCACATTCATCAAAATGGCACTATTGTCGAGGAGAAACCAAACTAGTCGAAACATTTGACTTGAATATACTAGTTAGGCTCGTTTCTTTGAGTCGAACCTCAGACTTGCCCATGATAAATAAACAAACATTGCACCTCCTCGCAGAGATAATTTCATAGTTATGTACAAGTCATCGAGTGCCCAATTGCAACATAATTCACATTAATCAAGAATGGTTATGGAGTAATTCGTCACATACTGAGACATATAGTAATACCTGTGTCTCCAATCATAGGATGTATGGCTATACATGAAAAATTAAGATATATGTATTAGTTATCTCTGATGGAATATTTTGTGGATTGAATATACTCTGGGGGTGGATGGAGTACTAAAAAATCTTTTTTTTTGCATAAATAAGAGCAAAAGGGAAAACTCAGTAAGAATCAGTAGGCCAACAATCACACACCGTATGTTAATGTGAAATCCCAAGCAGGTAAAAACCACGACCCAAGTCTCACTGACTTCAGAGTACCAGTTTGCCGAGCCAACCAACTATTGTACTATGTCTTGAGATATTTAGGTCGATATCTCAACTATTTACTAGAACTAAAGCTTACAACTTTGGATCGCACCCCAAAGTCACAACCTTTGATCAAAACACTAAAACCACCACGACACCTGAGATAGTTGCAGCACCACTTGTTGCTTCACCTCGAGCTTCATGCAGACTGTCTATAGAACAATGTTAGCCGAACAAGATAAACAATTATATAAGATGATGAAATAATAACAATAATAACAATGTAAGATAAATAGATCATAGTAGCAAAGAATATATCAACAAGATATTCACAATACTTGATTCAGATAGATATATCTCTAAAATAGATGAAATACATATAAATGATATCAATGAATTTTCTTGGCAGAATTAAAAGGATCTCCGACTCAATACAAAGCTTGAAGAGCTTGCTACAGTTTGAGACTAGCTTTCTTAGTGAAACTTTGAATCGCTTCTATCTAAAAAGATGAACATTCAAGAATAAGAGAGATAACTACTATAGATAACTATAGGAGACTCAGAATGAGTTTTATGTTGAAATGAGAGGGTAAGGGTCTCCTTTTATAGGGACTTAAGCTTGTAACCATCAAAGATAAAAATAGTAAATACTAAATTCTAGTTGATCGATTAGACAAAACACATTGAGCGGTCGGTGCTCAATTGATCGATCAGACAATAAGCATTGGTAGATCAAAAGGTCAGTTACAATATTCAAATTTCAAATAAATGAGCGACCAGAAAAGTTATCTTGCTAATCTATGGAAAATAATCTTTAAATAAAGACAATGTGCAGTAAATAATGATCAGTCAAAAAGAAAATATTGCCAATTAGAAAAGTTTTATGAATCAAACAAATATAATGATCGATTATATCAAGATGTTCT
The DNA here is from genome assembly GCA_037367405.1 of Ottelia alismoides. NCBI lineage: Eukaryota > Viridiplantae > Streptophyta > Magnoliopsida > Alismatales > Hydrocharitaceae > Ottelia > Ottelia alismoides. Next base: position 384,593 of record JAZKJV010000923.1, on the reverse strand, counting down.
TCAAGAGGATGCAAAATGATCGAATAGAATGAGGTCAATGAACGATCAGGGCATGGTCGATCAATAGGAACTGAATGATTGATCAACTTGAAGTTTTTAAGTTGACTTGATCTTTGACTTTGCTGCTTGAAGCTTGACTTGATAATAACGAAAGTGTTTTAATGTAGAAGTTCAAAGGTGCAACTTTTGTTCATACTTTAGAGTACAATCGATGATGAAAGAATACTTTCAAAGCTTAAGACTCAAAGATATATAGTATAAAAGAAAAACTTCTAAAGAGCTTCTCCTCAGGTTCTAATCTTAGTTTGAAATGCTTGTCAAATAATACATAAATGCAAGTACGTCTAATGTGTGTGTCAGCTTTAAAACAAATTGAATAAGGTTCCAACAATCCACTCCTTTTTAAAGATGACAAAATAATACATAGAGAAATACATGAAAAACTTTTTGCAATTACACATTTTAACAAGAGCTTGAAACTTGATTAATCTTGAACTTTGAATTTAACCCCCCGCCCTTAAAACCAAGAGCAAGAAAACTTTAAACTTTACTTTTTTCTTTTTCTTTCTCCCCTTTTTCTCATAATAAAAAAGACCACAAAAAAGCTCAAAGAAAAACTTAACTTCATTCATTGAAAATAGTCATTACAAAAGATATATACTAAAATATAGAAAATCATACATGCATTGCATGACTATTTTGATACATATTAAAGAAAAAGAAAAACTAGGCATCTGGATCATAACTAGAGTCTGGATGCTCTAGGAAAATGTTGATGAGTGCGCTTCTGAGCAATTGCAAGCGCACGCTAGACATCTGAATCATACTCATAGATTGGATCCTCTGCCTCTTCTTCTTCATCATCATCATCTTCTTCTTCAGCAGATTCAATCTCCTCTTCAATTTTTTATCCTTCTTCTCCTACGAGATCATGGATGTGGATCCTTTTCCCACGAGAAGATTGAGTAGGAGGGGCAAGATGAACAAGGATCATGGTGTAAGGAGGAGGAGGAGGTGCCGTAGTGGTTCTTCAAGAGGAGGGAGACGACTTCTTCAAAACTTCGAGCTTGTCCATCTTATCTGACAAGCGATAGAGGAGCTTGGCTTTCTCATTCATGAAAAGTGATGTAGTCAGTGGCATATCGAGCTATGTTGATGTTGTGGTACATCATCAACTCTAAACTTTCCTATTGTGTGATTCGGAAGGAGAAAGATGCCAGATATGATATCTTGAGGACTAAAGAAACGACCCTGAGGGAGTTTTTGGTTATGTTATTCCCAAGAATAATCGAGAGACAACGATGCTGTTCAGCAAAGGTGAGGGACATACCCATGAAAACGAGGTGCTGATGCCGGTAGAAAGGGGATGTATTAAGAAGTGGGAGGACACAATGGAGGGTTGTCATTCATAGTCTTAGAGAATTTCATACAATCTTCTCAAAAAGGCTCAATTTTCTTGATCTTCCTTGGATCATTCGCGTCGAGAATAGAGAAATAAGTCATGATGTGGCATACAAGAATTACAAGGGATGGGTAGTTCGAAGGTGGAGTTGTCAAAGTGCAGAGAAAATAATGAATCCAATTAATATGTAGCTTACTCACAAAGATGTAAATGATAGAAAGTATGCCATTGGAGACAGAAGAGCAGTTGGTTCGTCAATTCTTGAAATTCCAAGAAAGATGTGGTTTAGAATGCTCAGGAGAGGCTATAAAAAACCAAGTAGAGATGGGATAGTAAGCTTTCAATGCTCAAGTAGTAAGGAGACTTTCACAATAGACTTCTCGTAACATCTACATGTCTCCTACTAGATAGTCAATATTGTCCTGAGCTAGAACAAATAAGGATTGTGCGAATAACGTGCTAATCAACACAAATGAATTGACATGTAAAAGAGTATGAAATTGGTAGTTCTGAGAGTTAGCGGTTATAGTCATATTTGCATAAAATTGAACGACGACTAATGGAGAGATATTTATATGATACAAGTTTTCGAATCTTAAATAGAATGTGGGATTGAAAAAAGTGTGCAAGTCGTTGCCAATGAAGATGTCACTCTTTGTCGGGAAGCAGAAGATTCTCTAGAAAATGAGGCATCAAGTTGTAAGTGATATGCGCGTAATGACGTGGAGACAATCTTGATGTTTCGCAAAGCGAGTCGAGTGCATAGAAGATGAAGACCCTGCTGCAAAGCATGACTTGGGATGAATTGATTGATCAAACTAGTCTAGATATGGTAAAATATTAACATTGTGCATAATTTCCAATCTAATCAATTAATCAACAAAAGAAGCAAGCTCTCGCCTTGACACATTCAAGTATTGTTTGGTCACAACATGTACTACATCATTTTTAATCCAATCTTTAACCATCATGTTGTATTTTTTCTACCAATCATACTGATAAATGCTCCACAAATTTAGCAAGACATCTCCATGGTATTTTCTTTTCTCTTCAATAATAGTAAGGACCGTGTTCTAGACAAGGAGATTAGTTGACTACCTAATATCTCATGAAGGCCTCCTCAAATACTCACATTTAAGCTTTGGATAAATTACAAAAAGAAGTCTCAACTATGATTCCCAATTAGAGGACTCATTTTTAAGGGCTTGTTTGGTTGCTGGGTTGAGGCGAGTTGGGGTGGGTTGGGGTAACCTGATGTGAATAGTAGCTGTTTGGGATGATTATGAGAGTTGGGGAGGGTTGGAATAAAGAATGTAATGTGATGTCACTATAATTTGTGATAGAATTCCATCTCAAGAAAAGAGGAGGATAAACCGGGTTACCCTGAGGTAACTCAGGGATAACGTGGTTACCAAACGAGCCCTAAATGTAACAAAAAGTGTAAAACCCCAAACAATTGTCCCACACCGTGGAACACAAAAATTCTCGGGTGGGATAAATAGCGAGGAGGTTACTACCTAATAACCCGGCTTAAGCATTTTGGGGGTGGTTAATCGAGTCCGTATGGGTCCGATCCCAAGAGGTCGTCAGGGCCAGTAATGCTTCGATAATGGACCGGGGACCTAAGCCCAGGACGTTACAAATGGTATCAGAGCCGAACACCCTCTGACAGTGGAAAGGGCTACCCGAGAGGTGGAGCCGCCCCTACAAAGAGGTTGGAGGAAATTGCTACCCAGAGCGTGCAACCGCCACTGTCACTGGGAAGATGTGATGTGCCATGTCGCAACGAGGACATTGCGAATATAAGTGGGGGAGGTTGTAAAACCCCAAACAATTGTCCCACACCGTGGAACACAAAAAATCCCGGGTGGGATAAATAGCGAGGAGGTTACTACCTAATAACCCGGCTTAAGCATTTTGGGGGTGGTTAATCGAGTCCGTATGGGTCCGATCCCAAGAGGTTGTCAGGGCCAGTAATGCTTCGATAACGGACCGGGGACCTAAGCCCGGGACGTTACAAAAAGGGGGATTGACCTTTCAATTAAAGGTTTAATGTCCTTTATAAAGGGCACAGAATTTTATAGAGGCATGTATATTAGACAAAATAATAAGATCAGTCTCCTCTTTGTTACATTCGAAAAATAAGATCGTAATTAAGCATTGACACATAGCTGACGCCCTTTTATGTAATTTACCCATAAGTTTCTAACTGCAATCCAACAAATTCCATAAAATAGATATGTTGTCCCAAGTACGTTTATTTCACCAATGATCTTAAGAAGCAACGTTAAATTACAAACATGATTTAGTTCAAAAATGGCAAAAAAAGAGAAAATGTTAAAAATAAAACATAACAGAGAAACATGCAATATAGGTCGGTATAGTAGCATGAAATGCAGATTTAAACGGGAAATTTACAAAAACATCGTTACCACTAGATATCTCCAGCGAATCGCAAGCATTGAACAGGATATAAAGTTCATGTCTAGACACGACTTAAATTAGTCGAGCGTCCAGCGCAGCTGGAAGTTTCTCGAGGAAGTCAAACAACCTGTCGTCCTCAAGGACAGTCATTAACCCCAAATTCAGTTGATCAAACCATGGTCCACGCATATGTGAATATTTTTAGCTAAAGAAACTACCGACCACACACACACGTAGATTCGATGACCACGGCCAACGACGAGCCACCTCAATTTGATGCGATGCCTCTCGGATACGACTAAACACTAAATTAATAATAAGACCGTCGTGTGTGGTCTCTGCGACGATTCCCACTTCAACACACTCTCGCCGACGCTGCTCCGAACCACCTCCACTTCACCCAACAAAGGAATATATACGGAGAGAAGGTATCTCTGGAGTTGCTTCTACGCCTCTCCCCTCTCCATCATTCTTTTCCTTTGCTTTACCGGATAAATCTCCCTCTTTCGCAAGTCGGGTTCGTCTGTGGTGCTTTCCGGCGGCGGAGTGGCAGGTTGGTGGACGCTCTGGAGCGTTGGAAGGGTTCAAGCTTTCTTGAGTGGATCAGATGGCGGTCGCGTGTGCTTTTGATCAGTGGCGGGAAGATGTCTTCTTTCCCGCTGCAGAGGCAGTTCAGGAATCCGCCGACATGTATGTTTATTTTTTCTTCGAATTCTTCGAACACAACTGTTTTAGTTTGGGTTTTCGTTATCTTCCGTGGGGTCACTGAGATCGTCTATTTACGGTTTTAAGCTCCAATATCTCGAGGGATGCCTTTCCCTTTTTGATTGAGGTTTTTCTTGTAGGTTAAGTGTGCTAGCTATTGGTCTGTAATGCATTGATAGGTTTATATGGATATACAAACATATCAAGTTTTCCCCTCCGTTGCTTCATATTGATTGCACTCTATTTTCCTTTCCAGAATGCAATCTACGTATAGGATGTGGTTGCGAAAACGAGCTGAGGTATCGGGACGAGATGTTTTAGAAGAGTTGTGCAAAGAACTCCAAACCGCTTTGGGCACCGCAAAGTGGCAGGTGCGTCTTGTTGGTGTTTCAGTTTATGCTTGGATTGATTGTATGTTTAGTATTTCTATTCTCATATGCGACAATTTAATCTTGTTTTTGTCTCGGTTTGTTCGGGAAGTAAAATTTTGTTGAGGAAGTCAAGTAATAGTATCTTCCTTGACCTGATTGTATTACATATAAGCAATTTTGATTGATTGATTGTGGGATGTAAGTAATAGTATCGATCTTATTGATTGATCTCCGGGAAGTAAAAAATTGTTGTTAAATTGGACATGCTACCATGCCCGTCTCATGCAGATTTTGGCCTCTGTATTTATAGCTACATAGTAATGGATATGGACGTCCTTTCGATATGCACAAGCATACGTATTTTTTTAGAGGAATGCATAAGCATATGTATTATATGTGTATATACCCATTCTAATTCTAAATATAGTAGTAGATGCATTCGTAATTTCTATATACAACATCCGATGTTTTGTCTAACTGCATTTGATATAATTGTTAGAGACTAAATTCATATAATCTATTTTTATTACATATAAGTTTCTAAACATACATATTTAAGATGTGCCTATATTAGTCATTTGATTTTTAATATATGGTAATATGCTTTTCATATTGGTCAATATCAGGTTTTAAAACAGATAGGAATATGATAACACTTCTTTGCATATTTTTCGGTCTGCATCCCTAATGCCGACATTCCACGAGAGTAGTTAAAGTTTTGGTTTGTTTTAGAGAAAGGATAGAATATTTGGTATAAGCTTTTGCGTCCCTCAAGGATGAGCGGTTCTGATATTTAAATATGAACTGTAAAGTGAAGATTGCCCTCTCGTTAGATGTAACACTCTCTGATGGTCATGCTTTATTGCCCATGACCTTAAGGGGATGTTTGGTGGCGGGTACATGATACATGATAAGGAGGGATTAGGCTGTTGTATCCCTCGTTTATGTTCATTTGCAGGGATTGGATTTTGTGGGATAAGGAGGGATAAGTGGTAGTTATTTGCTATTCTTTGTTCGTTGGATAAGAAGGGATATGGGATAGAAGTTAGTTATGTTTGATAAAATTATTAGATAAGTGGTCGTTATGTGTATTTTTATGATGGGAGGGGTTGAGAAGATCTAAACTATTTTGAGACAAATTCCTAAATAGTGTTCTTCAAAAGAATACTATTTAGGAATTTGCCTCTCTTGCATTGGCTATCGGCTACCTAACACACAACCTTTCTCAATTTACCGGAGTTGGAATCAACCATGGCTGAGTTAAATATTTAGATTTCGTTGGGTAGCAATGGGTTGCATCTCTCAAATGCAATGACAAGTTGGCAAGAGATGCTACATCATTGCCCAGATGTAGTTCAAAATTTGCAAGGGTTCTCGCATGAGAAACACATGCGAGTAAATAAGCTAGTTCAGCTGCATCGCCGCTCGGATGCAGTCCAAAATGTGCAAGGGTTCTCGTATGATGGATGCATGCGAGTAAAGAAATTAGTCCTGTTGGAAAAAATGAATAACTTGATTATTCATGAGACCCCAGAGCTTTCTTGTATAGGAGAAAAGCCCTGGGTAAATAGCAAGAGAAGTATATAAAGAAAATAAAATAAGGAATAACGCCAAAGATGTACAGTAATCTTAACACTCCCCCTTAAGCCGGAGCATATATGTCTATCATGCTTAGCTTGGAACAACATCTTTGGAAAGGACCTTTAGTAAGAGCTTTGGTGAATATATCAACAAGGTGATCTCCAGTAGAAACATGAGAGGTGGATATGAGATCATTCTAGATCATGTCTTTGGTATAGTGGCAATCCACCTCTATATACTTTGTACGTTCATGGAATGCATGATTATTTGCAATAAAAAGTGTTGCCTGATTGTCATATAGAAGCTGCATAGGAAGAGGTACATCAACTGCGAGATCTGTCAAAATCGACCTCACCCACATCATCTCTGTGCTTCCCTGAGCCATGGCCATGTATTCGGACTCTGCACTAGATCTAGCAACCACTATTTGCTTTTTACTTTTCGTGACATGAGTGAGCTGCCAATAAATATAACATAGCAAGAATTAGACTTCCTATCCCTAATGCATCCTGCATAAACGTCTGCACACCCTGTTACATCAAGAGAAGTGCTTCTGCTGAATATAAGATCACTTCCTGGTGAAGACTTCAAATATCTCAAAATCATATAGACAATATCCATATAAACCTTCCTAGGCTGCTCCATGAACTGGCTTACTTTGCTCACGACAAAGGATACATTTGGCCTGGTGATGGTAGCATATAGAGGCTTCCCAACCAGCTCTCTGTATATCCTCTGATCTACCTCCTCAGTGTTATCATCATATAGTCTCATACTTGGATCCATAGGAGTAGTAGCAAGCTTGCACCCTGTCATGCATGTCTCTAGAAGAAGATTAGTAACAAACTTCTTCTGGGTTATCACAAGACCACGCTAATCCAAGGAAGTATTGAAGATTACCAAGGTCCTTGGTCGCAAACTGTTGACCTATGAACTCCTTGGCCACCTGAATGCCCTGCTCATCATCACCTGTGATAGTAATATCATCAATATAGACGAGAATAGCAATAATACCTCTCTGTGTCCTCTGAACAAAAAGTGAGTGATCCGCAGTGGACCGGGCAAACCCCTGATGCTATATCAATTCTGAAAGCTTGTGGTATCAAGCTTTGGGACTCTGCTTTAGGCCGTATATCGCCTTGTGGAGCCTAAACACTTTCTGAGACTCCCTCTCAGCAGTAAACCTTGGTGGTTGCTGCATATAAACCACATCCTGTAGATCTCCATAAAGAAATGCATTTTTCACATCAAGTTGGTAAAGAGGCCAGTCCCATGAAATAACAACTGATAGGAAAATGCATAATGTCGAGTGTCTGACCACTAGAGAGAAGGTATCCTGGTAATCCACCCCATAAGTCTTGGTGAATCCACATGCTACAAGCCTTGCCTTGTAGTGATCCACACTGCCATCTGCTCGCTGCTTCACCCTAAATATCCATTTGCACCCCACAACAGATGCATCTGGAGGGACAGAAACAACACTCCAAGTACCACAACAATGCAAAATGACCATCTCCTCTTCCATGGCAAGTCGCCAATGGCTATCCTGTATGTCATCTTGATATGTTCGTAGTATAATAATAGCTGAGAGGCACATAACAAACCTCTTGTTTTCCTCTGAATGATGGTCCAAGGAAATATGCGTAGCGAGAGGGTACGTAGCACAGTTGCGATGAGGCTTCCTCAAGGCAATAGGTATATCGAGGTCATCCGCCCCTCTGTTATCTGGTATCAACTCCTCCTGTGTAGTATCCTGTGGATCAAGCGTAGCACTAGTGCCATCAATAGAAACAATGTGTTTGCTACATACGTGGGGTGTGCTGGATGAGGGGGAAGGCGCAAGAGCAGAGGGGTGAGTAGAGGACATGCGAATGTAAAATCGAGGTCGGAACTAAGGCAGGGTAGATGGAGGTGGAGGTGGTGGAGGTGTATGTGACTGAGACTCAACATGAGGTGTTCTTGGGAGATGACGGAGGTGGTGGAATAAATATATACTCACTAGAGTCAGTAATAGACAACCGGTCACCTGTAAGAGAAAAATACATATTAGACTACAAATGTGACAAACAAAACGGAATGTACCGGATTTTTAGCACGTACAACCATCAAACCAGAGACCAAAGCAAGACTCGACAAAACAGAAAGTATCATGGTACGTCGTCCTTCCGGTCGAATGCGTCTTCTTGCTCCAGCATGAGACCTCGATCTATTACGACCAGCACGGTTGCGCATTTCTTTTCGGAATCGAAAGGTGGGAGTATGTGAAGTAGGGCGTCGAAGATAGAGGAAGAAATCGAAGAATGAGGAGAATCAAAGTGAGCCTTTCCCGAGCTTCTTATATGAAAGTTGAGGAAAGATCCCCAGAGTCGCATAATATTCTCTCCCAATGGGATCAAAACATCTATACCCTTTTTGGGTACGAGAATAGCCAACGAACACATACTTGATAGCTTTAGGAGAGAGCTTGTCATGACCCGGAGTAAAATTGTGGACAAAATCCATAGATCCAAAGACTCTGGGGTACGTGAGAATAAGTCCTCGGGAAATGCAATCAAGAAAGGATCTTTTTCTCCAAACATAGTAGACGGCATACGGTTCACTAAATAACATGCAGTAAGAACCGCATCACCCCAGAAAGAACGAGGAGCTCGACTTTGAATCAAAAGATGATAGTGTTTGCGTTTAACAACACCATTTTGCTACGAAGCGGAAGCATACGAAGTCTGATGAACAACACCAATAGATATAAGAAAATCAGACAACTGTAAAGTAGAAAACTCCTAGACATTGTCAGTGCGAATAAATTTCACATTAATAGAAAAAATGTTTTTAATCTCAATAAGAAAAGATTCGATAACATGACTGGCTTCAAACATATTTTTCATTAGGAATACTCAAGATAATCTACAGAAATCATCAACAACAACCATATAAAACTGATGTCCCTGATGATCAGGAACACGACTAGGACCCTAGATATCAAAGTGAACCAACTCAAACGACTGACCGATGTGACGACTTTAACGACTCGGAAAAGAGAACGATGGTGCTTCCCAAGATGACACGCCTCACACTCCAAGGTAGTACAAGTAGAGATCTACAGTAGGACATGACACAACTTCTGGAGAGGAAGGTGTCCAAAGCAAGATGCCACATGAAAGGAGAAACATATATACAAGGGATAGTAGCAACATTGGCACACGGAGACTGGACAAGTCTGTAAAATCCTCTTTGCTCACAGCCACATCCAACCACCCTGCCCGTGAGTATGTCCTGAAACACAAGAGAAGAGGGATCAATGTGGCATGACAATGTAAATCTTTTGTAATATGGCTTATAGATAAAAGATTCATTTGAAATGCTGGAGCATGTAAGACTTTCTGCAGACGCATCGAGGGAGCTAAAACAATCTCCCCCTGTCCAACATTAGGTAGATGAACCCCATTGACAATCACTACTAATTTACCAGGAGGGATAGATCTGTAAGAAGTAAGCTGTCCTCGATCACCACTTATATGATGAGATGCTCCGGAGTTCATGATACAATCAGACAAATCTGAACTACTACTATTGGTAAGGGCATAAGCAATACCTGACGAGCTCGAAGATGCTTTAGCAATGTATGCGATGTCTGAAGACCCTACAATCGAAGTAGTAGGAGTAGTCATCATCTCTTGCAGTCTGGAAAAAATATCATCAAAACATGCATCATTAGCTGGAGCAGGAATAGAAGTAGGCTCGATCTGCTCAGAAACTCGGGTAGACGTAGGATACCCATGCTTTTGATTGCATGTCTCCTCAGAATGACCAAGACGGGGGAAATGTGAACATGAACCTCGTTGATGTCCTCCTCGACCACGTGGCCCTCGGCAACAAAACTGTGAAGTACCTCCTCTGCCACGAGAGGCCGCCATAGCAGAGGGAGTCTGAACCACTGTAGTAGATGAAGTAGTAATTCTGCTCAGCCTCTTGTACACTTCCTCCATTGGAGGTATCGTCTCTCCAGTAAGTAGTTGAGTATGTGTTGCATCGTACTCAGAGTCAAGAAATGATAGAAATACTCCTATCATAGTAGCATTTCGATATGCCTGCTACTGCTCAGTGCTAGTGGAAATAAGCATGAAGCTATGCAGACGCTCAAACATGCCTCTAAGATGCGAGAAGTATGCATGAAGAGGTCGACCGTTATGCTTGGTCGAAAAAATATCTAACTGCAATTGTAAAATTTTGCTCTCATTTTTTGCCTGTCCATTCATGTCTGCTAAGATGTCCCACATAACCTTTGCTGTGGGTTGATTGACAATATCATTAGCAATCTCCGTGGTAAGCATCCCGGAGAGCCAGATGCGAGCATAGGCATCATCTTGCTTCCAAGAAGCATTATCCTTAGTCTTGTCCAGCTCTGGATCCGTCAGAATGTGCTCCTTATTGTGGCACTGTATCAGGGTGTGAAACTGCATAGACCATAACTCGTAGTTGGTCGCATCCATCTTTACGACGGGAACCGTTCCCTTGAAGGCACCAGACGAAATAATATCACCCTTGTTTTCTGACATGTTAGCAAGAGCACCGATAGTTGGAACAAAACTGAGGAGTAGACTGTTCTGAATGAGTCTACACAATCACATATAGATGATTGGTTATATCTGTAGACTCATACAACTATCCTCATCTCTTGCTGTTGTAGGGTAGAGACGAAAGTAGTAATTTATATGTTGAAAATCACGAAAGACCCCTCAAGAATTGACTTCAGAATGCATGTGCGCAAGGCAACGGTGCGCATGGACGCAGGTGCGCGCTGGCGCAAATGCACAGGTGCTCACAGGCACAGATGCACGGTGACGCGCAGATCACAGGTGCACGAGGGGCACATTGCACATATCACAGGTGTACGCAGACTCGTTGTGCGTAGTGGCACAAGCTGTGCAGACATACGATGCACGAGGGGCACGCGTGTGAGGGGCAAGGGCGTGATGCGTGAAAGGGACACCTTGTGTGATGTGCGATGTGCATGGGGAGCGGGCGCGTAGCGCAATGGCGATGCGTGTAGGGCATGATGCACGTAGGGCTTCGAGTGGTAGCGGCTGGCGACACTGACAAGGAGGAACCGACGATGCGAGGGGGGGCAGGTAGGGTTTGAGCTAGGATGGGATACAGGAACCCCAGTTTAGGACCGTTTCTCCGATACCATGTTGGGAAAATGAATAGCTTGATTATTCACGAGACCCCAGGGCTCTCTTATGTAGGAGAAAAATCATGGGTAAATTACAAGAGAGGTATATAAAGAAAACAAAATAAGGAATAACACCAAAGATGTACAATAATCTCAACAAGTCCAAAAAAGGTTGTAAAGGAAGTTGCGGATAGGTAGTTGGAATATTGGCACATTGACTGGTAAATTGATGGAGATTGTAGATATGATGGAAAGAAAGAAGATTCAGACAGTATGTCTCCAAAAGAAAAAATGAGTTGGAGAGAAAGTAAGGGGAATCGAGAAGACAAACTTTAAACTTTGGTATTCGGGTAAAGATAATGACAGAAATGGTGTTGGAGTGGCTCGTAAGGATTTGAATGATTGTGTGGTTGAGGAGCAAAGATACAGGGATCGGATTATTTTGCTAAAATTGATGTTCAAAGAAGAAATAATGAATATCATCTCAGTTTATGCACCTCAAGTTGGTTTAGATGAAATGATTAAACAAGCTTTTTGGGAGGATTTGGATACGATTATGTAAGGAATCCCATGAAGAGAGATGATTTGCCTACGTGGAGATCTTAATGGACACCTGAGAAAGGATGCTTCAGGGTATGCTAGTGTTCATGGATGCCATGGCTTCAGGGATAGAAATGATGAATGAAAAGTCATTATGGATTTGTAACGGTTTATGATCTTTTCATACAAAACACTCTCTTCAAGAAGAGGGATGAACATTTGATTACTTATAAGAGTGGCCCGACTAAAACACAGATAAATTACTTTGTGTTGAGGATAAGTGATCGGTTGTGTTGCAAATACTGCAAAGTAATCCCGGGAGAGAGTTTGACAACCCAACTTCGGTTGTTAGTCATGGATGTGCAAATAAAAGGAGGGTTTCCAACATCACTATAACTAGATGGTGGAATCTTCAATTGAAGCTATCACGCTTAATGGAGAAGGTTTCCGACACTTTTCTTGGGTTTATAATGGAAGTGCAAATGGGATGTAGGAGGCGGTGGCATCTTGTATCCGAAGGGTAGCCAAGGAGATGCTAGACGAGTCAAAGGGAGGAGATCCATGCCAAAAGGAGGCTTGGTGTCGAGTGGAGGGGTGCAAGAGAAGCTCAAAATTTAAAAAGAATGCGTTAAAGCTATATCTAAGGATAGAACAGAGGAAACTGTCACAAACTATAAAATAGCGAAGAAAGAAGTAAAGAAGGCTGTAAGCGAAGCTAATTTAAAAAAATGTACAAAAATCTCGATTCTAAGGAGGCCAGAAGGATATATTCTCGTTGTCCATAGCAAGAGAAAGAAAGATCAAAGATCTTTCGTAAATGCGATACATTAAAGATGAGGAGGGTCACATGCTTGTTACTGAGAAGGATATGGAGACTAGATGGAGGCAGTATTTCCATAATCTTTTCATTTTGGGAAGGAAATAGAGAGGTCACTTTGGGATATCTAGCCAGTAGTGAAAGTTACTTGAATCATGCAAGCTATAGACGAATACAAAGGAAGTAGAGGATGCTTTGAAGGTTATGAGACCTGAAAAAAGTATAGGATTTGATATCCCTATAGAAGTATGGAGAGTTTTAGGTAAATATGGTTTGACTTGATTTACAAATTTATTCAATGTTATTTGGCGAAGCAAGAAAATGCCTGAGGATTGGAGGAGAAGCATCGTGGTGCCTCTTTATAAAAACAAACAAGGCATTCAAAATTGTTCAAATTATAGAGATATCAAGCTGATGAGTCACACTATGAAAATTTGGGAACGTGTGATCGAAAGAAGGTTAAGGAAAATTTCCAAAGTAAAAGAAAACCAATTCGGATTCATGTCAAGTCGCTCAACTACAGACACCATCTACTTGTTAAGGAGAATGATGGAGATTTATTGAGTAAAAAGAAAGAACCTCCATATGATTTTTATAGATTTGGAGAAGGCTTGTGATTCTGTCTTACGAGGGATATTGTAGAGAATTCTGGAGAAGAGATAAGTACATATCCTATACGTTAACCTCATAAAGGATATGAATGATATGGCTTCATCTTGTATAAGGATTCAGTTTAGGAAGACTGATTATTTTGACATCAACATTGGTCTGCATCAAGGTTCAACTTTAAGTACAATCCTTTTTACTTTGATTATGGACAAGTTGACAAGTCACATTCATGATGAGATACCTTGGTGTGTGTTATTTGCTTATGATATTGTGTTGATTGCTGAGACTAGAGATGGAGTAAATGAGAAGCTTGAGGTCTGGAGACATGCATTTGAGACCAAAGGATTTTGTATAAGTAGAGATAAGACTGAATACATGGAGCGTACTTTTGATGGAAGCAATAATGAAGGAATCAAGGTGAATATTGGTGATGATCACATTTAGAAGAGAGATTCTTTTAGATACTTGGTATCTATTCTGCAACATGATGGGGAAATTGATGGAGATGTTACTAATAAAATAAATGCAGGTTGGTTAAAATGATAAGAAAATTCCTTTGAAAATCAAAGAAAAGTTTTAGAAAGCAGCCATGAGACCTGCTATGCTCTATGGATCTGAATGTTGGCCTGTGACCATAAACATCCGCAGAGAATGGTAGTAGCATAAATGAAAATACTAAGGTGGATGTGTAGACACACACATTGTTCACGAAAGCGGCCTTTACAACGACGTATGCCTAATCGGCCTTCTCAACGCACCATATACCTGAAGCCCCTCTCTATGCTTCTTTTCCGCATTTGTGGGCCACATATACAGGCAGTGCGACCACATATGCGCACCGTTCACCAGTTTAATGTCCAACTAGTTTTTTTATATGGATCTTAAGATGCAGATATGATAGTTCTTAGTTGAAGCCCGATTCCATAGTCTTGAACTTTCCCTCTCTTCCAGAATTGTCTCACTCCCGATAAGAATGTTTAAGAAGTTATTCTACCCACTTAGCCCACCATTTCCCCCAAAACCCTATATTTTCCATAGTCACCTCAGCTTGCATCAGCTTCTCATTGCCTCTGCCATCATCGAGTTTCCTTCCTATCATCATCTCAGCCATTCTTAATGCTCCACCCCACTATTGCCTTTGATGGAGGTTCTCTCCTTGCAGTCTTTACCAGAGGCTACCTCTGTCACTTTGTCATGCTCAAGACTCTTTCCATCGCCTCTTCCGTTAAGGATACCTCCTCCGTCAAAGCCCATTTCTTGCAAAACCTCCTCCGTCAAAGCCCATTTCCTGCAAGATGCGAGCGGTGGCAATTTGCAGCAAACCCTCTCCATCTTCTGTTTCTACCATTGTTTTTGATATAGTTATTTCTTTACATTTATTGGCTTTATATTTATATTGCTACAGTTTTATTTAAATTCTTGAAATTTCTGATGCTATATTATTTAATATTGTTTCAAATATGCATACACTATTGGATTTTACGATATATTTTTAAATGCAATTAGTTATGCTTTAAAACATTTATATTGGGTTAAATTTACTTGATTTGAAATATTACCCTCAAGCAAAAAAAATTGGTTAAAATGCAAAATATTTGTAGTTAAAAATACAACGATTAGTTATGTTTTAAACAATTGACGTCGATATTCAATTGCATAAGCTATGTTTGTGACATATTTTGTTGGTGGTTGTAATCTGTTCCATCTTGTAATATATCACAAGAACTTGTAGAATGGTAAGATGTATCTTGTTGTTGGAATTATAATGTTACAAATTTTCTTATCATTCATAATGTTACAAGATGATATTGTTATAAGATATTATGCTATTTTCTTACCATTATGCAAGTTCTTGTGATATGTTACAAGATGATATTCTTAGTTAACACATTAGTAATGTTATTTGTATGTGCTTTACTGGTTTTGTTTTGGATATATACAAAAAATGTAATATTTTTTTGTATATTTAGTTATTTTTAAATTAAAAAATAGAAAATCACGTAGAATTGCATATACCCCGCATATGGCCCTGCATGCTGCTTAATCACTTTTCGGTGACCTTTCCGAATGCATACGCATACCGCTTTCCTGAACCTTGGACACACACACACATAAAAATCAGATTTGTAATGATGCAATCTGAAGGAAAGTTGGTATAGCTCCGATCGAGGATAAGATGGGGGAAAACTGCACGAGGTGGTTTGGCCACTTGCAAAGGAGGTCGACTGATGCACTAGTTAAGAGATGCGAGTTTTGGGATGTTGCGCCGGCTAAGAGAGGACGAGGAAGGCCCAAGAAGTGTTGGAATGTGACTATACGAATGTATCTTAGTTTTTTGGATCAAGTTCGAGATTGACCCAAGATAGATCTGAATGGAGGTAAAGAATCCATGTAACCGACCCTACTTAATGTGGGAAAAGGTTTTGTTGTTGTTGTACGATGGGAGAGGTTGACAGTAGAGGGATAGGTGGTCAAATCCTATCCCTCATGTTGACTCCAGGGCCAAAACACTTTGAACTTCTTTAGATATCTAGAAATTTTGAGGGATTAGGAGGGATAAATGCCTCGGATGGCTTGTTGCTATGAAGAGATCTAGAAGCTTTTTAAAGTGGGCCACTATATATGAAACAAACACCAATATTAAGCATGTGAGGATATTCTTCAATTTAAGAATTTAAATTATTTAGATGGCACAGTATTTTAGCTTTCTTGGTCAACAGTATATATTTGTCAAACTATTATCCAATAGATCGAAACGTGTTTGCTTGTATATAATCTCCAGCAATCAAATAAAACCTAGGCAAGCACATGGAAAAATATTTGTTACCCTACTACAGTAAACAAAATGAACTAGTATACATTGAAACCCGATGATCTACTTAAACGTTTTTCTAAAAAAAACATGGGAGGGGAGATCCTTGCGCTCATAAATGGCTACGGTTGCAACCACCTTCTTAACCGAAGAAAAAGTGGGTAATGTGTTATGTATAAGGTCCCATAGGGTTAAGTGGATCCTCACCATGATACATTAACCCTTGTAACAACTCAATATTCAATTTAAGTTGGGCATAATGATCGTGAATGTCCAACTTATCCACACATTTTTTGAAATTTGTTGGGGGAAGTTTCTTTGTGGAGGTATCAACAACTTGTTCTTTGATTTTTATGTATAATAGCATTAGTTCCTTTGAGTTAATTTTCTTTTGATGAAGTCATGATCGATCTCAACACATTTTCTTTTATAGTGCAAGACATAATTGTTAGACATATTTATTGCAAACTTGTCATAACAGAATAATCTTTTAGGTAGTTTAAGATATATTTCAAAGTCTATGAGAATGATTTTGAACCATAACATCACTGTTTCCTCCATTGCAGCAGCTTTACACTTAGCTTCACTGGGCAGAAACAATTGACACTTACAAATAATAAGGTTCCTGCCTGGATATATGTGTTACCTGGTGATGGGTCTCCTAGTATTAGTGCATCCTACTAAATCTGCAATAATGTAGTCCTTGATCACAACCTTCACATCCTTAATGAAGATGATTCCTTTTCCGGTGTCATTCTTGATTAAGATAGAGTATGTTACAAATCTTTCATTTGTATGCCATAGGTACATGCATGAAACCTCAAGTTGTTTTCCATCCTTTACGCTTGATTTGTGACTTCCCTCAATTGGTATAGGGACAAGTTTACATCCTAACGTCTTATCTTCCTTTAACAAACTTAAAATATATTTCCTTTGATAAAGAGCAAGACGTTTACTTGATGTTGCAATCTTAATGTTAATATTGTCAGATTCTCAATATCCTTCAGGTCAAATTCTACAGGTTTCCCGAAAAATCGTCTTCATTCCCCTTGATGATCATGTCATTAACATTGACAAAAAGTGAGACCACTTTATTTCTTCTCCTTTCAACAAATAAGGTATGGTCACCATTGTCTTGGTGACTTTGTAGTTTGATTGTTACTACTTTAAGCTTCTTAAATCAGGTTTTAGGAGATTTCTTTAGCATGTAAACTACATTCATCAACATAAATCATTTCCTTACATTTTCATAGTTAGGTGGCATACACATATAAACATCTTCTTGGATATCTTAATTCAATAATTGTATATAGATAAAGAGAGTATAACAAAAAAAATCATTCATTTTTGCCACATGAGTAGAAGTTCCCAGGTAGTCAATGACAAACTCTTGATTGAATCATTTGTAATTAGTTTTTCATTATTACTCTCTACTTGTCATGTAGATTGTACTTTGTAATATAAATTCACTTATAACCAATTGTTAGTTCTCCAAGCCCTATCATGGTTTGATAATGAATGTTGATGGTATTACATATCATCTTCTGTACAAATATATTGTGCAAACTGTGATTATCATTTAGTAATGGACTCAACGACAGAATGATACAAAATATGTCTATGCAATGCTGATATACTACAAGATGCCTTGATCAATATGAAAGATAATACAAATAGGTGAATTAGAACAGTTCTACAAAGAAAAGTTGATCTTTAGAAGATATCTCGTAATTTTATTGTACTTTGTTCATAATAGGATATATATGTAAAAGAGGCTTAATTTAGAAAACATATAATTCACAACTTTACTAATAAACTGAGTAATTCATTAGGCTAGTCAACTAGTTCTATGGTCAACTAAGTCAAGAATTGGACCAATCCTACTGTTGAGGTCAAATTCCCTTATAGTTGACTAACATTTGATTCAATTGAGTAATTTTACTTCAGTCGACTAATCTTAAAACTCTAGTTGACTCTTTTAATAAGGGATTATGGGCAGTTAGTGAATGTTGGACATTTTACTCAACTATTCACTTATAACCAGTTGACTAATTCCAAACAATCAACTAATATTTAGTCAGTTGACTGATTATGAATTTTATGCCTTTAACAAAAAGTAAACATTGCATTTGAGAGTTTATGAATATCTTTCCATCAAAAGACACTTTGGGCTTGTTTAACTCAAGGTTCAAAAAAGCGCAAGGCGGTCCGAGGAGTTTTCCCGAAATGTAAGGCGAGGCATAAGCCTCAATTTTTTGGAAAGAAAAAATAATAGTAAGAAAAATACATTAAAAATATATAATAATATTAAATTTTGTCAAAAACACATTCAAAAACAATTTTACACTAGTAAAAGATACAACACATGAGTGATGAAATCATTGAAGTTCAGAAAAACTAATATTAGGCCACTAATTGGCGGAATATCAAGTTCCAACTCCAACTTCCATGATTCTATATGAGTATTGAAACAAAGTCCTTACGTAATATTAAAAGTAAAATAGAAACCATAATTCTTGTATCCGGGATCCGTCCGTACGGGGGTAGTATATAGACTCCCATAAAGTTAGGGATCTCTGTATTCGAGTTACATGTGAACATTGTTAATTTGTGTGTCTTTGTGCTTGCTTTGTTGATCGTGTTTATGTGCGATTACTTCCGCTATTCACAATAAAATGCAATAAATATTTTACTCAATGTGTTTCTTTTCAACCGCGCTTCTTCATATATGTGATAACTATTTTAAGAACAACCAAATAATAACATCAAGTTGCAAACTTGCAACTAATATAAAAAATTATTACAATTAAAAAACATTGGCACATGTTTTTGTATAATAGAACTAGTATGTGTGGATGCAATATGATAACATGAACATGATGTATACAAGATCATCGAGCTTCACTTGTTTCAAGCAATCTCTTTTCTTTGTATGGACCTATTTATAGAAATATGCAAGGTTTAACATGGAAACAAAAACACTAGCATTTCTTAGTCACCAAAAGTAAAAATAGCCTCCCACTTGAGGCTTACGCCTCTGCCTTGCCTCAGTTGCCTCATATGCCTCAGAGCACCATTAGGCTTATGCCTTACAACTTCTGGGTAAGGCCTAATCCTCGAGGCGCTTTTTGTCAAAAAAATGCCTCGAGACATACATCTCACCAACTCAAGGTGTGCTTTTTAAAACAATGATTTAACTAAGCTCGTGTGATGACTATAGAAGAGGATTACCCCTTCCACTTGAAAAATACTGGCTACAACTTTTCTATACTATCTTGAGCGCAATCAAGCTCTCAATCTTTATGTTCTTGATTTCTAAGCTTGAAGCACTCATTGTCCACTTGTCTTCAAGATCAAGGAAGCGCTCTAAACTCTGATCTGCAAAAGAACTCAATAGAATTTGCTTTCGACATTTTACACAATTTATTTTTCCATTCGGGGAAGTCAATTCAATTTTAGCCAAAGTCAAAATTTAATTATAATCTACACATACTCTTTTAGTTTGTTTTTTTTTAAATTAATTGTATTATAGGTACCTGATACGTGGATTCCTTCCTGTGAGGAGAGAATTTATTTCTCGAGCACGTTCCGAAATGGATATTGCTTGTGGTTGGGGTTTTATACATCCGGTTTGAAAGTAGAAAGGTATGAAGTAAAGAAAGGTAACTACGTTAGGGAATGTAGGGAGATCTTAAACAAGATTCTGGTATGTGGTTTTTACCCAATGAGATTTTTATTTAAAAATTGACTCCGCAATTTTAAATTATATTTTATTTTTATTTGCATAATTTTTGGGTACTCTCGATTTAACTCCTTTTGCAAAATCTAATCCACTTTTATTTGGTATCCGAGTGTGGTTCTTGTAGGAAAGGTGTAACAACCTGCTCGTAAAATGTCACAAAGACTCATAGCCACCTCGACTATCGTAGGATTCTCCATTTTGATGCCTCGCTTAGAGGTGGAAACAACTACATGTATTGGAAAATTAGGATAGAGATTTTTTACAGTCTATCATCTATTGGTCATGGACTTGGACCTAAATATGGGAATTTAGCCTTCACTTTCACCGAAATTCTTCCGTATCAAAGAAATTTCACCCATTTCTTTGTTGTGTGACTTTACGGGGTTTTTTGTTACTGTGACTTTGCGACTTGCAAGGTGCTTCGCGTTGCTAACGTGCTGAAACTTGTAAGAGGAGTCTGTTGTCGCTATGAGTATCTACCTCTAATATGTGTTTGGTTTATGATTTCTTAAGATCTATTCATCGATACATATAATCTTTAAGTTTGAAGTTTAGTTTCTCAACCTAGGTTGAGTCTTTGAGATATGTTTTGATTATCAAATATATATGCTAAATTGCTAATATTATGTGTTAAATCAATGGCATGTATGTTAAATTCAGAAATTATATGTATATTTCGTAATTGATTATCAACATGTACCTTTGTAACTAACTTTGCTCATGCTAAAGGAAATGTTTGGTCTGGTGATGGTTACATATAGGATCTTCCTTACAAGCTCCCTGTATCTCTTCTTGTCTACTTCATCAGTGTCATCATCATTGAGTTTCATGTTGGGATCTATAAGAGTAGCAGCGGATCTCTAGAAGGAGATTAGTAACATACTTTCTCTGAGCCATCACTAGTCCTCTTTGGTCCTAGCAAATTCATCCCAAGAAAGTATAACAGTTCTCCAAGGTCCTTGGTAACAAATTATTATCTAAGTAATACTTTCACCTTACTAATCCCTTACAATTCATATCCTATAATGATAATGCTATCAACATGTAATATTATAATGACGATACCTCATGGTGTCCTTTGTAAAAAGAGTGAGCAATCTGCGTTTGATATTTTTGAAGCTCTACCACTCTATCAAGTCTAAAAGCTTCTGGAACCATGCTCTCATGCTTTACTTAAGATCATAAATAGCTTTATGGATCATGCATATCTTTTAGCATTCCCCTCAACAGTGAATGCAGATGGCTATTGCATATAGACTTCCTCCTGCAAGTCTCCATATAGAAATGCATTCCTAACATCAAGTGGAGAGAGCATCCAATTTTACTACTGCAACAGAAATAAGGATTTGAAGTGTGGAGTAACGAGCCACAATAGAGAAAGTATCTTGATAGTACGCTCCATATGCATGAGTGAACCCTAACACCATAAGTCTGAATATGTAGCGATCAACAATACTGTCTGCTCTATGCTTCACGGTAAAGACATTTGCAGCCTACCATAGACACTCTTGCTCTTGCAGGAGCAGTAACCATTGTCCATGTACCTCTTGACTGTAGTGCAACCATTTCTTCTTCCAAAGCTAGACACCAGTGATTGACCTGGAATGCCTTCTGATATATGCATGCGATAACAATTGTCAATCCCATGACAAATTTTCTGAAGTCATTTGATAGACGCATCACTGAAGCAAGTCTTGAAGAGGGTACGTAGTACATGTACGTCTCCTCTTCCAAAGTGCCATAGTATGATTTATATCCTCTGATGGATAGTTCTGTTGAAAATAGTCCTTGATCTGCTGCACTATCCTCCAACATAGTCACATGTTGTACAGAAACATCAACAATGCCATCAGTGGAAACCAAGTATTCAGAATTTACCTATGACATGCTAAATATTGGGAAGGTACATGAGCAAGGGGTCAAGTAATGATGGGTTTATGAATGTACACACATGTGAAAGTATTTACCCTAAGGAGTATAGTAGGAGCCGGAAGCATAGATGGTATGTAAACCTCCATGTCAGACTTAGAGGGTGTCGTCCCGTCACTTATGGGAGAAAAATACATGACAGACTCGAATAAAATGACTTCAGCACTTACATATTACTTTCATCTCATATAATCAAGGCATTAGTACCTTTATGGATCTGACAAATATGCATCTAACCGATCTGGGAGTTAGTTTGTCACAACCAAGAGTCAAGTGATGAACGAAGGCTACATTTTGAGCATTTATTGGGGACAAGCAATGCCACACATTTCCCCTTGGTTAATTTACTTTCTATTTATCATTTCAAATTATTGTCTCTCTTAATTTCATGTACAATAAAAAAAATCAATTTCATTCTATCTCTCATCGGATCGTAATTCAAACACTAACTGGGCACATAAAGATTCTTCTGTCTCCATCCGTTCCCAAAATTCGGTCCATTCTAATCTAGGCATATATGCTACTTGCATTATGTTTGCTAATGAAAAGAATATCTGAAAATAGTTAAAATCCACTTCTCTGGCTGCATTCATCTATGTGGTTCTCCCTCTGATAACAAAAAATTCTGAGACCACCAATCGTGATTGAACACATAAAGTTTAAGCATATGGAAGGTCACCGTATGGCTCGGATATTTAGCGGCTCGAAGTGCTTGAAGTGTTGCACATTGTACAAAAAATTTACGTACACAAACAAGAAAACTTAGGTCAAGAGTCAAAAATAGATGTCCGAATTTAATAACATCTATCGTTTCTTAGTGATGGATGACTATTTAATTAAGATTTTTTATAATGTTTCATTAATATATTTTAAATACTAATTTCAAAATTTTTAATTGGTTTCTAATTTCAGAAATAGATTTGATTAAGGATATAAGGAGATTCAACTCAACTAGATAATACAAGATTTTTTATAAGCAAGCTTCCATGTGACTCCCCCGCACATCTTGACCATCGCAAGCTCCATTGACGACGAGCGATGCCGCCCCTGCTCCTAGCCCTTGATCCTAGGCTAGCTCTTGGTCTTAAAGACCAAGGGCATTTCTGTAATTAGCTTTTATTTTAATATTTTTTATTTGTTTTGCACGTCTATGCAATTTCATTAAACATTAGTATCAAATACACATTATTTCCATTCTTGATTTATATATTCCGTGAAATTGTTGTACTTTTTATATTCAAGTTCTGTCAAATTTCATTTTAACCCCTTGGGGATCCTTTCGCAATTACTCAAAATCTATTTACTTTCATTGCTGTTAGCCAATTATTCTTAAATAAAATTTTAAAAAGGAGAATTGCATTAAAGCTCTGCATTTTTTAAATATTACGTTTCAGCCCTTAGTTTTTAGATTCTTTTACATTCGTGCCACTTTTGAAAATTCATTAAGCCAGTAAATTCAAAAACAATTCTGAAAAATCTTGCGGCGTTTCTGTAATTCATTGATGCATATTTCATTGTGATTTGAGCTGTGAAAATTGAGAGAAATTTAATAAATTATGGCTTCCATGAATGTCCATTTCTGAGCAAGATTCATCTCCAAACTTCATGCTAAACTCGTCCCTGTTTGTCCTGTTTCTGGGTTCGACCATGGAACTTGCCGCTACACTCCTTAGGAGTATCTTTCAGCCCATTTTCTGTTTTATTTATGTGCAAATTATTGAGAATCATGTGCGTTCACAATGACATCTACAATATGCATTTTCATACACCGATTTCTGTGCTTTCAGTCCTCGAGGGGGATTTAGGGTGGAAGATGGTGGAGGTATGAGATCACTGGTATCAGATAAGGGAAGAGAATGAACTGATCTATTTTATTGATACTTTACCTCTCTATAATTGTTATATTGAGGTTAAATAGAATTATATAAACATGGAATGAAATCTGGAGAGAATAATATTGATCTCAGCTCAAGATTTCTACGATCTCAAGAGAATATCCAAGGGTTTAAAAGGAAATTAGAAGATAACATATATTCTTTCACACTTTCAAATTAGTAAAAATATTCTTATTTTCAAAAAGAAAACAACGTCTCAAGTTCATATAAACGAAGCAGAAACCTCTTGCTTCCATTGTCCTGTATTAGACCTGTTCCTGCTTGCTAGTAGCCTCCAGATTTCATTTGACAAGATCAGCAGTGAATATTTTCTTCAGAATATGTTTGCTCATCTGACATTTAATTTAATTAAGCAGTTTCACTCATATGTGCCTACTATTTCAGCTAGAAGAGTTCGAGAGAGCTATCAGCACAACCCACAATAGTTGTTCGTCTGAGGATGATACAGCTCGACGACGGCATACAGAATTTGTAGAAGCAATAGATGATCAAATATCACAGGTAGAGAATGCCTTAAAGGACTCACTTATGGATGACAAGAAACAACAACTAAGATGGGTTCAATTAGACGATGAAGAGTGCAGCGAACTTGCTGCATTTTTATCTGCAACATCTTCCACGGAACAAAGGGAAGCAAATTGTAGCAGTCCATATCAGGGCATAGTCAGACCGGTCAGTGTAAAAGATTTCAGAGAAATCTCTGAAGTTGGCAACAACCCTAATAATTTTGTGCAGCAAGATTGGAAAGAAAAAATAAAGAACCATGATTATAATGTATTAGCATTGGCAGATGGGCAAAGGAGAACTTGGAGTTCACCAGATATCACTGATTGGAAAATCGTGATCCATGATACGGAGGGTTCAAAGGGGAAATTATTGAAGAGCAAGCTTCAGTCGCCTTGGTTTTTCACTAATCTTTATGGCTTGGTGAAGAATTCTAGAATATCAACTAAATTAAAGTGGTCAAGAAGAAATATTCAAGGGGACAGAGGTGATTCATGCCTATCTTCAAAACAGAGTATCTCAAGCTATCTAGATCTAAGGACGATCTCCCGAGTTGCACCGGTAATAGTTTATCCTTTTATGCATGATTTTGTGATGTTATAGTAGATTTTTTCAGGATTTTTTATTGACTTCCAGATTAAACTTCCCAAATCACTTTCTTCTGAATTGTGTTTGAGCGTCCTATTTTGTATGTCTCTGTCTTCTGTAAGTTACTGCTTAGATTACAATATAAGGACATGCAAGGTGGTTTCAGCTTATCTGTCACTTGGGCATGTGTAAAGATGTAAGTAGGCTTGTTTTTTGTAATAGAAAGCTATATAGGTCGGATAGTTTGGAATATGAAAGTATTATATAGAACACTGACCCTATTTATTTAAATGAATAAATCTTTTCTTTATTAATTTTTCTGTAGGGGAGAACTATTTTATGTGAGACAGATAATACATCCTCCATTGCTCATGCGAACGGTCTTGGAGCAGTTGCTGGATTTATGCGTCCTTCACAGGGACTACGAAGTTATTCACGGTTTAAATCCCTTAGGGTCACTTCGTTGCTGCTTCTTGCCATCTTCCTTATTGGTAACTTATAACCTCATAAAAACTTGCATTTTCGTCCAAGAAGGGCAACCATGCATATCCTAGTTAAATTAATTGTTTCGTATTTCTTGAATAGTTGAAGATGGACGTCAAAGTCTGTTTTTGTTTGGTTGTAAGGTTGAAAGCCCCCTGTTTTTATTTGGTTGTAAGGTTGAAAGGCCCTAATACTTAATAAACTGTCAAGTTTTTACTGTTGATATGTAGATTGTAGAAATGTAAAGGAATGAAAAATTGTTTCCTTCTAACCCTAGAGCTCTCTTATATAGGAGAAAAGCTCTATGGGTAAATTACATAAACTAGACAATAGAAATAAATAACAAAGACAACATAAATATCATAAGAGTCCCCCTCAAGTTGGACCATATATATCTATCATGCTCAGCTGGGAACAACAATGATGAAAAGGACCTCTAGCAAGAGCCTAAGTAACATGTTTGCAATCTGATCTCTTGATGATACATAAGATGTTGAAATGAGCCCCTTTTGGATCAAATCTCGAGTATAGTGACAATCCACTTCAATGTGCTTTGTCATTTCATGAAAGGCTGGATTATTAGCTATAAACAAAGTTGCCTGATTATCGCATTTAAGATGCATAGGAAGAAGTACTTCAATAGTTAAATCAGTCAAAACAGATTTAACCCGCATCATCTCAGTACTACCTTAGGCCATTGCCCTATATTCTGATTCTGCACTGGATCGAGCAACGACAGTTTGTTTCTTACTCTTCCAGGATACTAGTGAGATGCCAACAAACACAATAAAGCCTGAAGTAGACTTCCTGTCATTAGGACAACTAGCATAATCTGCATCTGCACACCCTGTAATTGAAAGAGACGTCTCTTCTAAACAGAAAACCTGCACCTCGAGATGACCTTAGATATCTAAGGATCATAGAGACTGCATCCATGTGTACCTGGCTGGGTTGCTCCATGAACTGACTTACCCTACTTAGATATCTAAGGATCATAGAGACTGCATCCATGCGTGCCTGGTTGGATTGCTCCATGAACTGACTTACCCTACTCACAACAAACGATATATCAGGCCTGGTAATAGTAACATACAATAATTTCCCCATTAGCTCTTTGTATCATCTCTTGTCCACCTCTCAGATCCATCATCATAAAGCTTCACATTTGGATCATAGGGGTAGTAGTTGGTCTACATCCTGTCATACCTGTCTCAGATAACAGATCAGTAACATACTTCCTTTTGTGGCATAACCATACCTTGCCGATTTCGTGCAAATTCCAGTCCAAAGAAGTAACGAAGCATACCCAGGTCCGTGGTAACAAAATGTTGTCCAAAGAAATCCTTAGCTGCTTAAATGCCCTGTTCACCACTGCCGGTGATAACAATGTCATCAATATAAACCAAGATGACTACAATACCTCGTTGGTCTCTCTTTACAAAGAGAGTATGATCTGCAGTAGATCTGACAAACCCCTTCTGTTCAATCAATTCCAAGAGCTTCTAAAACCAAGCCCTCAGACTCTGCTTAAGGCCATATATAGCCTTATGAAGATGACACACCATACTGTACTCCCCTTCAGCAGCAAACCCAGGTGGCTGCTGCATGTAGACCTTTTCCTGCAAATCACCATACAAGAAAGCATTCTTGACATCCAACTGGAAAAGGGGCTAATCACGTACCACAGCAACAATAATAATAATCCACAAGGTAGAGTGACGCGCCACTGGAGAAAACGTGTCCTGATAGTCCACCCTATATGTCTGGGTGAACCCACGAGCAACCAACCTGGCCTTGTATCGGTCAACTGTACCATCAACCCGATGCTTCACAGTAAAAACCCATTTGCTACCAACAGCATACACACCTGGTGGAGGATTGACTACACTCCACGTACCTTGCGACCGTAATACCGCCATCTCCTCCTCCATAGCTAAACGCCACTGACTGCTCTGCAGTGCCTCCTGATATGATCATGGTATCTCTATAGCTGACAACCCTTACAACAAAGTGTTGAAAATCCTTGGACAGACGCTCCAGGAAACCTGAGAACTAAAGTCCATCTCATATTTGGGGTGCATTGTTCGTATACGTTTCTGCTGCCGAAGTGCAATAGGGATATTGAGATCATCAACAAGAGTATTAGAGATATTATATGCGCCCTGTACCTCAGTCTGTACATGCGAATCACTTGTGCCATTAGAAGAACTCAAATGCTCAGTACATACCTCGGGCATGCTGGATGATTGAGCAGGCGCATTAGCAGGGGGTCGTCGCTGGTAGACCTGAGGAAAGAAAGTAGGAGACAGTGGTGGTGGTAGTGGTGGTTGTGATGGTGGTGATGGAGTAGAACATGGTAATGATGAAGGAGGAGGCATATAGATATATTCTCCATCCTCTGAAGGAGTAAATCTGTCACCCGTGGGAGAAAATACATAATAGACTCAAAGAATGTGACATCAGCACTGACATAGTACCTTCGTCGAACATGGTCAAAACAATAATATCCTTTTTGGGTTTTGGAATACCCAACAAACACACATTTGACAACTCTGGGATAAAAAAATTCAAGACCAGGAGAGAATTGATGAACAAACACAACCGAACCAAAGATACGTGGCGTAAGCGAGAAAAGATCCGTCTCGGGAAACGCAGTCAAGAACAGGATCTTCTCCCCTAACACCGACGAAGGCATACGATTTACCATATAACAAGCAGTTAGAATCGCATCTCCCCAATAGGAATGGGGAGCACGACTCTGAATCAAGAGGGTTCTAGTAACATCAAAAAGATGACGGTGTTTCCTTTCAGCCACTCCATTCTGTTGGGAGGTATATACACAAGATGTTTGATGCATAATCCCATGGGACTTAAGGAATTGAGAGAGTCGAGTATTGCAAAATTCTAGAGCATTATCAGAACGTATATAATTGACTCTAGCAGAAAAAATGTTCTTTATTTCATTAATAAAAGACTGAATAACAGGACCAGCATCGGACTTATTCTTAAGAAGGAAAACCCAAGACAATCTAGAAAACTCATCAACTGCGACAAGATAAAATCTGTGTCCTTGAAGATCTGGGACACGACTAGGACCCCAAATATCAAAATGGAGCAACTCAAACAGGCCATGACTACTTTGACCCTGACGACTCTGGAAAGAAGATCGATGATGTTTCCCAAGCTGGGAGGCCTCGCATTGAAAATTGGAACGAGGAGAAATCAGTGGAAGAACATGAACCATCTTTTGCAGAGGAGGATGACCAAACCTGAGATTCCATGTGTAGGGAGAAACATATCCAACATGAAGAGAAGAGACACCGGCATAAGGAAATTGCACCATTCTGCAGAGACCCCCTTGCTCACGGCCATATCCAATCACCCTGCCCATGAGAATGTCCTGAAACACAAGAGCAGATGGATCTAATATGACATGACAATGTAAATCTTTAGTGATTTGACTAATTGAAAGTAAATTTATTGAAAATTCAGGATCATAAAGGACATTCTGAAGCCGCATCGTAGGAGTCAACTGCACCTCCCCCTGACCAGTAATGGAAGAGTGTGTACCATCAACTATCACAACCGTTTATCCTGTTTAAGACGGACGAAAATCATTCAACTGATTTCTGTCACCACATAGATGGTGAGATGCTCCTGAATCCACGATCCACTCTCATAAATCTACCCTGTAACAACTAGTAAGAGCGTATGATGCACCTGATGTGGATGCTGTTGCTGATGCAACTACCTCCGAAGATCTTGAAGAACTTGCTGACCCTTGGCTAGGCATAATCTCTCTAAGTCATACCACCAAATCATCAAACCTCTGTTCAGAGACATATGAAGGACCCCCTTCCTGTTGAGTCTGCTCTGCAACACAAGTTGTAGTAGTCGAAAACCCATGCTTTGGATATCATGTTTCCTCGGTGTGACTTGTTCTGCGACAGTAAGTACATGACTGCCGAGGGGGTCGACTACCCCCACCCCTGCCACGAACACCTCAACCTCGAAATTGTGGAGGTCCTACCCTACCACGGGATGCTGCCATGGCTGAAGACGTCTGAGATAGTTGTGTTCCACCAAGAGATATGGAGAGTCTGCTCAACCTGCGATATGCCTCCTCCATGGGAGGTATGGTAGCATCTGTGAGAATCTGTGCTCTGGCTGCATCA
Organism: Ottelia alismoides; assembly: GCA_037367405.1. Classification (NCBI taxonomy): domain Eukaryota; kingdom Viridiplantae; phylum Streptophyta; class Magnoliopsida; order Alismatales; family Hydrocharitaceae; genus Ottelia; species Ottelia alismoides. The sequence goes on along the minus strand of JAZKJV010000923.1, from coordinate 354,843 downwards.
TACTCATGATCAAGGGCTGCTAGAAATACTCCTGTCATGACTGAGTTCCTATATGCCTTGAGTTGTTCTGATGTGGTTGTCAAATGAATATAACCATGTAACTTCTCAAACATACCTGTTAGAGAATATTCTGTGTGGCTATTTGTTAAGAGAATATTCTATAGAGAATATCCTATAGAATATTCTCCCTTGAGCTCCTATATAAAGAGCCTCACACCCCCTATACTCATTGAGAAATTCTAATAGAATATCCGCCCTGTTTAGGGCCTCTCCTGTGGTTTCATCCCGCTCCTTAGGGAGTAGGGTTCCACATAAATCTCTTTGTTCTTCATGATTATTATTCTTGTTTTATCGATTCCGCTTTCGCTTCTTTAGATTTCAACATGGTATCAGAGCGGGTTCGATTCTCGAGGCTTTCGTGTTTATTTTTCAAGATTCGATGTTGATGAATTGTTGTATTCAAGTTCTATGTTCGAGAGGTTTTTGAGGTTCTTTTGAACCCTAGATCTGTGTGCCCTAGTTCGAGATCTTCTAGCGGTGCTGCACGCACCCCCAGACGATCTACGGCGCATCAAGGGCCACTTGCACTGCCCTAGGGCTAGCAGCCCTCTTGGCGGCCCTTGTTCATGATCAAGTTTCATCGGCTTTTCCAGGCGCTCCTTCCTCCAAGGCGGCAACAGTGGCTGATCAGAGCCATCCCTCCAGGCGCTCCTTCGGCTCCAACGTGGCGCAGATCCCATCACGAAACCCAGGCATTCCAGGCGGCGATTTCTCGGATCGCACAGGCAGAGGGGCACCTCCCAAAGCCTCTCACGATCCTCCTTCGGCGATCGAAAAAAAAAGAAGTCTCCAGGTGCTTGCAGCGGCGCGATTCACCCTAGCAGGCAGCTAGCGGCGCCGCTTCAGGCCCACATGGCGACGTACTCCCTTCCAGGCCACATCCTAGCCGCAGTCTTCAATCAGCCCAGCACAAGCGGCGTGTACTCAGGCAGCCGTAGTCCTGGCGGAGCTCTCCTGATTCCCCAGCGCGATTCCCCAGAGCGGTGACCACCCCTTTCATACATCCTCTTCCAGCATTCAGGCTGCTCCGATCTCCCAGACAGAAACCCTTCAAGCATCGGCGGTGCCTCCACCTCCAGCAGCGGCCACAGATCTGCAGCGAGAGCCCCTGCTCCAACAATTGGTTTCAGAAGCAGACGCACCCTCCTCGCGACGCCCTAGCCGCCCCAGGCACCCCTTCCAGGCACGCCCCTACTGTGCCTCCTTCAAGAAGCTCCAGGCCGCAGGCGGCTCACCCGATATCCTGCAAGCCCTCGCCGTCCTCCAGATCTCCCACCAGGCGGCGAAGGTGCCCCCAGGCGCACGCGTGCTCTCTTCCCATCGGGGCGGCGGCATCTGAAGAGAGGGTTGGGAACCCTAGGGCTCGGGGGGGCCTACTTTATTAAAAAAAAATTGGCTATTTGCTTGAAAGCCCCGGAAAAAAAGTGTAAGCCCAAATGGGCTGAGAATTACTCAAAAAAAAAAAGAAAAAGGAGTGAGAGATGTGAGGCTTAGTTGAAAAAAATGGTAAAAAAAAAAGGAGATGCGTACATCAAAAAAAAAGGTACGTAAAGCAAAAAAAAATGAAGATGAAAAGCCCAAGGGGTTGGAAAAAGAGAGATTTCAAAAAAAAATAAAAAAAAGGTGCGTACACACAAAAAAAACCGTACGCTATTGCAAGCAAAAAAAAGGAAAGAAAAAAATTTGTGCAAAAAAAAAAAGAAAAGAAAAAAAAGAAAAAGAATGAAGCAAAAAAAATGCATTTTTGTTTCTCCCAACTTGATGTTCCAAGCTCTTTATTCTATCAAGTATGGGAGAAAGGGGGAGTCAGAAATGACATTCTTCAGGATGTCTGCAAGTCTACGACTGACAAATCAACACTCCAGCTTTCTACAGAGCGTCCATTTTCACCGAGCATCAATTTCTTCGGCAGGGTGCATACTTCTTCTTTTGCGACCCGACTACTACTCCGCGCTGGACTTCTTCTTCTGCAGCGACTCTATTCCAGGCACGACAGAGATATGTTCCGGTGACCTGCAGGCACGACAGAGATACGTTCCGGTGACCTGATATCGCAACGGTTCTACAGGCATGATAGAGATACGTTCCGATGACCTGAAAGCCACAGACCCGTCCTCGTACGAGGTCTTCTACCAGCAGCGGACATGTCTTCTTCTTGTGATGTATCGAGTGAGGATGTGGTGTATACTTTCTTCTTGTTGCAAGCTGCAGCTTTCTCAACTCCAGCTTGAGGGGGAGTGTTAGAGAATATTCTGTGTGGCTATTTGTTAAGAGATTATTCTATAGAGAATATCCTATAGAATATTCTCCCTTGAGCTCCTATATAAAGAGCCTCACACCCCCTATACTCATTGAGAAATTCTAATAGAATATCCGCCCTGTTTAGGGCCTCTCCTGTGGTTTCATCCCGCTCCTTAGGGAGTAGGGTTCCACATAAATCTCTTTGTTCTTCATGATTATTATTCTTGTTTTATCGATTCCGCTTTCGCTTCTTTAGATTTCAACAATACCCCTTATAGAGGTATACAGGGTATGAAGAGGACGACCATTCTGCTTCAACGTGAAGATGTCGTGCTGAAGCTGCAGAATCTTCGACTCGTTCTTTGCAGGTGAATATGTAGCGGCGATGATATCCCACATAGCCTTCGCTGTGGGCTGACTCAGAATGTCATTGGCTATCTCCGTGGATACCGTGCTAGATAACCATACACGTGCATAGGCATCGTCTGTCTCCCATGAGGCGTTAACCCTAGTCTTATCAGCAAGTTCCTCTTGTGTGAGGATATGCTTCTTGCCATTGCACTTCATCAAACTCATGAACTGCATGGCCCACAGTTCATAGTTCATCCCATCCATCTTCACAATGGGTGCTGGACCTTTGAAGGCACCAAGGGATGGAATATCCTCCTTGTTGTCCGACATGATGACAACAATCTCTATTGACTGGAGTTACAAACTTAGACAAGAATGTCTACATGGATATATATGATGACGGTTGTGGGTGTAGGCTCATACCACAACCCCTTCCATGCCTTGAAGGCTCCTTTGAAGGGTTAGGATGTGATGCTCATGGGTACGCGGAGCACAGGTGCTCGGAGGCGCGTACAGGTGTGCAGGAGAATAGGGGTGCGCAGGCGCAGGTGCTAGAGCGCAGACGCGCGAGGGCCGGGCGTAGGGAACGCGAGGGGCGGAGCGTGCGGCGGCGATGGCGGCACGTGAGGGTTTTGATGGGGACGAGGAATTAGGGCACAAGCTCCGGTATAGGACCGCCGCTCTGATACCATGTGGAAATGTAAAGGAATGAAAAATTGTTTCCATCTAAACTTAGAGCTCTCTTATATAGAAGAAAAGATCTAGGGATAAATTACATAAAAAAGGCATAGAAATAAATAACATCGTACCATAGATAATATTTCTAATTTTAAAAATCTTCATACATTTAGGAAGTAAATGTGGTTCTCTGTTCCATTATTGATTTTTTTTCTGTAATTTCCAGAGATGAGACGAACGAATGGACTTTTGATAAAGTATATGTCATAGTATTATTCTTGATGGATTATTTATTCCTGGTTGGTAAATATTTTAGATCTTTCGTACCTAAGTGAAGCCATGTGTGAATTTTTAGTATAGAAGTATGAGGATCCTTGTAAATCCCTTCTCCTAACAAGGTAGCATGGTATTCATTTTTACTTAAAATTTGGGGGTTATTTTCTGTTTCTTTTTTGGCCGCTCTTGGTGGGGTGGTTGGAATGGGGGTGGGTAGTCGAAACTTTCCGGGGGTAAAACATTATTTAGAAAGCGGTGCAGAATACCTTGTATCGCATGTAGACTTGCCAATTTAGGTAAAGAAGGGAAACTTTGTAGCATAAGCATTACTGTGATATCCGTAGAGAATATATTATATTGCTTATAGTCATTCTCGACTTTCCAATATACTTAAACAATGCCGATGCTTACCCTTCGTTTTTTTCTACAAATGATGGAGATGATCCACAGTGACTTTTGTAGTTCCTGTAAACATGCACTTGCGAATCCATTTCTTAGACGTCATCTTGATACTCCTCCCAATTTCCCGTCTCAAGTAATGTTTGTTAATTTAATTCAGTTTTATCTGGGTAATTTTTGTTCACTTTTCATATGTTAAAATCAACTCTGCACTGCTTCTTTGCAGTTTTTCAATGTCCCACACTTCTCTTGGTAGTATCATCTTGTGCTTATGTTGGAGGCATTTCAAGTTACTTTTATTCACGATAGTTGCCGTCTTTCTTCACTGTCTGTTTTTTAATGTACAGATATCAAATTAGTTCAGTCAGAAATGGACATTATCGGTCCCACATTCAATTAATTATTTCTCTTATGCTAACAGCTTGGAGAAGCATGCAAGAGTGAGCTGGAAGCTGGAGCATTATTTTCTGCATTCAAACCTATCTGACCATCCATTCTAAGCTCCATCAAGGGTTTTTATGTATTCATATATTTGTAGATCTTGGATGCTGTTACCAAGTGTACAAGTCATCTGAGACATTTTTACAAAACACTACCATGCCAAGTGAGCAAATGAAATGCTCTTTTTATGCTCTGCTTATTTAGTTTACCACCATGATTTCTGTCCGCTATCAATGCTTCAAACCTATCAGAGTGTAGAACCTAGCCCGAGATTATACATTAACGACCAGAATCCTATTTTTTAAATCAGCGTCATTATTCTTGTTAGATTCTTTTATTAACGTTTGAGTTGCCGCGATGGGTCTGAGTTTTGCATATAAATTTGTTGTAAGATTTTTATCGTAAGATTATTTATTACGTTTGTTAGCCCCATCTTGCCGTAGGCTTATTCCTAATTTGTATAGTTCATTTAAATAGATTATTTTTATATTTTTTGGTCATTAAGTATCAAGGAATTGTATAGTTGTTACCGTTGGATAAAAATTGATGTGTAATCAACCACCAGGAAAGTCCGTGAAGAAGAGGACATTATGTAATGATGGTCTATTATCTCTCCTAACCCTTAGTGAAGAAAAATCATTAAAAGAACTAGTATAACTCTCTTTATTCCCTTGCTCTTTTCCTCTCTTCTTACTTTTTTTATTGTCGTCACGTATTATCGTGTTATGAAATGACTACCTCTTTCAGACCTAGATAATGTATAAAGTTGATTATGATAATCAATCTCAATCAGTCAAAATCCTAATGAGATTTTATCATATTTAATCAAAGCTCATCTAAGCAAATATCTTTCAAGGAATTTATGAAATCGGACTCTACTTTATTAGTACTCTAATTTTTCTAAATAGAAAAAATCATTATCGTAATAATTTCTTCCTAGAGTTGAATGAAATCACGATCATTACACTGCCTTGATTCCACATTGGATCATCCCATCATTCGCGAGCTTCTCTAGCTAGAAATCACCACCTCTAGGATCTTATCCATCTTTGGATGTCCTCGAACTACATAATTTTTGGCACATATTCACAATGAAAGTTGTGCCTCCTAAGGCAACACCACACATCTCTTATAACTAAAAAACGTGTCATTGTCATCTAGAAAAGTAAACTCCACCTCTCTGTTCTTTTTGCAAGTTCCTGTAACTAAAAAACGTGTTAGACAATCTAGAAAAGTGAACTTCACCTCTTTGTTCTTCTTGCAAGCTCCTGTAACTTAAAAACGTGTCATTGTCATCTAAAAAAGTGAACTCCACCTCTTTGTTCTTCTTGCAAGCTCCTGCAATAAAGGTGTCAACAACCCATTATTTTCTTATGTTCAACCCATTTTAGAGAAAATGGTAGCCCTACCATAGATAATTTTCTCCGGTATGTACACTTTACTCGGCGTCCTCATTCCTCAAAACACTACACATGCTCTAATAACTTCCCTCTAATGGTAACTTGTAGTCATTATGACTCGATCATTTCGATGAAATCAGGTTCTTATTTGTTGTAGACACATATATGCAATCTTCTAAATTTTGAATTGTCTCATCAAGCACACGAAGTTGCAGTGATTCATCTCTCTTGATGTGCTAAACCTCTCTATCTTCCATCTTGATTGTGTTCTCATTATATGCATGATATGTACCAAATTTCTCCTTAGATCATCACACATGTCGAGCCTAGAAGGTATCTTGAATCCGCTTTCATTTATATTAGGCATGCTATTTAGTTCCCCTCAACGGCCGATATGGAATCCTATTGATATGAATCTTAATCACAAACCTTTTTTTCTTTTACCCATCTCACGTTTGATTAGTCACCAGGTTTTGATATGGAATCCTATTGATATGAATCTTAATCACAAACCTTTTTTTCTTTTACCCATCTCACGTTTGATTAGTCACCTGAAATCTGTGTCAAGTAGGTTTATTGTAGAATTGGCATCACGATATGAAATCCAAAAAAAATATTTTCTTATTTTACTTGGAAGTCCAAAGTCGGGGAGGCAACTTTGTAACTAGGAAGAGGTATATGCCCTTAGGATTTTTTAGGCGTTCTTAATGTATTGGGAAGCAACTTTGTAACTAGGAAGAGGTCTAGGTCCTTAGGATTTTTAGGCGTTCTTAATGTATTTTTTTGAAACAAGAGGGTAAAACATGCACAGGTGCCCGCCTCAAGATTTGCTAGTATTTTTGGGTGGTAAACACACTGCACTACCAACAAACCATTTAAGTGGGTTCATTTTTAAGATTTAGCAACATTTTCCCCATAAGATCTCTTGCAATAAAGGGATATCCAACTTAGAGTTGCCAAATTACATCATTATAGTTCAAATTTTATAGAGTAAGATTCCATCCAATTAGCATAAAAATGAATTTTAGAATATCTCAACTATAAAAATTCTGCACTGAGAAATAGCTCATGTATATAACCTTTCAAGGAGATAATTTTTTCAAATCTCTCAAAATGGAATCTATTTCAAACATATATGATGGGGTTCCTTACTTCAATATGGTGCAAATATATACATTTCATCCTTTTAGATACCTTTTCAAACTCATTGCCAATGCTAAGGAGCAATCAATTTTTTTAATCTATTTTCATGATATTATGCATGGAACAGGTATATCATGGCCAATACATTGTGGATGATTCTTCCTTAATGGAATCTTATAAGTGAGATTTCAAGTAAGCGCTTACAGAATCTCTTTTTGTCAGAAGAACAATCGTTTCAGCTAATGGTATATCCCATAGCTCCTCATTCATGTAAATCTATCACTATTTGAGCTACAAAGGATGATTTTTGATAGATGACCACATAAACACATATTACATTTTTCCCTTTTTGATTGATAATAATACATGCGACTACTGTTGTTTTACTAGTTTGTCTATCCCTAATAACTAATTGTTGTTGACCATGCCCTATAGGGATCATCAAATCAATAGCACTAAAATCTTTTTGAAGACGCTCATATATGGAGCGTCTTGAAATAATACCTCGGGTAGGAAGAGAAAAGATCCATATGAGAAAACATAATTAAATGTGCCTTGTCTTGAGTTTCCAATGATAGTTAAAAATAAAAAATTCATTTAAAAATCACAAAACAAATATGGACGTTATGTTATTATCCGTATGGCCATATATCCAAAAATCTCTATTATAGTGTATCTCATAAAAACGTGATAACATTAAAAACATCATAAATTATATAAAAAATATAAACCTCAAAAAGCAATTAAAATGTACCTTTTTTTAAGTTTAAACCCAAAACTATACTCTTTCCGGTAAAAATATATAATATTTTGGTATACTTGGCCATATCTAAGGTATTTTTTATCCCTCATTTTCACTATACCAAAATTATTTTCAAAATAGAATAGTTTTAGAATTAAATAAAATTGTTTTATTTACTTTAAAAACTTCTGAATCACTTTAAAAATTTCAAAATCATATATATATATATATTTAAAACGAAATATATCGATTTATATACGTCTTCTAGATCTTCTTCAAATTTATAGTTCAAAATTAAACACTAAGAAGGGGAGAAATTAAAATAGAAACAAAAATTAAACAAATAAAAAACATAAAAATTAAAACCTTAAAATATACCTATTAACCTCCCCTTGTAAGTGTAACAAAACAAACAAAAACATTATACAACAAAATAAAACAAAATAAAAACTTCGAAATAACCCATTAGTATTTCAGGTGAGACAACGGGCTGAGCCAAAACAAAAATATTATTGGTAGATGTAATCCATTAGACATAAATACAAATATTCAATTTTTACATTATTTAGAATCTTTTTTTCCACTCTTGGAGGTATTAAAATGCCACTGGGCATAGATATCTCATATGACTCCTTATGAAAATAGATATTCCTTAATTTTTTTATTGAACTCAATACTTTGTTTTGCTCTTCAGTTCTACTCATACAATCCGCTTATGCAACTTCTTATATTTAAATTTAATGTGCACTTTGAATGAAAACAAGATGAATTATTTCAAATTAAATTAGATTATTTCAAATTAGTAATAAGGGAAGTTTAAAGTATTTATTGGAATTAATTTTTCTAATTGATTGTGCAATTCATAATAAACTAATACATATATTACATATAATATAATACTGGTCGAAATATATGTACTCTATTATATTTCATTGATAAGGAGGAATTGAAAAAATAATATACTAGAGAAAATCAAGGACGGACGTTTCTCACTATAATATCCATAATTAAAAGTTTTCTTTTTCTATTTCTTAACCCCCTCTCTTGTTTATGTTACTTTAAGGGGTTCATCTAACTGATATGAGCAATAAAATAAAATTCATTATAATATGGGTAAAGTAGTGTTTTGGTCGGGCCACGAAAGCGACACCAAATCGAGACTAACTCTAAATACTAGATATGACCCCGAAACAAGGTTAGTCCTCCTCATGGGGATAAAATTTGGGGTTCTAAAATTAAAGGATCTTTTCTTTCCAAAAGTAGATTCATAATTTAAAAGATTTATAATCGAAATATTTTTGTGACTTTTCTTTAAAATTCAAAGTGGATGCCCCGGTGCAAATTTCTATAGGAGTGATGGAATTGAGAAATAACAATCAACTATAACCCCAAAAAATCAAATCCGTAAACAACGAAAAGGAAGAATGAAAGTTGTCCAATGGAATCCTATTAAATTGTTTCCTCATTCCATGAGTAAATTTTTAAGTGCATCCAACCTTATTTCAAAATATCAATTTCAAATTTTCAATAAAAATATCAAGTATATGAACAAGAGTAACGAATGAGGAAGCATGTTTAATTTATACAAACCTGCTACATTTCGATGGAGGAACTTTGGGACACCTGATGAAATACACCTGGTGTTGTAGCTAACAAGATGGGTTTAGAAGCTGAATTGTGACCGTGGTCTCGACGCCTCTAAAGGAAGAGGCTTCCTGTCTCAAGTCCGATCTGACGAGAGGCACTTGTTTGTGGATGGATGAAACACATGCTTCTCACAATCCAAGGCAACGTCCGAGCAAAGATCTCCTGAATTCGTCTCACAAAATCTGAAGTCTTCTTCAAGATCTCGAGGCATCGAAGAGGAAGAAGATTCATGAGAAATCAATCTAACAAAACGACGGTAGCACGACGACGATCACTCTCTCAATAAACTCTAGGTGGAGGACCACAGAGGGTCGAGAGAGGGAGAGGTGACATGTAGAAAGGAGAGACAGTTCTTGCAACAATTTCTTCAACTTAACTGTATAGAGAAGATTAGTGTTAGTTATTCTTTTATACAAAAATGATGGCTAGGATGCACTCTTAATTAATAATCAATGGTTGATACTAAAAGATTTATGCTCCAAGTAAAATAGAATTTAGAATTAATAAATCAATTATTAATTCAAGTTCCAAAATTTAATCTCAAAATAAATATTATTCTAATGAATAAAGAGGAAAGAAGATAACCACCTTCAAGAATGAAGAAGGGAGTTAGCCCCTTCCTTATTTTGAGGGTGATGCCTATTTTGACAATTGGAGAGAGATTTTCTCTCTCCAATCTCTTTAATGTAATCTCATTACGTTAACTCTTTATTCATATAATTATTTATCAACAAAACATCACCAATAATTTGTAAATTATTTTTGATAAAATAAATTGTTGATATTTATGAATCATATTAAACCATCCAATATTAAATGTAAATCACATTTAAATTTTTTTCTTTTATGTGAATCCAATTTACATTAACTTATAAATTGTGAATATTATTCAAAATTAAAACTCTCGTATGATATTGCCGATCATATCTACAATATACATGATTACTGTGAATAATTCTATCCACATTAATCTTATCTATGATAATTAAATCCAATTCAATTATCTTAAATGCATTTCTACACATGTAACAAAAACGTGAATCACATCCATATTATTAATGATAATTAAATCCAATTTAATCATCAATTTCTAATGCTCAGATATTAATAATAATGTAACTATTCTTGAACTCTTTCAAGAACATCGAGCTTCCTTCACGGATACTTAGAGATAAGGACATGGAAACTATACATTTCATGTATAATGACTTGGATAGCGAGATCTGATCTATATCCATATCTAGAAGACCTCTCAAAGATGTTTGTTCAAGTCAGACAAAATATCCAATATTCTCATTGCATATGAATCATATCTAGTCCAACATTTAGACAAAGATTGGATAACTAGTCTACTAAGTGGAGTCACTAAAATCCAAACATGTTTTATCACTCCCTCAGAATGGAAGTGTCATCGTTATACAATCGATTAAGATTACATCACCCTCGAATATCTCAATACATGTACATCCTACATGCTGGAATACCTAGAATAAACCTAAAGTTTTGATCGTATTTGAATTGTCTCCTTCAAGGTTTTATCATTAAGTTTTTTCACTCGATCATTAGGAGCAGGTATCAATCATGATTTTCAAAAGCATATATCATACCTTCAAATCTTGTCTTGTTTGAAAAACAAGACTACCAACGTTGGAATTCAGTTTATCCCAATATCTTATGAGTGGGCTCATGCCTTTCGATTCAAGTAGTGAACCTATATGATCCCTTTTAGAGATTATATTACTCATATGCCCTCACGTGTATACTAGCTCGTCGGTTTATATACCTTGATTAGGTGATCAATCTAATGGGTTGCCTAATATACATACTTAAACATATAGTAATACATTTGTCTCTAGTCAGAGGATACATGCCTGATGAATCTGTGATTCATCACTACAAAAGTCAAAAATAGAGCCTTGTTCCCGAGTAAATAGAGGCATATTTCCCTTTATAATGCATAAATAGCATTCATGCATACATACATAATACATACATTTTAGCAGTCCATTTGCATTTAAATAAGAAGCCAAAATCCCTTGTGAAATATCCACTTACTAAAATAACCTCTTCCTTATAATATGTATTCCTCAGTTAATAATATAGGGAAGAAAACCAAAAATCCCCCTTGTGAATTAGTCAATAAAGCCCTAGGACCCCTGGACTTAACTTGCTCTAATTAAAGTGGTTTTTTATTAGCCCTCTCGTGTCCGACTGCAACGAACGATTAACATTAATTTAGACATTAATTTGACCGGATTAACTAAGGGTGCGGGGCGGTTATCAATGCCTATACATGACAATATACCTTACTTGTCTCGATCGTGAAAAGTAAACTCTTTGACTTAGCTCATACAACACCTCTGGATCTCGATTCCTATGAAGAGGGCATGTATCAAGAAGTCAGTTGGATGTCAACCTTTGGAGTAAGGATTGCCATTTCCTTCTCAAGCTGGAGATCACTTCTTGATAATAATTTAATGGTGTGGTTGAGTCCTCAATCTATCTCTTTAGATATTCAACCCTACATCAACATCTATGATTCAACCTTTGGATCAACAACTGTATGATATCAAGATGGGCATCGTACATAACCCAAATTGTACTAAGGGGCCTATTATGTAAATTAGTTATTCTTCATTTCAGATTAAGAAATAATATGTAATAACTTTTATTGCATAATGGCTTGTCGTAGGCTCACATGTCCAATAATCTCCTCTTAGCCTAAGGAGCCATTAGGACTAATATTGAAACCCACACTCATGTACTAACAATAAGCCATATAGACAAATATCTTGATCAGTTGACTAGTCACTTTGTCCTGAGAGACCATGTCAAGTCCTTTTACAAACTTGTGTATCTCCTAGTAAGAGTGCTCACATCCACTGTGAATGTTGCACCTTACGCAACCAATAATCAATCTTATTAAAGTAACCATAGTGCCTTGCATCTTGTCAATTTTAGACTTTGGTACCTAAACTCAACAATTATTATAATCGATTAGGAATTTCTATTATCTTTATCATAATACCCTTATTGTTGGAGATCTCCATCTCCTTATACTAATGCATAGTCTTAAGTCTTGTAAGGTATATATAAGCAAGACTTTTATATCACTATCTACAAATCCTTATGTTCTCGAAGATAAGACTTTGAGATCACTATCTCTAAAGTCTTGTGTCTTTGGATATATTATTACTGCAATTAAGTGTTTTATCTCCATGGTGGTATTGGTAATGATTTAGTACTCCCACTAAATGCCATGGATATGCTTTTCTTACATATCATGGCATGCTCCAGGCTTACTATAGCTAATCCACAAGGGCATACTACTATTAGCATTCACATCCTCAACACTTTGAGGTGTTATCCTTTTAGTCATAACTACATCTTAAGGGAATGAAGCCTTCTTTCGAATTTACCAAGTGTAATCTATCCAAGATGTACCCTAATATGACAATCCCAATGCCCTCTTCTCTTTGCTTCTGAACAACTTCTGAACTAAGGTATAAGAGACATACTTGAGATCTTTTATCTCAATGATATGAGACAACCATATTATAAAGCACTTATTATCATTCTTATATCATTATAAATGATTAGGATTTAATCTACATTCAGCATGATGAACATATTGGCACTTCTACTAAGCTTCACGTGGTACATCAAAATTCTATATGAAATTATAATCGTTACAATTTCATCAAATATGATGTTCCAGCTATAAGAAGCTTTTTTTATTACATAGTTGGAGTTCTTTAGCTTGCACACCTGTCCTTCCTCAACTCTGAAGCCTTGGGATAACTTAATATGAATATCCTTGTTGAAATATTCATTGAAGAATGGAATCTTGACATCCATCTTAAGATGTCGTAATCAAGTTGTGTATATATAGTTAGCAAAATTCTGATAGGTATAAGCACGGTGATAGGAGAAAAAGTCTCATCGCAATAGATTTCCTCTCTGTATGTGTAGTCATTGGCTACGAGTAGTGTTTTAAAGGTCTCTACCTTCTCATCAGGTTCCCTCTTTCTCTAGAAGATCCATTTATACTCAACAGGTCTGACCCCTACAGGTGGATCCTCGAGGGTCCGTACACAACAGTTGTGCATGAAATTTACTTTAGACTTTATCTCTAACATCCATCTCTCCATGTCATGGTCCTCTAAATCTTAATCATATGAAGAACGATCATTGTCATACTTTCTTTGACACATGGAATCCATACCCTCTAGGTGGTTTTTCCACCATCAAACTGATTTGAAGAGGTATGAGTTTTTCATCTTTGATTATCCTTTTAGTTTTTTATTTTATTAACCTCATTATCCTTTTAGGATTAGATGAGTCCCTTTATTCGTCCCTTTATTCATTCTTATATTGACTCTTGAGGAAGTCATCCTCTAAGAATCATATCCTTAGAGATGAAATCTTTTAAGAATGTCATGGTCATAATGTAGATATCCAATGCCATCCTTTATATACCCAATTATATAGCACTCTCTAATGATGGATTCTAGCTTACTTGCATCCACGTCTCTGTCACTGACCAAGCAACCCTAAATCCTCAAATGTTTAACACTGGTCTTGTTTCCAAACCATATCTCATGAGGGGTTTTGGTTATATATTTTCTTAGAATCCTATTAAGCATATATATTTCAGTCTCTCCTGCATATACTCAGAAATTAAGAGGTAATTATGATAATATTCATCACTAATCAGATCATGTCAAAAACAAGATCTAGTTGCATCCCCCTACAACTCCATTTAGCTGAGATATATTAGGAGTGGGATATGAACAATATTCCTTTCTCTGTAAGGTACTACTTCAATTCATATGATAGGTAGTGGTTGCCTTGGTTAGATTGAATTTTATCCATCTTCTTTTTAATTTGGTTCTCAAATAAAAGTGTGAAATCTTTGAAAATTTCAAAGGCTTCTAATTTGTAAGGAAGAAATCCCATACCTAAAACGATCATCAAAACATATCATATATCATTAATGTTGGTATAGAGGGTCTACATACATCAATATCTACGAGGTCTTGAATACCTTTGCATCTTACCCATTCTCAAAGAAGGGTTCCTTGGACATTCTACTCTGAATACATTATTCATAAGTATGTAAGTTTTAAACTTTCAAACAATCTAAAGTTCTATCTTTTACTAGTCTGTTTATCTTATCAATAGACATATGTCCAATTCTTCATGCCTGGTCATTGTTATATGATCTTCATCCTCCTTTTGATCTTTTAAGGTTTTGTTTTCAGTATTAGAAATGTCAATGAATTATTCATTAATATTCTAATTTAGTAGAGTCCTCTAGATATTATATTACTATGAGAAATATATCCATCGTAACTCTTTATGATAGGTCTATCTCACACCTACTTATAATATCTAGGTCAGAGACATTCGCTAATACTATGAGCTCTCATACTAAAAAGAAGTAGTCTATCAATCCAATGGAGATTGTTGCAACAATTGCATCAAATCCCATGTGAATGACTATTAACCTCAAGCTATCTGATAATTGTATCTCATTCTTCTACTAACACTTGTAATCGATTGCACATGGTTTAGAAGACTAGGTGAGAAAATAATTTTACAAACTATTTTACAAAATATTTTTAGAAACATTTTACGAAATCTTTTACAAAAATCTTTACAAAACATTTTACCAAATCTTTTAGAAATAATTTATAAAACTTTTTTACAAAGTATTTTATAAAAGCTTTTCAAAATTAATTTACAAACTTTTACAAAACAATTTTACATAGATTTTATTTTCAAAATATTTTACAAATATTTTTACGATATAAATAATCTTAATACAAAATAATTTACAAACATTTTATAAATAGAATAATTGTACAACAAATTTTACACAAATAATTTTACAAAGGATTTTACAAAAGTTTTACAAAGAATTTTTACAAATATTTTACAAAGCATTTGTAGAAACCTAATTTTAAAATGATTTTTACAAAGATCTTACAAAACTATTTTACAAAAATATTTACAAAGTATTTTTACAAAGAATTTTAAATTTTTTTAAAAACATATTTAGTCTAGTTTTAATAGCCATATTATTAAACAAACAAAAGTACAAGTTATGACTAAATTATATATATAATATATACGACATCCCCTATACTTAGCTCGATCTGTGTCCTCATAATGACCAAGAAGCGACAAAGGAAGACATAACTCCTTTTAAGTATAGAAAAGTGAAAAGAATCCTTTGCTATAATGACTCAAAGAATAAAGAACAAAATGAAAAGGAGTCGGTGATCCCCCTTATACTTAGGATTAGGATCAAATAATCCTAAGTATATTTTTAGAAGACAATACAAATAAGAAAAACTGAGGAAAAAATCTACAAACTCAATGACTTGAACTATCCTCCCCTATACTTAGGGTAAAAGATCCCTAAGTTTAGAAAAAGAATATCAACAAGTTGAAGGACAAGAGAGAGAACAGAAGAAATAAAATGGAAAAAATAAAGAAGAAAGAAATAAACGACATCACTCAACCTATACATAAGGTAAAGAATCCCTAATTATAATCAACAACATGAGTGATGAAATAGAACAAAAATAAAAACAACTCAAGTCATTCACCTCTCATATACTTAGATAAAGTACATACTACGGAAAAGAGGTGAATACTAAAAATAGAAGAAAGAAAGAATAAAATTAAAAAATATATACAAGAGAATATCATATCATGTATCAGAGGCAGAAGATGTCAAAGGTGCATCATATGATACCGCATTGATGGAATCAACCACTGACAGGAATGTATCATGATCCATATATGGCTTTAGCAATTGTCCATTCACAACAAATGGTTGTGTGTCAGATGACAACCCAGATATGAAAATACTAACGTTTTCATGAACATGTCTAACTATGAACGGTCTTAACCATTTTCTTTTGAGTTTTCCTGGAATCAACTTCAATTCCGCACCAAACAACCATGCCTTCTGCTTAGGCTTATAAATCTTTCTCATAATGTGTCTATCAAGTGATCATGTATTTATTGCATACATTTATTTATTTATTTTCTTAATTTTTTTCCTTTATTTATGTATGTATTTATTTTTTGGTTAAAATAATGATAAATATACAATATTTACATAAGAATAAGGATTATTAAGAGGTAATATTTATTGATATTTAGAAGTATTTTATAAGGGATGTAAGCCAAAAAAATAAGTAAAGATGATGAATTGGTGATTCATAATCTCCCTATACTTAACCTTTTCCAGTCCCTTAGCAAACACTTATTTGAACAATAAATGAATAAAAAAGAATAAAGTAAGAACAAAGAGCTTAGAACAATATTGAATTTTAAACTAATCTTCATAAAATAAAAATATGGAGCTCGGTTAGACCTTTGGATTATTAGTTTCGCAGTACCTTATTGGAAATAGGATCTAAGATTCGACAACCTTTAAGTTCCATAAGTCTCTATTCAGCTCGCCTTGATAGTCTGGTTAGAATAGGTCCTCATATGTAAATTCTCATGACTATGAATATACTCATACTGTGCAAGTGAAATATAGCTCTCCACATCAGAAGTGACAACATCCTTCTCTTAGCAAGGTGACCCTAATACCTCGGTATTGCTACTCTTTCCTCGAGGAGTGGGGTATTTCCTTCTATGCTATGTCCACAATCGAATAAGAAAGAAGATAGAAGAATAAGAAAAGAACTGGAGCGTGGCTAGTGTAATCATATCTCCTTGTGAAGCTGACTAATGTAGACGTCTCCACTATGATCTGCAGGTTCCCTGAAGCTGGACCATTGTGGTCATTATTCTTTTTTCTTGTGTGTCTTTGGCTTCTATTTTGTGGATAGAATTGTTGCACTGCATTGATCTTATTGTACCACGATGTATATAGAACCTTCACCCCTATTTTGGCATCTTAGAAAAATCACGCTAATAGACAATCCCTCATCCGAAGCTTTATTTCAACCCATAGCTCTCGTCTTTAGACATCCATGCCACTAGAATAGGTTGGGGCACTGATCATTCAAGGTGACTGCATATGTTTCCATTCGTCTGTATTTCTTACCAAAGGATTCTACCCCTCACCACCTCATCAATGTTGAGCTACGTGCATAGTTCTTATCCAAGTTAGGTCATTTCTAAAAGAATCACGGGTGTGTATGAATAATTCTACTTAGATCAATCAAGATGACATGCGAAGATAGTCTTATGGACCCAAAGAATTAAGTCATTATGACTTGAAAAGTCTCAACTCCGGTTCCTATAAGATTCCTTTGAAATTATGTGGATTAAAGTCTTAACCAAACTCCATTCTTCGGACTTTATTCTAGACTAGTTTAAGCATCAATATCATTGTGAAAATGCAAATGCAAATGCAAGAAATAAACACATTTTTTAAAAAAGAAAATAATAAACCTTTTTAAGGGATTTTTAAAGAACGTTTACAATTTTTATGGATTTTAACTCTTCATTTATTATGTATTTATTAATAGAGAATTATACATATTTACAAGGATTTTATACAAATTTACAAAGAAATTTAAAAAATATATATACAAGATTATATACATTTTATACAAAAATTTACAAAAAGAATTTTATCTACAACATAATTGTATATACAAATTTTATTAAAGAATTTTATATGCAAGTATTAGATACAACTTTTATATAAGGATTTTATTAAAAGAGGAATTAAAAATTGTATTCACATATTTTACAAGATTATACAATGTATATTTAAAAGAATTTTTACAACAAGTTATACACATATTGACCACAAATTATTAATATACAAGGTCAGAAAATAATTTTATAAAATATTTTACAAAATATTTTTATAAACATTTTACAAAATATTTTACAAAATGTTTTACAAATAATATGGAAAACCTTTTTACAAAATATTTTACAAATGCCTTTCGACATTAATTTACAAACTTTTACAAATTAAGTTTATAAAGATTTTTAATTTGAAATATTTTACAAAAGCAATTTTACAATATAAATAATTGATTCAAAATAATTTATAAACATGTTACAGATAAATCAATTTGACAACAATTTTTTACATAAATAATTTACAAAGGTTTTTATAATAGTTTTACAAGAATTTTTACAAATATTTCACAAAGCATTTGTGCAAACCTAGTTTTAAAAGTTTTTTTACAAAGAGTTTACAAAACTATTTTATAAAAATATTTAGAAAAGAGTTTTTACATAGAATTTTCGCAAACTTATTAAAAAAACATGTTTATTCCAGTTTTATTAGTCATATTATTAAACAAACAAAAGTAAGAGTTATGGCTAAAGTATATATATATAATATCTACAACACCTCCTATACTTAGCTCAAACTATGTCCTCATAGTGACCAAGAAGCGATAACGGAAGACGTAACTCATGCTAAGTATAGAAATGTGAAAAGAATCTTGTACTACAATGACTCAAAGAATAAAGAATAAAATGCATAGAAGTCGGTGTTCCCCCTTATACTTGGGATCAAATAATCCTAAGTATAAAATATTTTGCAAATCGGAAAAATCGAGGAAAAAAATAATAGAGTCCTTTTCTTTGAAAGACTGGATTGTGTCTGGAGACGGTGTATTCCTCAGGAGGAATACCAGAGTGTCCTTTCTTTATGCCATAGCTTGGAGGCAGGAGGACACCACTTCGGGAAGAGGACCGCATGGAAGGTACTTCAGTGTGGCTTTTACTGACCGACTTTGTTTCGCGATGCCATCACCTTTGCGAAGTTGTGTCCAGTATGCTAGAGAATGGGGGGAACCATTGGTTCCAAGGATCAGATGCCGATGCAGCCTGTCATCATTTGTGATGTCTTTGATGCCTGGGGCATCGATTTCATGGTCCCATTCCCTGTGAGCCACAGATTCGAGTACATTCTTCTTGCGGTTGACTACCTGTCTAGGTGGGTGGAGGCTATCCCAACTCGAGCTGTAAACAGTAGGACTGTCTGTAAATTCATCAGAGATCATATCATCTATAGGTTCGGGATCCCCAAGATGTTGATATCAGATGGGGGTAGTCACTTTGTAAACAAAGATGTGAAGAAACTCTTGAAGGACTATGACATCGAACACTGTGTCGCTAGTCCTTACCACCCACAGACTAATGGTATGGCTGAGGTGTCGAATAGGGAGGCGAAAACTATATTGCAGAAGCTTGTCTGCCCAGACAGGAAGGATTGGTCTCAGATCTTTGATCAAGTCCTATGGGCTTATAGGACAGCTTACAAGACACCGTTAGGAACCTCTCCATTTCGAATAGTATTCGGAAAGCCGTGTCATTTGCCCGCAAAGTTAGTGCATAAATCCGAATGGGCAATCAAGAAGGTCAATTGGAACACACACCTCAGGCAGAAGCAGAGAGAAATGGATCTGAATGAGCTTGTGGAAGTCAGAAACCACGCATACGACAATAGTTTGGTGTACAAGGACAAGGTTAAGCGTTGGCATGATAGATACATCAGAAGAAAGACCTTTGTTCCTGGACAGAAGGTATGGTTTTTTAATGCTAGGCTGAAGATCTTCCAAGGCAAGTTGAAGTCCAAGTGGACAGGCCCCTTCGTCGTCCGTACAGTGCACGATAGTGGATGTGTCGAGATCTCAGATCTTGCAGATGATGCACCGACATTCCTAGTGAATGGACAAGTACCGAAGCACTTCGTCGAATCCAATGAGCAGTTATTCCATGTTGAGGAGATTGTATTCATGCGCGAGACAAATTCAGCAGATACATATCGAGCTGCGCATGAGACCTTGCAGTAGTGAGCTCTAGCCATCAGCAGCATCTTGAAAGATTCAGACCAACACCCTTGTATATACCTATCATTCTTGTACATTCTGCTCTCTTTCACGACTCTAATGACCCATCCCGGCTTCATCTATCTCCATCTATGACTATACTTAGGATGAACAGATCCTAAGTATAGGGGGTTATGAGCCACCTGAGTCTATTCTCTGTACATCCTCTAGATCACATTGGTCCTCATACTCACTCCAATCCTATACTTGGGCTGACCTGAGCCTAAGTATAGGGGGGACCGATGCCCACCTTGTATATATTCATCCCTTTCTCTTCCTGACCTCGTCTGCCCCATTTTTGACCCTCTTCTACACTTAGGCTGTCAGAGCCTAAGTATAGGGGCAGGACGACTTCTATACATTTTTCTCTCCCTTGGCTCTCTTACGTTTAGCACGAGCTATATCTTTTTCATCGCTTTCTGTGCTCTGAAGACATAGCACAGGCTAAGTATAGGGGAGCGTGTATATATTACATATATACTTTACCCATAGCTCGTACTTTCACGTATTTTCTGTATATATTACTTAATAATTACGGGATGGGTAAAATTGGAGAAAATTTTTCAAATAATACACTTGTATAATCTATATAATACTTATAAAACTCTTGTGAAATGTTGTAGTGTAGGAGACATACCAAACTCTCATAAAAAATGAATGAAAAATGAAAAATTCAAAGGCTTCTTATTTTACTCGTGCACATCATCTCTGAAAAGAAACAGAGTCTTGCATTTCATTCATCTACATAGTATGTTAGATGCACCTCTCATCTGCATATCTTGCTGATGCAAAGTGAAAAGCTAGTGGGTTCTGAACCAAGTTATGAGTAGATGTTGAGGATGGACTTGATTTGACCTTAATCCACCTAATTTCAGAGGAACCATTAGGAACTGGAGTTAAGATTTCTCAGGTCAAGTGACTTAATTCTTTGAGTCCGCAAGTCTATGTTCACATGATTAGTCTAAGTAGAATATCTCGTGCACACGCATGATTCTTTTAGACAGTGACCTAACTTGGACAAGCACAATGCACGTAGCTCTTCATAGATGAGGTGGTGAGGAGGTAGAATCATTTAGCTTGGAGTAGCACACGGGTGGAAACATCTGTCCTCCTCTAGGGAGGGTAGTGCATCTCCACCAAGTCTGGTGGTGTTGACGTCTGAGGACGGGACGTTGTGGGTTGCAATAATGCTTCAAAAGAGGGATAATCTACTGGCTCAAGAGGAAAAACTCTTGATGTACATGTTGCACCTTGTATATAGTTCCAAGAAAAAATTGCAAGAACTCCAAAAATCAGACAGGTCCAAGTGAAAATAAAATACCTGTCGGAGTATGTATATTAGCAAAGAAAATGCAGCTGGATGACTTGGCTACACTGGTCAGGCATCCCAGGATAGGTAGCTACACTGGCGACCGTCCATTCTTTCTCCACCCCCTCCTCTTGAGCTAGTCGCACTTGAACTTAGAACGGAATACCCCGCTCCTCGAGGAAAGAGTTACTGGACCAGGTTGCTTGAGTTACCTTGTTAGAGGAGGCTATTTCTGAGCCATTTCTGATGTGGAGCGCTATTTTACACTTACACAGTACAAGTAAGAATCATGGTCATCAGAAATTTACGTTTGAGGATTTGTTATGACCTGATTGTTGAGGCGTCTTGAATAGAAGACTTGTGGAACTTGAAGTCTGTTAGGTCTTAAATTCAGATCCCAATAAGGTTCCGCCACATAATTAATCCAAAGGTCGAGTTAAGCTCCATTTTCAACTTTTGTTCATGACCCTGGTATGGAACCCAATCTCATTTCACTCTTGCATTTCATTTTAGTTGCTCGAGGACGAGAAAGGTTTAAGTATAGGGGGTTGATGAATCTGTGATTCATCACTCTTAAAGTTGAAAATAGAGCTTTGTCCCCGGGTATTTAGCATCATATTTCCCTTTATTTTGCATAGCTAGCATTCATGCATCAATCCACAATACATGCATTTTAGCATTCATATTTGCATTAAATAAGAAACCAATTCATTTGTAAAATCCACTTGTAAAATATCCACCAATAACTCACCTAATTATTTGTATTTTATATCACCTCCAAAATCAAATAACACCTTCCTTATAATATGTACGTTATTAGTTAATAATATAAGGAAGAAGCCCCGAACCCCCTGACCTTAGAATGCCAATATCCCTCCCTTACAAACACCGAATTAGGTCTACTCACATTCAGATTAATACACATTCAGAGACCCTTAAAATGGGACTAATTTCATTAAATTCGGAGCTCGTATACAAAACTTGGGTTTTTGGGTCCCCTCTGTATACTACATCTATGTATATTTGTATTCTTGTATTTTTTGTATCATGGTTGACCTCATCTCCGTTTTTGGTAAACATGAAACTTGTAGATCTCATCGAGATCTACAACTTTCATGCTTTGAGTTTTTTTCAAATTTGGCCTCCTTCTCTCTCTAAATTCATTTTTTCTTCCCAGCCACTCAAAGCAGGCCACGTGGCGCTCTCTGATTGCGCCACGCGGCCCGCTCCTTTGCGCGCCGCGCGCCCTTGCATTTCAACCGTCCGATCACCTTCCCCTCTCTTGATCCAGGCCATCCAAGCCGCAACGCTTCCTAACCCTTCGATCAGCCCTGGGATTTAATCTGGACCGCTCGCCCGTGCCGCGAATGCCCCACGTGGCTGCATCCATACCTTCCAATCTTCGCCAGAAGGCTCTTATCTTGGCCGTCCATATCCCGCGACATCTGAACCCTTTGATCAAAACCCCAGAATTCATCTCTGTCGCACGCTAGCACCTCGACCTGCGCCTGCCACGTGGCACACCCTTAGCCCTCTGACCACACCACTTCGATGTCATCCAGGCCATCCCCTTACACCCTTCTCATGGCCGTTGGATCACTCTATCTAACGGTCAAGAACCCGTCTTCAACCTCCAGGCGCTCTCTCTCCCACGATCTCCACCTCGCGCGCTCGCCTCCCCCTTTCTATTTTCGACGCCACGCCGACCATCACCTGTACCTCTCGGCACCACCAATACACAGTCCACTCGTCCCTTATCCTCTCCAACCCCCTCGTTCACCATGAATATCCTCGACCTCGCCCCACGATCCCCACCAACACCATCTCCTCGCTACCTACGCCGTCACCCTCATCCTATAAATACATCTCCTCTGTCCACCTTCACTCCCATCCTCCATCACGGAGGGTATCTCCGAGCTCCCACCTTCGAGTTGGTGACAGCAATTTGATGAGAGGAAGAGTGACAACCGAGATCCACCTCTGGCAAGATCCATGGCCCTCCATCACCGTGTCGCAGCTCCTCCACGAGCTGCACGAGCTCAGGACCGCTTACCGTCCTTCGAGCGAAGACCAGGAGCCCAGATCCGAGCTTCACTCCCCAGGTGGACCCCTCCACCATCTTCTCCGATCTATACCTTCTTTCCCTGTGTTTTTCTCCGATTTTATTCCGCGTCTTCAATCGATTTCACCTTTCGTCAACTATCCATTGAGCTCTGCCTTGGATCTCTGATCTTCGCACGCCATTCCATTCCTTCCGACTTCACCTCGCACTCCACTCCGATCACATCTCCATCGATCGCGGCAAAATTCCACCTCCGACCATCACCACTGCACGCCTCGGGCCTCATCACTCTCGCGCACCTCCTACGAACACGATGCACTTGCGTCTTGGCACGATCTAACCCTGCAGGTACACTTATCTTCACTGATCGGAGCATCGCCGAAGTGTCACTTGAGCTCCATCGTCTCCGGCCTACAAACCATCTCAGCTTAATCCAGAACCTCAGGCGGCTTCGCGACGCTCCCACGACCGTTTCCACCTTCTCAGAAGCCCTTGGAGATCAACCTCGAGCGTGATCCAAGGCGGTGGAGCTGCGGAGCCATCGCCGGAGCACGGCCACGTCCGCCGTAGAAGGCGGTGGCCCGGAGGAGGACGACGCACAAATACCATCCAATCCTCTTGATCGGACGGTCCTAAGCCTGCCACGTCGCCGTCGCCAGTCCGGTTCCAGATACCGTCGGATCAATCTCGATCTAACGGTCTAAGGCACGCCACGTATCCAACTCCAGAAGCCATTTGATCCTCATCGATCGCACGGTCTATAACGTGCCACGTCTCCAGCATTAACAACCGTCGGATCTTCACTGGATTCACGGTCCAGATCGAGCCACGTCGCCTGATCCGAGCCTCCTCCCCGACCACTAGGCTCGGATCCACCGAAGCTAGTCGAGCCTCCTTCCGAGCCAAGTCCAAGCCTCCATAAGCGCCCAACCCTTGATCCAAACCTCTAAAGTCCACCGAGCCTGAGACTGCACGTGACCTGCACGTGCAGCCTGGGCAATTTGCAGCAAGGCCCCTGGAGGTTTCCATAATTGCATTTCAGTCCCTGCCAAGAACCCCCACGTGAGGAGCACGAGTTTTGTGGAGAATTTGCATCCACCCCCTCTATATTATAGGTAATTGCATATTAGTCTCGGTCATCATGTTTTATTTTTATCAATTTTATTTCTTGTAATTGCATTTCTACCCCTGTCTTTGCACGCATATTTAGGCACTCATTTTAACTCATTTTTCAAGTTTGAAAATTACATTGTGCAGCCTACATTGTCCTCTTTCATATGTGACACTTGACAATTTTTTTAATGATTAGTGGATTTTATTATTAATTAATTGGTGGAATTTTGTTAAATTTTGCCCATTTATGCCTTTTAATTCATAGTAATTTCTTTGTAACTCCAAAAATCACCAAAACATCACATTAGATTGAGGATAATTAGGTCTACATTGTGCCAAAAAATCATCTCATTTGCACGCATCTCGAGGCCTGAATAAATCATTTAGTGATTTTCTTAATAGATTTTTAATAGGTGCATTTCACATAGAAATTTAGGTTGATTAATTTTCCTGGATTCTTCACACTTAAATTTATCTAGGATAATTTTGATATCTGAAAATATTGTGATTTGATATTTATTAAAATTAATTTAGTTAAAAATCATTGTGCATCCATTTTCAATTCATAGTAAATTCATCTAGCGTCAGAAAATTCTAAAAAAATTAATGTAGCTTAAGTTCACCATATTTCACCATCTGGCCAAGTTTCATAATTTTTGGAATCAATTTGACTACATATTTGAATTAACTTGTAAAGTGACCTTATTTTGCATGTGTCTTACATAAAATATACTAAAAAGACCAAAAAAATATCATTCCCTGGAAATCAAACTTTGGAACTTGCTTAAAATCTACCTAAGGAGAAAGCTGCCTCCTTGAGTTTGACCTTGGGCTTGCCCAAGTAAAATAAATTCGCCACTCGTGATTAACTTGACATTAATTAAAAGTGATTTTTGATCTGCTCTTATTATCCGACTGCAATGAACAACACAACAATTAATTTGACCATTAATTTGATCGAATTAACAAGGGTAGTAAACAACATTTCACACATCACCCCAGGTATTCTCAGTACATGTACATCCTGCATACTAGAAGACTCAGAATAAACCCGAAGTATTAGATGAATTTTACACTGTCTACTTCAGGATTTTATCAGTAAGTTTATCATTTGATCATTGGGAGTTGGTATCGATCATATCCTTTCCAAAAGCATATATCATACCTAGGTCTTGATCATATACTTTCCAAAATGATATATCAAACATACAAATTAATTCAAGCTTCCAAAACGAGACGACCGTGCACGAAACTTGATTCTTCCCAATATCTCATGAGTGAGCTCATGTCTTCTGGTTCAGTAATTGAAATTGTATGATCCCTTTGAGAGATCATATTACTCATATGTCCTTACATCCAACTAGCACGCCAGTGTATAGACCTTGATTAGGTCATCAACCTATTGGTCTGCCAAATGCACATACTCAGACATATAGTAACACATCTGTCTCTGGCCAGAGGATGCGTACATGTATCGTGACAACATACGATATAGAACTTTGGTTATCTTGATCTCGTTAAGTCAACTCTTTGACCTAACTAATCCAACACCTCAGAATCTCTATTCCTATGCAGAGGGCCTGCATCAAGAGGTCAGTCGGATATCAGCCTAACTGAGAAAGGATTTCCATCTCCTACTTAGGATGGAGATCATCTCTGAACAATCATTTGACGGTGCTTGATGAGTCCTCAATCTAACCCTTTAGATATCCATCCAAGCACCAGCCTCTATGATTCAACAGTTGAATCAACAATTGTATGATTATTAAGATGGCCATGGTACATAACCCTGATTGTACTAAGGGACCTATTATGCAAATTAGTTATTCTTCATTTTAGATCAGGGAATGATATTCGCAATAACATTTATTACATAATGGCTCGTCATGGGCTCGCATGTCCAATAATCTCCCACTAGCCCAAAGAGCCATTAATAGGCTAATCATTTAAAACCACACTC
Source organism: Ottelia alismoides (assembly GCA_037367405.1). Lineage (NCBI taxonomy): Eukaryota > Viridiplantae > Streptophyta > Magnoliopsida > Alismatales > Hydrocharitaceae > Ottelia > Ottelia alismoides. Next base: position 328,186 of record JAZKJV010000923.1, on the reverse strand, counting down.
ATGTGATAATCATAGGCTATTTAGAAAATAGCTAGGTAAGCTGATCATTCACTCTGTTCCCAAAAGACTATGCCAAGTCCTTTTATGGCACTTGCATATCTCCTAGTAACAGTTCTCGCAACCAATGCGAATGTTGCATCTTATGCAACCAATACTCAATCTTGATAAAGCAATTATAGTGTCCTTGACACTAGTGCTCAATAATTATTATAACCAGTATTTCCATAATCCTTACCAGAATACCCTTATTCCTGGAGATCTCTATATCCAAAGGTATCCAAAGTTAAGACCTTTTAAATCACTATCTATATAGTCTTAATTTCTTGAAGATAAGACTTAGAGATCATTATCTCGAAAGTCTTGTCATATTTGAAGATTTTGTTATTTCTGCAATCAAGTGTTTTATCATCATAGTAGGATTAGCAACACTTTACTACTCCCATTGTATGGCAGATATCTGGTTTTTGTACACATCTAGCATATGTTCGGCTTCTCGTAAACTGATGCACAAGAGCAAGCAGTTCTAGCATTCACTTCCTCAACTCTTTGAGGTGCTATCCCTTTAGATAGGTCATTACCATATCTTAATGGAAGGGAGCCATTCTTGGAATTTTCTAGAAGATGGAACATATCCAAGGTGTACCACAAATGTGACAGTCCTAATACCCTCTTCTCTATTCTTCTGAACACCTTCATAATTAAGATCCAAGAGGCATCTTTGAGATCATATCTCAAGTTATGGAACAACTAGATTATAAAACACTTATTATCATCCTTATATCATTCTAAATGATTATGATATTATCTACATTTATCATGAACACAAATGGCACTCCCACTAAGCTTCATATGGTTCATCAAGATTCTATCTGAAATCATAACATCTATAATTTCATCAAATCTGATGTTCCAACTACAAGAAGCTTATTTGAGTCCATAGATGGATTTCTTTAGTTTGCACATCTTGCTTTCCTCAACCATGAAGCCCTGGGGCTACTTCATGTGAATATCCTCAAAGAGGTATTCATAGAGGAATACAATCTTGACTTCCATCTAGAAGATGTCAAAGTCAAATTGTGTGTCTATAGTTAGTAATAATCTAATGGGTTTAAGCATGGTCACTAAAGAGCAAGTCTCATTGCAAGCAATGTCTTCTCTTTTGGTGTGTAACTCATGCCTACGAACCGTACTTTGAAGGTCTCTACCTTCTCATCAGGTTTCCTTTCTCTTGAAGATCCATTTACACCTTAATGGGTCTAACCCTTATAGGTGGATCCTTGAGGGTCCATATACAACACTTGTATATGAAGTCTATCTTAGACTTCTACTGCTAACATCCATCTTTCCATGTCATGATCCTCATGAGCTTCATCACATGAAGTCTGATCATTGTCAGACTTAACTGACATATGGAATACATCCTCAAACTTATTTGAAGAGGTATTAATGTATCATCTTTAATTATCCTTTTAGTTTCCGATTTCAGGAACCTCATTATCATCTCAAGATTAAATGAGTTCATTTACTTCATTTTCATCTTGATTCTCAAGAGTATCAAACTCTAAGAATCACATTCTCATAGATGAGATATTTTAAGAATCTCAAGGTCATAAAGTAGGTATCCAATACCATCCTTTATTTTCCTAATGAAGCAGCACTCTCAAGTGCTAGATTCCAGCTTACATGTATGGAAACTTATTAAGGATATACATTGTAGTTTCTACTACACATATATACCAGGAAACTAAGGGATAATTATGCTAAAATTCATCATTGATAAGATCATGTCACACATGATCCAATTGTATCTCCCTATAACTCTATTGAGTTAAGGTTTGTTAGGAGGATTTAGATAGAAATGATATTCATATGTCCATAAGGTGTTCTTTGAATTCATCTAACAGGTACATGCTACCTAGATTAGTTCAAATTCATTTTATCTTCCTTCAAACTTTGGTTCTAAATCAAAATAATGAAATCTTTGAACATTTCAAAGGTTTCTTAGGTGAAGAGAAGAAATCTCATATCATACATAATCATCAATAGATGTCACATATCCATAATGTTTACTATGATATAGATGATCCGCATATATCAATATGTATGAGATCCTGAATATCTTGACATCTTACACCTTTCCCAAGGAAGGGTGTATTGGACATATTTTACTTTTGAATACAATATAAGTTTTGAAATTTTGGACATTCTAAAGTTTCATTCTTACTTGTCTATTGATCAAATCAATAGGCAAACGTCTAAAGCTTGATGCCATGATCTTATCCTCCTATTGATCTTTTAAGGTTTTAAATTTTCAGTGATAGAAATGTTAATGAACCGTTCATTAATTTTCTAATTAAGTAGAGTCCACTAGATGTTAGATTACTATCTGAAATATATTAATCATAACTCTTTATGATAGGTTTATTGCAGAATTCATGTTTATTTCCAACATTTAGAAATAAACTATGAGTGTATTCTAATATCTAGGTCATAGAGAGACATTCTCTAAGACTAAGGCTCTCTCACTAAAATTGAGAAGTATATCAATCCAACAGAGATTGTTGCAACAATTACATCAATATCCAAGTGGATGACTATAAACCTTAAGATCAAAATTTAAGTCTTCTAAAACATATGCAACCCATTGCAAGTGTTGTTAAAAGATTGGGATACAATTATTAGACTTTATCTTATCAAATAAGAAAGTCAATTTCAATGATTATACGTAGATTATTCTGATGCACTATTCGAGTCCTTCTCTAAGGATTCTAGATAGACTTGATAGTCATACTATCAGCACATCATCTTATTACAGTATTGGCATTCATCCAACTCTTTGGATGTCATATAGAAGTCACAGAAGTAAAGTCAACTCTTTTGACTTTCCTTCCCATATGGGTCATGTTGGACATGCGAGCCCACGGTGAGCCATTATGCAATAAATGTTATTGCGAATATCATTCCCTGATCTGAAATGAAGAATAACTAATTTGCATAATAGGTCCCTTAGTACAATTAGGGTTATGTACCATGGCCATCTAAATAATCATACAACTGTTGGTTCAACTATTGAATCATAGAGGCCGGTGCTTGGATGAATATCTAAAGAGTTAGATTGAGGACTCATCAAGCACCGTCAAATGATTGTTAAGAGATGATCTTCAGCCTGAGCAGGAGATGGCAATCCTTTCTCACATAGGCTAATATCTGACCGACCTCTTGATGCAGCTCCTCTGCATAGGAATAGAGATTCGGAGGTGTCAGATTAGCAAGGTCAGAGAGTTGACTAAAAGAGATCGAGATAACCAAAGCCATGTATCGTATGCTGTCACGATACAAGCATGTATCCTCTGACCGGAGACAGATGTGTTATTATATGTCTGAGTGTGTACATTTGGTAGACCAATAGGTTGATGACCTAATCGAGGTCTATACACCGGCTCGCTGGTGTGCATGCAAGGGCATATGAGTAATATGATCTCTCAAAGGGATCATACAGGTTCAATACTAAATCGGAAGACATGAGCTCGCTCATGAGATATTGGGAAGAATCAAATTTCATGCACGATCGTCTCGCTTTGGAAGCTTGACTGAATTTGTAGGTTTGATATATACTTTTGGAAAGTATATGATCAAGACCTGGGTATGATATATGCTTTTGGAAAGTATATGATTGATACCATATCCCAATGATCAAATGAGAAACTTATTAATAAAACCCTGAAGTAGATAGTATAAAGTTGATCTAATACTTCGGGTTTATTCTGGGTCTTCCAGTATGCAGGATGTACAGGTGTTGGGAATACCTGAGGGTGATGTGATCATAAACGACTGTATAACCATGACGCTTCCATTCCTAGGGAGTGATGAAACGGGTCTGGATTTTAGTGACTCCTCTCAGTAGAAAAGTAATCTGATCTTGGTCCAAATGTTGGACATTGATCTGAATGTGATTCAGATGCAATGAGAAGATTAGATTTGCGGTCTTAATTTAATCAAGCATCTATGGGAGGCCTGAGATATGGATGTGAGATGTGATCTCAATATCCAAGTCACTATACGTGGAACAATACAATCGCCCTGTCCTTATCTCCAAGTATCCGCGGAGAAAGCACATTATCCTTGAAAGAGTTCACTAGATAATTTAATTGTTGATATAAGTATCCAAGCATCGAGAAAATTGATAATTAAATGTGATTTAATTATGACGGATAATATGAATTTGATTCATATTATAAGCAGAGATATCTAAGATAATTAAATGTGATTTAATTATCAAAGATATAAATAATATGAATGCGATTCATGTTATTCGGGCACATGAGAAAAGAGATCCAAGTTGATTAAATTTGATTTAATCATCATTGATATGAATAATGTGGATAACACTATCCATATTAATCATATATATATTATAAATGTGATTTATAATATATTAGAGAGAGCATTTTATGTTTTATATTTGTTGATTAATTCTTAATGTGAAGGGGATTCACATTGAATGATAATTGAAAATATAATTACATTTGGTTTTGGGTTGTGAATAAGATTCACATAATTTCAATGGCATGATTGATATTTTCCATAAAATAATTTGGAATTATTTTTTGTGAAAATATTGTCAACAAGAGATGATGATATATATCATGAGATAATGAGATATCATGATAATTTGAAGAGATAGACCAAGTCCACCAAAGAGAAGTGGACGACTACAACTCTCCATGAGGAGAAGAGTAGCCGTCCCCTCTTATGGGGAGATTGGTTTCTCCTCTTCATTATTTTTCTCTTATCAAAGATGATTTAATTTTGAATTAATTTTGTTGATTTATCAATGGAAATTAATTTAAATTAAATCATTAGTTGTTGTGTTTTTTACAACAACAATCCTAGCCATTGAAAGAAACACAAATCAATCTCAACCATTGATTGTGTGTTGTCCATGGATTGAGATCCATGGACTCCCAAAACCCTATATAAGAAGAGGCATGCCTTGCTCTTCGATTTACACCGACTCGATGAGTCTCTCTCTTATTTTCTCTACACGCCAAGTCTCTATCTCTCTCTTATAATGGTCGTCTACCATGCAGCCATTGTGAGAGACGTCATCGACGCAGCATCGTCATTATGCTGCCGGATCATCTACTCGTGGATCTCTATCTCCTTCGGTCTGTCTCGCTCATGAAGAAGATGTTGGATCTCGTATGATGAGATCAGGAGATCTGCCGCTTGGATCATCAACATGAATTGCGAGGAGCACGCGATTCATTCCCGCGCTCGCAAGCGTCTCCTCCGACGGATCAGACTTGAGACAGGAGGTCTTTCGTTTAGAGACTCGATCGCAACCACGCTTCAAGAGGTAATCCTATTACTTGTTTGTGGTTTAGATGAAACAATCTGAGAAGTGTTCTTGGATCATGTGGTTTCATCAAATAAAAAAATTTTTAATTCGCATCGAGCTACTAGTACGACTAGTCGCTCCCGATCGCATTCAATGCGATCATCACGCTTCCGTAATGCGCTTGAGGATTTTTCTCGTATCCTTCAGGTCAGACCCATGCTTCCACTGTGCTCCCTTCATCTATAGACAACCATTGCTCATAATAAAGGATCTCGTATGTTGATTCCAAAGATTTCAATATAAGAGTATTTCAACATTTATTCATGCTTCATTCAATTCATGCAATATGAATATTTTTGAGGCTTCATGAATGACTAGAGTATAGATAGTAGACTGATGACACTCATCGTATCTACATCCATCTAGACTCTAAATGACTTTAGTTCAGGTAGGTACCCAAACATTTTGAATACATCATCTCTTACAAAGCTACCATTATGCCTGATGCGCAGAGAACCATATCACTCATGATTAAATGTCAAGAGTACATATGTATGCCAAAAACATCTTCTTAGATTTTATAAGGATTAATTGACAATTACGATCATCATCGACATGTCACTTCTAAAGTACATTCAATGAGAGATCAAGACTATAGAAGCATACAAACCTTAGGGTTGTAGTCCTATTGTCTATTTAATTGTCATTCCTCATTATTATGAGGAAACTTGCACATTGCAACCACATACATTATGTGTCCAACTACAAGTACAATATCTGGATCATGAGTCCAATCCATGATATTTTACTGGTTATTATTAAGTATAGAATTGAGTGGGTTTAATGAAGGATTATCTGAAATAAGAAATTTGCATAAGTGTATATGTTTCTATATATATATATACATATTTTACTTTGATTTAGGAGTTTTTATATCAAAGTTGTCTTGCCTTGTCAACAATGAAAGTTCATTCCCTTAATCACTTTCAATGTAAGTGATATACTTACCATTATATCTCACCATGATCTGGGATCTCCTTCCTTATCTTTGTTACATCCCAATAATATGAGAACTTGTAACTTGGATAAAAAAAAGCAGGAACATATTCCGCCTTGCAAGTCCAACTTGCATTTCCCAATTCGGTCTTTAACACCCGGTCCCACCACCCCTAAGGCGATGTTGACCCGTCATTAATTGAACCAACCGTCAACATGAATACAACTCGTTATGCGTAATCCAATATCACCCCAATAATATGAGGACCCGATATTGGGGCCACTACGCATGCGTCCTTACTCTTTCGAGAGGCGAAGAGCTCGATCCAAATGGATTGTATGCAGGAGTTGTCACTTCGGACATGCATCTCTACATACAATATCTGGCGACGGAACCCTTCGCCTTGACGGGAGACCATGGATGTCACTTATGTGATCCTCCATATCATATTCAAATTCTAATTAATCATTATGAATCATATTAATTATGATTAATTCTTCCAAGGGAAATAACACATCTATTTATAATAGAGTATCTAATTTTAATTGGATTTCAATTAATCTAATCATATCAAATTAATGATCCAATTAGTATCCAACAAATATTCTTAGTTGTTACTTGAATTATGGTATTATCTCAAATACATATTATTTCAAATTTTAGTAATTAGAAATACATCATGACTTCTTAAGCATACCAACCCTACCCACTGTCATGGCCAGTACCGACGGGAGTGGGATAGACCGTACACAGTGCAAGCTGCTACACCAACGCTCCTCGACTAAACATCATATCCGTCTCGGGAAAGGATAATGCAAAATAGATCACTTTGTACTTGAGATGATCATCTGTTTTTCAACCGAAATTATACCATATAATAATAATTAAAATATTTTTTGATTAACATTATAAAGATATTTTCTAAACAAATCCCAAATCCTATTCAAGCAACATGTTTGTTGGAATGTAGATTATGTAACCAATTTTGTGATATAGATCACATATAATCAATTATTGGTTAAGCTAATGTTATTTATGAAAATAATTATCATAATATTTCACAAACATTTATGCACAATTATTCCAGGAATTTAAATAATTTAATTTCATTAATTGATTAAATGACAATCACAAGGTTCTTGATTAGGAAAGTAATTTTCAGCAGTGACCCTCACTAACTAAAAATACCATATCTCAATCAATTTAAATCCAAATTAAGAAAAATAAGTTTATAATATTTGATAATTTGATTTACAACAGAACCTAAGTGATTTGCATGCATTTCAAGATGTTTCAAATCCACAATTAACTTCTTAATTACGTTAAGATTTGCAGTCCCCGAAACTATGGATACATGTTCACTAAAATGATCATATCTCGAGCATATGGAATCCAAATTACGTAAACTCAGATCCTAATATTTCCTTATTTAATAGGGAACAAAATACAATTATTATTTTTGTTTTTAAAAAATTTAAATAGTGTCGAAAATAATCTCAAAACAGAGATGCGAAAATGAAATGCGAGAAAACTTTCGCAAACCCTAACGAACCCAAGTCGTCCTAGGTTAATGGATCGTATCAAAAACCACTGACCTAAAGCTCTGATACCACTTGAAAGATATGGAAATATCCTTAAATGTATCACGGAAGTGTGAAAATCGCATCGTATGCGATCGGGAGCGACTAGTCACACTAGTTGCTCGATGCAGCGGAAATTAAAATTTTCTATGTGACGAAACCATATGATCCAAGAACACTTCTCGGATCATTTCATCTAAACCACAAAGAAGTAATAGGATTACCTATTGGAGCGTGGTTTTGATCGAGTCTCTAAACGAAGAGACCTCCTGTCTCATGTCCGATCCGACGGAGGAGACGCTTGCGAGCGTGTTGATGAAACATGTACTTCTCGTAATCCATGTTGATAATCCAAGCCACGGATCTGTTGATCTCGACAAACGAGATACAACGTCTTCTTCATGAGCAAGGCACGCCGAAGTAGACGGAGATCCATGAGCAAACGATCGGGCAACATAACGATGATGCTGCGGCGATAGAGAATCTCTCTAGGGCATCCATGTGGACGGCCACATGAGAGAGAGAGTAGATGTGTAGAGAGAAAGAGAGAGAGAGTTGTTGTCTAACTTGTAAATTAGAAGAGCAAGGGGTTCCTCTCCTTTTATAATATTTTGGGATTCATGGATCTCAATCCATGGGACAACACAAATCCAATGGCTTGCGTTGATTTGTGTTTCTTTCAATGGTTAAGATTTTTGTTGTAAATATACAACAACAACTAATTTAATTTAAATCAAATATATATTAATAAATCAATATAATTAAATCACCAAATTAAATCAAGATCTCATGGAGATCATAGGAAAGAGAGTGCCTCCTTCCATGTTAGGAGGGGACGGCCACACATTCCTAATAGGAGTGGTACCCGTCCACTCCATGTATATGGAAGGTGGCTCTCATCTCTATAATGCAATCTCCAAGATTATGCAACAATTTTTATTGCAAATTATTCTACAAAAATAATTCACAATTATTTTATAGACATTGCAATCTTGCCATTGAAAAGTTTGTGAATCGTATTCGCAACCCAAATCAAAATGTAAATTACATTTTCAATTCAATGTCCAATGTGAATCCAATTCACATCAACATTTAATAAACAAATGTAAATTACAAATAGCTCTCTCATACGTATTATAAATCACATTATAATATATATGACTAACGTGGATAGTGCTATCCACATTATTCATATCCATGATAATTAAATCATATTTAATCACCTTGGATCTCTATTCTCATGTGCCCCAAATAATATGAATCACATTCACATTTTGTACATCTCTGATAATTAAATTACATTTAATTATCTTAGATAACTCTCTTTACAATATGAATCAAATTCATATTACTCATAATAATTAAATCACATTTAATTATCAATTTTATCAATGCTCGGATATATAATATCAACAATGAAATTATCCTAAACCCTTTCAAGGATAATGCGCTTTCTCCACGGATACTTGGAGATAAGGACATGGAGATTGTATTGTTCCACGTATAGTGACTTGGATATTGAGATCACATCTCAAATCCAGATCTCAGGCCTCCCATAGATGTTTGATTAAATCAAGACCGCAAATCTAATCTTCTCATTGCATCTGAATCACATTCAAATCAATGTCCGACATTTGGACCAAGATCAGATTACTTCTCTACTGAGAGGAGTCGCTAAAATCCAGACCCATTTCATCACTCCCTAGGAATGGAGGCGTCATGGTTATACAATTGTTTATGATCACATCACCCTCAGGTATTCCCAATACCTATACATCCTGCATACTGGAAGACTTAGAATAAACCCGAAGTATTAGACCTATTTTATATTGTCTACTTCAGGGTTTTATCAGTAAGTTTCTCATTTGATCATTGAGAGTTGGTATCAATCATATACTTTCCAAAAGCATATATCATACCTAGGTCTTAATTATATACTTTCCAAAAATATATATCAAACCTACAAATTCAATCGAGCTTCCAAAGAGAGATGACCATGCATGGAATTTGATTCTTCCTAATATCTCATGAGTGAGCTCATGTCTTCTGGTTCAGTAATTGAACCAGTATGATCCCTTTGAGAGATCGTATTACTCATATGCCCTTGCATGCACACCAGCACGCAGGTGTATAGACCTTGATTAGGTCATCAACCTATTGGTTTGCCAAATATACATACTCAGACATATAGTAACACATCTGTCTCCGATCAGAGGATCGTGCCTGTATCGTGACAGCATACGATAGTGGACTTCGGTTATCTGAATCTCGTTAAGTCAACTCTTTGACCTAACTAATCTGACACCTCGGAATCTCTATTCCTATGCAGAGTACCTAAATCAAGAGGTCGGTCAAATATCAACCTAACTGAGAAAGGATTGCCATCTCCTACTCAGGCTGGAGATCATCTCTTAAAAATCATTTGACGGTGCTTGATGAGTCCTCAATCTAACCCTTTAGATATTCATCCAAGCACCAGCCTCTATGATTCAACAATTGAATCAACATCTGTATGATTATTTAGATGGCCATGGTACATAACCCTAATTGTACTAAGGGACCTATTATGCAAATTATTTATTCTTCATTTCTGATCGAGGAATGATATTCACAATAACATTTATTTCAGAATGGCTCGCCGTGGCCTTAACATGTCCAACATAGTCGACCACTTGCGTGCCCGGCGTACCTCCTCCAGCTCCGTTTCTTACGCTTGATGGAAGAGAAGAGGAGGGGTGGCGACCATACTCTCTTTCTCTAGGGCAAGAACAGGAAGCCCCCAATTGAAAATTATAATTTTTCAGGCAAAATACGTACAATGCCCCAAGTTCTAAGAATTGCAAAGTTACCCCCTCTAGAGCTAGAGCACGTTGTGCACGTTTTAATTTGGGTAATTTGCAAAACTTTCTTTGTTTTTATTCCTTGTTAAATTTTTATGCTAAAACATTCACTATTTGCAATTAAATCCATATATTCCAAACTTCCATTTTACATGCTCTTACCATCGAAATAAATACCATCTGTGTTCAATAAATTTTAGAAAAAATTTGTTATATTCTAGATGTATGCCTCTTCATTATAAAAATTTTGCACTGCATTTATTTTTTTTCTAAATAGTAAAAAATCCAAAACATTGCATTTTCACTATTTGCAATTAGAAAAATCAGGAAAAGTTGAATATTACTTCAAAAATTCCAAAAAATAATAATTTCTTTTTTATATTTTATTTTCTAAGCAAACTTCACGCATTAATCATTTTTAAAAGCTAAAAATTACAAAATACTTAAAATCTTATAAAAATCATAAAAAATATAGGAAATTCTAAAAATTATGATATCACTTAAGAAAAATAAAGCCAGTATTTTTTGTATTTATTATATATTTTTAAATTTCAAAATATTCCTGCCTATTCACTATTTGTTTTTCTCCTGTTTTTATTCATTTGGAAAATATCTTAAAAATATAATAAGAGCCCCCAAAAATCACAAAAATAGTAAAGATATATTAAAACTAAAAAAATATTTTTTGAGGCATTTTTTTATCTTTTTTATCATATTTGATAAATAAAAAATTGCATTTATTTTATTTATAAATTTACTTAGAATAATAAATTAAATATTTTGAAAATTAAATAATTTAAAATTCAATAAAAATAAAAGATAAAAATATTAAAAAATAAAAAAGATAACAATCTCAAAAAATCAAGTAAGTTTGCATTTGAATTCCCTTTTCTTTTAATTTATTTTTTTTCGATTATTAGAATAACCCTCAGGATTTGTAGCCTCCTTGAGTTTGATGTTGTTGTTATACCGATAAATTAAATAGTAAAATTCTTTTGCTATATTTTTTAATTAATTGAGTTTGAGAATAAATAATTTTTGTTGTGTCTTTGGGTTGCAACGATGACACATTTATATTCTTCATAAATAAAAAACCCAGAAGATCCATTGTCAACATGAACCTAAAATTTGTTGTGACCTAAAATATTTAGAAAATATTAGGTTCAATTCCCAATATGTATAGTAAATATATTCAATTAGTTTTGAGATTAGAAATAGGAAAAAATAAGTCATTATATTCTTATGGAGTCCTCTTCTAACTCCGTCGATATAGAAATCTAATTTCAATCGGAATAACATGTATTATTTTCACATTATTTGGGGGAATAGACAAATGAATTATTAATCAGTATTTTAAATTTTTTTGTATGGCTTTCAAATAGTAGAAATAATACGTAATGATTCTCTACTATTTTTAAACAAAATCCAAGTTTGTGGGAATAATTGACGTACTGATCTTTGCACGGATGCCAATAACTTTGGGAGGATCTTCCGGGTATGAGTCTAGAACTTCTAAACCTAACAAATACCATGTATATAGTGTTTTATACATGTGCGAACAACAAAAACAACGTATGCCGCCAAATCATTTGAAATACATAAGTTATCACAAATCCAATGTACCCCATGAAGGGGAAAATGACATTTTATTCTTTTGGCCTAGATGCAATCCAAACCTCCAATATTGACTCTGATACCATTTAATTAGAGATTTAACTTTGCACATAATAAAAAATACAAATCTTATGATTGTTAATGCCATCGTGTAATAAAAAAGTTGATTGCATTTGTGAAACCACATGGTAATGAAAGTTATTCCGCGCAGTTTAGCAGGATCACAAGAAAATAAGAGCATACCTTTGAAGTGTAAGTAAGTGAAATAGGAGACCTCATGATCTATGTCCTATCCAATGAATGCTTACACTTGCAGGCATGACGATGACTTATGGTACTTCCCATGAACTTAAGAGTTGTTCTCCACCAAGTTGTACATACCAAAAGAGATCTACAATGATCTTTACATGCTAATTTGCATCCAATGAAATCAAATCCTTCTACTCGGGCATAAAACATGAAGAAGAAGGTGGATCCTCTTGTAATAGCTGAACCTGTGATGAAGAGAGAGCATGTTATATGGTGGATGACATATGGTTTATGGTGAGGATATATGGGGACAACAAAGGGAGAGAATAAAGAGAACTATTCTCTTTATTTTATCCTCTCAATATTAGAACTAGGGAGCACTTTCTTAGAGTTGTATTGACTAATAGAAGAGAAGTCATGCCATTTTTTATACTAGAATGGATTGCCTATATGGAGCCATATTCCTTCTAGGTGGACATCTCATAGAGGAGTATAAAGTCAAGGCTCTCTCTCTCTCTAATTCATTATTATTGGATATGGAAGCACAACGGTCCATTAATGCAAAAAGTTATTACATTTTTATTTCATTATCTGAATTATAAGAATAACTTATGTTTGCACTTATAAATATCTCTTAGTATAATTAGGACAATGTACCATGGCTATCTTGATATCATAAACCTGTTGATCTAAAGAGTTAGATCAAAGAGGTTGATGCAAGATTGCAGATCTAAAGAGTTAAGTCAAAGTTATCTCTTGCATGGAAAGGAGATGATAATCTTTCTATAAAGATTGATTTCCAACTTACCTCTTAATGTAGGTCCTCTTCATATGAATAGAAATTTAAAGGTATCGGATTGGTAATGTCAAGGTGTTCGCTAAAAATTAAATTATTGACCAAAATGTTAACGTTGATCAAAAAGTGAAAATGTTGATCAAAAGTTAAAATGTTGACCAAAAGTCCAAATGTTAATTCTAAGTAAAAAATGTTGACCTGATGAGATCGAGATACTAAAGACTTGAATCGTATATTGTCACAAACACGCATGTAATTCAGAGAAAGATATTCATCTATATGGTTGAGTATGCACATAAAATATACCACTAGGTTGATGACCTGACATGGTCTATATACTAGTGCATTGGTGAACATGCGATGAACTACGAGATGTATGGGCTCTCAAATGAATCATATTGAATCATAATTTTTGAACATAGATATGGATCTCACTCATGATATATTTGGGTCACATTGAATTCCATGCATAATCATCTCATATATGAAATAAGATAAGAATTCAAGAATATTAAATATACTTTTGGAAGGTATATGGTTGATATTATCTCTTAATGATTGATTGAGATATCTATTGATAAATACTCAAAGAAGACAATCAAACAAGGGTTTGAGTCATGAGTTTAACTATAGACTTACAATATATATGATGCTTAAGTATTGGGAATACTCTAGATTGATGCAATCAAAATAGATTACATATCATGACACTTCCATTCTGTTGGAGCGACGAAATATAGTGGATATTAGTGACTTCATTTTGTGGCTAAATAAAAGATACTTACTTAGATTATATCTCAATTCATAGAACCCATTCTAGATCCATATGGTTGGATAAATGGAAATGGATACAAATGAAAATGAAAATGGATTTCAAATAATTTAAAGTAAATGGTTCCAAATGGAAATGCCGAAAACGGTTTAAACCTTAGATGTAAATCTAAGTATCAAGCTACTATACATGGATTATATGTTCTCCCTAACATTATCTTTATATATATGTGAATAGTGCTCACGAGTCCTAATTGGATTAGGAGTTGTATTTGGAATATCAATATCAAGATAACAATTGTTATTATGGGTAACATAAACATGTGAATATGCAAATATGATTTATAATATTAGTTATTGATTAATATGGATAAAGATCCACAATAACATAAATATGATTCATATTTAATTAGGACACATGTGGATATTATTCACATATTTAAATAAATGTAAATTAGATTTACATTTTATTTTAGACCAATGAATTAGATTCATTTTTGGTTGAATGATTATTATATTTTTTCCATATTGTTTCGTGGAAATTAATATTTATTTAAGTAATTAATTACATAACTTATAAATAATGAGGAACTGAATTAGTTGATATGAGAAATTGAAGAAATGTCTCTCTCCTTAAAATCTCGCGGTAGAGAGAAAATCAAGGGGAGATTTTGTTTCACTTTTATTCTCTCCCACTATTTCAATTATTCAATTGAAAGTTCAACTTAAGAAGATATAAGGCAGAAAGAGCAGACTCTCTCTCCACATCTTGATATCCATGCATGGAGTAGGACTGCATCATGGTCATAAAATGCCATATAAAAGAAGTTCTTGACTTCTCTTCTTATTTAATTAATTTCAGAGAATTGAAAGAATTTCCACATTCAAGTCTTGAATGAGAAAGATGAGAAAATTAATTGAGCTCAATAATATTTCTCTTGGTCATTCCCCTCTATTCCACCAAAATTCCTAGTTGTCCACCATTATAGACTTCTTCCTCTATGTCAGCTTGGCCAATTACGAGAGGAGTCATATTTTTATTCGTGCTCCATGCATATGTAGATAGACTTGATTTATTGTGATAAAACCAAGAGGCAATGATCATCCAAGATCTCTATTTGCATAGAAAACTTGGGGAGAAAAATCTCTCGAGTTTGCAGGAAGTAAAGTGACTCCTTATCGTACCTACAAGTGCAAGCATCCAATGTATCAAACTTAGCTCAGGAGATCTCTTATTTTAGAGATTCAAGCTTCAAAAGGTATTCCTATATACTCTTCTGATCTTATGAAATGGTACGGAAATTGTTTCAATTGCCATGTGATTTTGCTATCGCAATCAGAATTTTTGTTAAACTTGCTCTAGGAAATCGATTCGTCTTTTCCGTATTTCCATGATGTGCAAGATCTAACATCCCTTTGATCACAACTTCCAACGTGGTCTTGAAATATGTGAAATTTGAATCTTTGAATTAATGGAAGAGAATAAAAGATTCCTATTTGGGAAAGTAAGTTCCAAGGAAGGAGAGCGCTTTGTTGAATCCTCTTGAATTATGTCAGCAACATACATCTATTGTGAACTCAAGGAGTGCCCTGATGGTAATGCACTGTGCCTACACCTTAAAGGATCTGGGTTCGAATCCCAAGGAGGGACGCTCTGGACCCTCGAAGTTACATGGCCTATTATTAAAAAGACATACATCTGATGTTATGGTAGATGTAACATCATATAAAGTGGTAAATGAATATATTGAATATATGGATGCAATGATGTTGAAAATCGAAATGGAGTCTTGCTTTTGCTAGCAATAAAAGGAAGCCACTTCAAATATGGGGGTTCTATCCTCATCACAAATGCAACAACACTAGAATAAAGAAGTTGCTACCCATTTTCCTACAAGGATGCCTTCATTTTCAGAAGCGTTACGACATAAAAGCCATTCACAATCTCATGAGTTACTTCGGAAATCTTAGATGGAGTCATAGAAGCGGCAACGACTACATTAACGGTAGAAGTTTTTTGGGCTATACACCTTAACACATATAGCGTAGATTGAAGCACATAAGACACCCCATAACTCTATTGGTGAACTTGATTGTACACTCAGTACTGAAAATGATCACTATACCTTCTATCTCCATTTTAAATGCATTGGAAGCATTGCCCGGCGGCAATGAAGAAGAAGAGGATGACTTCAATTCTGAAGAAGGTATTAATGAACCCTTCCTCAAAAGCAAAAGTCTGCTTACTTATAGCTTGGATTTCAACTTGAAGACATCACACAAGATGGAGCGGATTAAGAAGCAAACTCTTGGGTAATGGAAAACAAAAGAGAGCATTGTGAAGATGTCAAGATAGTGATTGCATGAAGCACTTTATAATTGTTTCTTTTCAAGGCTTTTATGCCATAGTTTACATAAGACTATGTTGCCCAAAGATACATGCAAAAGCTGTAATCTAGTAGGTCATGCTGGCTACATATTTTACTTTTTTTAGCTTAATGTATACATTTTTTTTAATGATACGAAAATGGTATCTCGAACCGCTCAAATTTGAGATTACGAGAAAAAAATAAACAAATGTAGTTTGTCATGATACCGCATTTTCGACTCAAAGAAAAGATCCACCATTTACGTCAAAATCTTAGACGCTTATCACTTGCCTGAAATTTGGAATTAAATGGGAATATATGAACTTTCGATTGATGATGTTTGGATCTTAGAAAACCAATAATTAAATAAATTAAAATCACCCAACGCAGTAGGCGTGCTCACAGGAAAATGCATGATGAAGATGATCACAAGAAAACGCAAACATTCAATCATGGATATCGTGGTCAGGATGTCGCCATCCTCCTGCGCCCAACAGGGCCCGGCCCCTCCGTCCATATTTCGTCTCCACTTCTCCCAAAGGACCCCCACAACTACCTCCACCAGCTCAACTTCCAAGTCTCCCCTGCCCTTTCCACACTCTTTCCTCGAACGCCCCACGCTCCCACAACCACAGACCCCCCACCCCCCCTTCTTAACCATCATCCCCTCCCCAGCCCGACCCTCCATGATACCATGAGGCCCGCCGCTCCACTCCGCAGCCGCCGCCGCGACCTGACCATCCCTCTCCCCCTCCGCGACCCCTCCCTGGCCGTCCCCCTCCCCCTCCCCCCCCTCTCCGCCCCTAGCTCCGGCTCCTCGTCCTCCTCACCGTCCCCTCCCCTCCCGCAACCTCCTTCCTCCGCCCCTCCCTCCCAACCTCCCTATTTCCTCCCCGACCTCGACCGCCTCAACCGCATCGGCTCTGGCGCTGGCGGCACTGTCTACCTCGTCCGCCACCGTCCCTCCTCCCGCCTCCTGGCCCTCAAGGTCATCTACGGCAACCACGACGAGCACGTCCTCCGCCAGATCCGCCGCGAGATCGAGATCCTCCGCAGCGTGAACAACCCCTTCGTCGTCCGCTGCTACGCCATGTTCGACCACGCAGGCGAGATCCAGATCCTCCTCGAGTACATGGACCGTGGCTCCCTCCACGGTCGCCACTATGCCTCCGAGCCCCGCCTTGCTGAGATCGCCTCCCAGATCCTCCAGGGACTTGCATATCTCCACCGCCACAAGATTGTCCACCGTGACATCAAGCCTTCCAACCTTCTCGTTGACAGCTCCTCCAGGGTCAAGATCGCTGACTTTGGCGTCTCGCGCATCCTCTCCCAGACCATGGACCCTTGCAATTCATCTGTCGGTACCATACAATACATGAGCCCCGAGAGGATCAATACTGATCTCAACGAGGGGAATTACGATGGCTGCGCAGCTGATATATGGAGCTTCGGTATCAGCATTCTGGAGTTGTACCTTGGGAAGCTGCCGTTTGAACGGGTTGGGGACTGGGCGAGCTTGATGTGCGCAATATGCTACTCGGATCCGCCTACAGCTCCACAGAGCGCTTCACCGGAGTTTCGGAGCTTCATCTCTTGCTGCTTGCAGAAGGAGCCTGGGAGGAGACTCACTGCTGCACGGCTGCTGCAGCATCCTTTTATCATGCGGCAGCAGGTTAATGCGGGTGCTCACCAGCCACTGCCACTTCCACCGCCCCTCACGTAAGAAGAGCATTGGTGGATAGAGTTTTAGAGTTATGGTTAAATGGCCTGATTGTTCTCTGCTTGTTTTGGATTACTTCTTGATTCTATTGTTCTAGCTTTTGATGTTGTGCGTTGTTGTTTGTCATACGGGCATAGATGACATAAGAGGATCCCTTGGAGAGATGAATTGATAATTTAGAAATCATCACCATTTTCATTCCCATCTCTAAGCTGGGATGGAGGAAACAAACATTCTGACGATTATGTATGTATGTTGATTAGCAATTCGTGAGGCAGGACCTTGGAAATGAAGATACCCTTTTTATGAAGTGGATCAAATCGAAGTCATCTTTATCTGATTTGTTTTTTTTCTGTCATCAATTATTTATTTTAAAATGCTTTTAATCAAGTATGAGTATGGATGGAAGGAAGAACGTGCTTCTTTCCTCATTTACCAAGCAAAAAAATCTTCATGCTTCCTAATTTTGATTTTGATTTGGGATGATGATGTCTAGACATTTTTCTCAAATTGGTGGTGGGAGAAAAAAAGTCATGCTAAAATCCTAAAAAAAGATTTTGAACCAAATTCTTCCTTAAAAAGGGATTGCCTTTGAATTCTTTTTATATTATTCCTATGCCACGATATCTTTCGTTAAACTTGTGTTTAAGTCAAGATAACTTTTGTTTTATATTTTATGCCTCTCTATTTAGATAATATAAAGTTTCAATAAACTCAGTTGGGGCTGAAAATAATAAATTTTAATGCTAAATCACTTATCAAATATATTCCTCTTTGTTCTCATCTCAACTCACTGTTCGTCGTCTTCCGCTTTCACTTCCAAGCTAGTCACCTTGGTACCAGGCCTACAGTCTTCTATAATCACCTACCCCCTGTGGCTGGCATGCACCTTCTTGGCTATGTTGGCAAATACATCTCTCTCACCTAATCTGTGGACTTCTGCTCGTTCTTTGGCAAACCCTACAGTAACTACCTCTTATTCCTACAAAGTATCACCAATCTCTATTGCTTCGTCGACACCACTTACAACAACCGCCTCTCCCTTGTTGTTTAATAATCTTAGCCCTTGTGGTGTCCCGGAAAGAATAGATTAGAGCCCCCACTCTATCATCTCCTTTTGGACCAACACTGCCTGGCTTGCATTCATATTGGAGATATTGGATAGCAGGATGTTGCCATCATCATGGTATGTTTATCTCCACCATATCACACATTAAATTATTCTCTTCATTGGGTTTTGCTTTAGATTTCATAACAATCAAATTACTTTTCTGGATCTCTAAATGAAAACCCAATGTGACAGTAATATGCTTTTGCTTCTAATGTTATACGTGGTGGGTGTTATCATTTCTTATATAAAAATGATGAGAGTTCTGAAAGCTCTTTATCAATCTCAGTAAAACATGACCATCCACCAGATAAATCGATCCTCCAATCTGGACGTTGAATCCCTGGATGCTGGTATCTAACATCATGAAGATGGGTTGAGGAGCTCATCCACAATAGTTTGTGCCTAGATGTTTTCCATCAACTCAATTTAATTGTGATGAACAGATATATAGTTCTTGGTAGGCTAGAGAATGGAGGTTGATAGTCATCCATTGACTTAAAAAGAAGAAGAATGAAAATAGCTAGTATAGCTCAGGAAAGAGAACTCAGAACATAATTGTGATGTGAGTCATTTTGTGGGAGTGGATGATGCAATGCGGAATCCGAACTGCGGCAAAATTTGGGCTTTTCGTCCATACAATTTTATCAGTTTTTTTAAATTAGGGTTTAGAGTAACTTTGTTTAACGATATTTTTATTTACGTCCAAATTGAGTCCATGCCAATTTTCATTTAAAATAAAGAACGTACGTGATCTCTAACTAGTTGACATATAGATATTTAGAGTCCAACCAGGGTATGACAGGATTTGATTTTCATTCTCTTTCTATTTTTCTAATTCCACCCCTCCTAGCCCATTGTTTTAGGTTGTTTAAGATATATTAAAAATTGGAGCTTCTCCAACTTATCTCTCTCCCTCTCACTTCTCTTCCCACGAAATCTCTGCATTTCTCCTTCCAAATCCAACACAATCAACGCATCTCCTCTTCGTTCTCCCTCCAAATGTTTTATACCAAATATTATTCCACTGCTATAATTTTCTTGATTTGTGTCAATTGGTATCGGAGCTAGCTTCAGATCGTTCTCACAATTTGGCAATCCTTCCAAATGATCAAGGAGACACATCATGAGAGAATTTTATTTGCTATGTTGACAAGCACGTGAGAAGATTGAAGAATCAACTAGAAACATGCAAGACATATGTGCTGAAATGCATTGCACGTTGGATTTTGTCATTAAGGAGATGATAATACAACATTCACAAGGTCTCTCCATTACGAAGGACATACAAGATGATTATCAAGGAAACGATGAAGAAAAAGAGGAAGAAAACTCCTTCACAACTAGTGTCCATGAAGTTTCAGAATCTCTACCCATGTCGAAACCTCCTCCCACTACCCCGATCGCTCCACCCATGGCCCCTCCAGACTCATTGCAACCCTTCCCCACTCCCTGTGTGCTCCGACCATCATTGCATGCACCCCCTCTGGCCCTTTCTTTGCCTTCTCTCACCTCCCCTTTGTGCCAGTACCTCTGTCACCCATCACCACTCCGACCATCGTGCTACCAACACCACCCTATCCCCCCAAGCATCATCAAGTCTTGAAGAAGCTTCGTCACCACCCCTATCGCACGAATTCCCATCACCATCGCCATATAATTTCTGATCAAACACAACAAGCATGTAGTAGCCTCACACGCAGCCCATACAACCATCGACACCTTGTGCATTGTTCGCGCGATCGTAATTGCCACCTCGCACGTTGCTCGTATGATCTCCATCGTTGCCTTATGTGCCTCAAGCACGACCATCGCTGTCGCCTCGCATGCTGCGTTTGCAGCAACAACTCCTGCCATTGACTATCCCTTCGATCTGCCCTCTAATTCTTTAGCCACCGCCATTGGTTGTAGATGAAGAAAACCCTAGCAAGGGTTCTATCATGTAGGAAGGGAATATTGAGATTAATTGAGACTGTATCCCTTAGGGATTGCGGATTGTTGATGGGTAATTTCATGGAGGCCCTTCATCCAAAAATACTTTATCTAAAGGTGGGAATTTGGGAAGCTTATGTTGAGCCTTTTATTTAAGTGAAGGGGTAGAAAAATTGCAAGTATGCCCCGATGGAATGAATTACAAACGTAATGCTAACTTGAAGAAGAAATGGCTTCGAATTGGTAAGATCAGTTCAACTATCTTGAATGATTTCTCTTGTATTGCGCTCAAATAAAAAAGCCACTTACTAATAGATGAGTTTTTCGAAGCAGATAGAGTTGATGCGACGTAGAATCATAATTAGGGAAAAATTAAGGCATTTTCGTCCGGATCTGATTTTGTCTGTGTTTTAAATTAGGTTTAGGCTTGATAACTTTGTTTACATTTATTTTTATTTTCATCCAAATTGAGTCCATGGCAATTTTCATTTAAAATAAAGAGATTGTATGTGATCTCTAATTGGTTGGTAGGTTGAGATATTTAGAGTCCAATTAAGGTATGATATGATTTTTTTATTCTCTTTCTATTTTTGTAACCCTACCTCTCCTATGTAAAGGTATGGTAGTCCATTGTTTTGGACAGTTCAATATATATTCAAAATTGGGGCTTCTCTAGCTTATCTCTCTCCTTCTCTCTTTTGTCCCTATGCAATCTCGACATTTCTCCTCCCAAATCCCACACAATCAACTCGTCTTCTCTTCATCCTCCCTTCCAATTTCATTCTCCAAATATTTTTCCACCGCCACAATTTTCTCGATTTGCATCAATTGAAGAGGCTACACTTAGTAGATAATCAACAACAACAACAACAACAACAAAGCCTTTTCCCACAATTAAGTAGGGTCGGCTACATGGATTCTTCACCTCCATTCAGATCTATCTTGGGTCAATCTCGGACTTATATCCAAAAAACTAAGATCCCTTCGTATAGTCTCTTTCCAACACTTCTTGGGCCGTCCTCGCCCTCTCTTAGCCGGCTCAACATCCCACAACTCGCATCTCCTAACCGGTGCATCAGTTGACCTTCTTTGCAAATGACCAAACCATCTTAAGCGGTTTTCTCGCATCTTATCCTCGATCGGAGCAACACCAACTTTCTTTCTGATTGCATCATTCCGAATCCGATCTTTACATGTATGTCCACACATCCATCTTAGCATTTTCATTTCTGCTACAGCCATTCTCTGCACATGTCTATGGTTCACATGCCAACATTCAGAACCATAAAGCATAACAGGTCTCACGGTTGCTTTGTAAAACTTTCCTTTAATTTTTAAAGGAATTTTCTTATCACAGAGAACAGCGGAGGCTCCTCTCCACTTTAGCCAGCCTGCATTTATTCTATTAGTAACATCTCCATCAATTTCCCCATCATGTTGCAAAATAGATCCCAGATATCTAAAAGAATCTCTCTTCTGAATGTTATCGTCACCAATCTTCACCTTGATTCCTTCACCATTGCTTCCATCAAAGGTGCATTCCATATATTCCGTCTTAGCCCTACTTATACGAAAACCTTTAATCTCCAATGCATGTCTCCAAACCTCAAGCTTCTCATTTACTCCATCTCTAGTCTCGTCAATCAACACAATATCATCATCAAATAACATACACCAAGGTAACTCATCCTGAATGTGACTTGTCAACTCGTCCATAATCAAAGTAAAAAGAAATGGACTCAAAGATGAACCTTGATGTAAACCAATGCTGATATCAAAATAGTCAGTCTTCCCTGTCGGGGTCCTTACACAAGATAAAGCCCTATCATACATATCCTTTATGAGATTAATGTATAGGACATGTATTTGTCTCTTCTCCAAAACTCTCCACAGTATCTCTCGTGAGACGGAATCATAAGCCTTCTCCAAATCAATAAAGATCATATGGAGATTCTTCCTTTTAGCTCTATAAATCTCCATTGTTCTCCTCAGCAAATGGATGGCTTCAATAGTTGAGCGACCTGGCATGAATCCGAATTGGTTTTCTTTTATTTGGGAAACTTGTCTCAACCTTCTTTCGATCACACGTTCCCAAATTTTCATAGTGTGACTCATCAGCTTGATACCTATGTAATTTGAACAATTTTGAATGTCTCCTTTATTCTTATAAAGAGGCACCACGATACTCCTCCTCCAATCTTCAGGCATTTTCTTGCTTCGCCAAATAACATTGAATAGATTCGTAAGCCAAGTCAAACCACGCTCACCTAAAACTTTCCATACTTCTACAGGGATGTCATCCGGTCCAACACCTTTCCCAGGTCCCATAATCTTCAAAGCCTCCTCTACTTCTTTTCTTTGTATTCGTCTATAGCATGCACGATTCAAGTAACTTTCACTACTAGCTAGATCACCCAAAGTGATCTCTCTATTTCCTTCTCCAATGAAAAGTTTATGGAAGTATTGCTCCCATCTAGTCTCTATATCCTTCTGAGTAACAAGCACGTGACCTTCCTCGTCCTTAATGCATCTCACTTGAGAAAGGTCTTTGGTCTTTCTTTCTCTTGCTTTGGCTAACCTGAATATATCCTTCTGGCCCTCTTTAGAGTTGAGATTTTTATACAAAACCTCATAAGCTTTTGAGTTAGCTTCGCTTACAGCTTTCTTTGCTTCCTTCTTCGCTATTTTATAGTCTGTGACAGTTTCCTCTGTTCTATCCTTAGACATAGCTTTAAAGCAAGCTCTTTTAATTTTTAGCTTCTCTTGTACCCCTTCACTCCACCACCAAGCCTCCTTTTGACCCAGAGCTCCTCCTTTTGACACTTAGTAGATAATGGTTGGGTAAAATACATATGTGATGGGTAGTATTCTTTATCTAAGCAGAGATGGGGAGAAATTGAGGGCAATGTTCAGGAAGGCAATATGCGGTATTCAGTCGGAGGGGTCACTGCATAGAGAGTATGCGGTATGCAGGAGAGTATGTGGTTTGGTATTTTTTATTATTAAACATTTCAGTCGGGAGAATATGCGGGGAGTATGCGGTTTTATGTTATTATGCGGGTGAGGTTATTTGGGTTTAGGCTAAATATAGCGCCGTAGCACCCTCACGGTGCTCCTCTCCCTTGCGCACAGCCGGTGCTGCTGCGCTGTAGCATCTCCACGGTGCGCGTGAACTGCACCAATCCAGCGTGCGACCAGTACACACTACAACGCACTACCAGTGTGTGCATCGCGCACCAGTGCGCGAGTGACCGTGCGTTCTCCCGGTCAAGTTTGCGCGTGCGCGTGTGCCTCCTGTACGTGTGTGCGTGCCTAGCCCTAAAGCGCACAAAATCATCTTCATGGGTTTAGTTGCTTGAAGTTTACACGTGCAACTAAACCCGTCTATGTCATTGTAGACAAATCTCATTCTCTATCAATCAGTCCAGTCTTCAGTTTCCAGTATGTCAGAAAGCAAGGCAGATATTCCATCGATTGGCGCCTTTCGTGGTCCAGCGCCTATTGTAAAGATGGACGGTACCAACTATGAACTGTGGGCAATGCAGTTGATGAGCATGATGAAGTCAACGAGTAAGAAGCACATTCTTACCGAACCAGAGCCTGCTGAGAAGACTGGAACCAATGCCTCTTGGGAGGCCGATGACGCATACGCCAAAGTTTGGCTATCCGGTACGTTGGCAATTGAGATTGCCAATGACATTTTACATCAACCCACGACGAAGGATATGTGGGACATTCTGGCAGCTACCTATTCACAGGCGAAGAACGAGACAAAGATTCTGCAACTTCAGCATGATATCTTCGCTATCAAGCAGAATGGTCGCCCTCTACATTCTCTCTATACATCACTGAGAGGGATGTTCGAGAAGCTCTACAGCTTCATGCCCCTGACAGCCACGCCAGAACAACAGAAGACATATAGGAACACGACTATGGTGGGTGTGTTCCTGGCTGCACTTGATCCAGAGTATGAGGCGACACGATCACAGATTTTGGCTGACTCTACTATTCCTCCCATGGAGGAAGCTTTTCATAGACTGAGTCGGATCACAGTTCCTTCCACGGCCTCGAGTTCGAACACTTCAGCCATGGCAGCCAACATGGGTCGCGGATTTCATCACCAGGGCCGTGGACGTGGACCTCGTGGAAGAGGTGTCCGCACTAGGCCAACATGTACCTATTGTCACCGTGTTGGACACAATGAAGACACATGCTATTCGAAGCATGGATTTCCTGCATCTGCACGGGTTGCTGAGCAGATAGAGCCTCCATCTGCTGCTACTTTGGATCAACGGTTCGACGATCTAGTTGCCCGTCTGAGGGGCATTATTCCACCATCTGGTCCAGCACCGATTACGGAGAGTCAATCTAATGCCGCTGCTTCTGCCTCTGCGTCTACCAGTGCTTCAGGTAGTATACTTGCATTCACCAGTAGTAGATCAGATACATTACCATGGATTATGGACTCGGGCGCTACACATCACCTATGTGGCGACCAGAGTTTACTTACAGGATACACTCAGATTCCTCCAGGCTGAACAGTAGTAATTGCCAATGGAACACATTCCCCCATCACTGGTCAGGGGGAGGTTAGATTGACATCTTCTATGCAGCTCAAGAATGTGCTACATGCACCTGATTTTTCAATGAATTTGTTGTCAATTAGTCAGATTACGAAGGATCTACATTGTCTTGCAATTTTTGATCCATCTTCTTTGATTTTTCAGGACATCCATACGGGCAACGTGATTGGTCGTGGCTATGAGCAAGGAGGTCTCTACCGCCTAAATCAGACACCATTTGCTGGAACCTCATCCCTTCCCACTGGGCAAGTATCTACTTTATTGTGGCATCTGCGCTTTGGCCATTTACCGCTTCAGAAGTTGAGTCACGTGTTACCTTATAGTCTTCCTCACACACCTATTCAATGTGAGACGTGTCAGTTGGGAAAGCATCACAGGTCGTCCTTTCCCAGTCGTCCAGGTCGGAGTAGTACCTCCAAGTTCGAGTTATTTCATATTGATGTCTGGGGACCGAGTCGTGTACCTGATCATCAGGGACACAGATTTTATATAGTATTTGTGGATGATTTTTCTAGAGTGTCATGGGTGTTTTTGATGAAAAATAAGTCTGAAGCAGGAAATATCATTATCCATTTTCTGAATGAAATACAAAATATTTTCTCCACATCTGTGAAGTTTGTGAGAAGTGATAATGCCTTAGAATTGTGCACCAATGTTCTTGCCAAATATTACTCCTCAAAAGGGATTGTTCACCAAACATCTTGTGCTCATACATCTCAACAAAACGGCGTTGCTGAAAGGAAACACCGTCATCTTCTTGATGTCACAAGATCACTTCTTATACATAGTCATGTTCCCTACTCTTACTGGGGTGATGCAGTTCTCACTGCATGTTAACTAATCAATCGTATGCCTTCTTCTATCTTGAATGAACAGATTCCGTTTTCCCTCATCCATCCTGGGAAGGATCTGTTCACTCTTACTCGTGTGTTTGGTTCGGTTGCCTTTGTCCATCAGTTGTCGCCTGGTACTGACAAGCTCTATCCTAGGGCTGTCAAATGTGTTTTCGTTGGGTACTCCAGAACTCAAAAGGGGTACAAGTGTTTTGATCCCCTGCGTCGGCGGTATATGGTCAGTGCAGATGTTACATTTTTTGAATCTGTTATGTATTTTTCAGCCTCGGGAGACAAGCAGCTACCACCTCCATCTACTGATGCCATATACATGACACCACCACCTCAAATGCCGTCATCAACACCACCAACACCACCACCACCACCGCCACCACCACATATACCTGTCTCACCGCTACCGTTCCATTATACCCGCAGGCCTCCTCCCGCTCATAGTCATGACTCGTCTCCTAGCTCGCCTATGGTATGTAATGCAAATATTTCTATTGATGGATCTTACGACATTTCTGAGCAGGATATGTTGCAGGGGCCAGATGAGGCTACAACAGATTTAGATGTTCCCATTGCTCTACGCAAATCGAAGAGGAGCTGTGTTACATATCCATTGTCAGCATCTGTGTCTTTTGAGAGATTATCTGGAGATTTCAGGACATTTGTGGTGGCACTGTCAGCTGTAGATATTCCACGAAGTCATCACGATGCTCTGCAGGATAGTAGATGGCGGCTAGCAATGGAGGAAGAAATGGCGGCACTTCAGTACAAAGGAACTTGGAGTTTGGTTCCTATACCTCCAGATGTGAACCCGGTGAGCTGTAAGTGGGTGTTTACAGTAAAGCACAATGCAGACGGCTTTATTGATAGGTACAAGGCACGTCTTGTTGCACGTGGCTTTACACAGACATACAAGGTGAATTACCTTGACACATTCTCGCCTGTGGCCCGTCATTCCACTCTCCGGATCTTGTTGTCCGTTGCAGTTGCTAGAGATTGGCCGCTCTATCAGCTGGACGTGAAGAATGCATTCTTATATGGAGATTTGCATGAGGAAGTCTATATGCAACAACTACCCGGTTTTGCTGTTGAGGGGGAGTGTTTCAAGGTATGCAGATTACATAAGGCTATCTATGGCCTTAAGCAGAGCCCCAGAGCATGGTTTCAGAAGCTCTCAGACCTCTTTGAGAAACAAGGATACAAACGCTCCAATGCTGATCATTCCTTGTTTGTACAGAAGACTGCTAGAGGTATTATTGTAATTATGGTTTATGTAGATGATATCTTGATCACAGGAGATGATGAGCAGGGCATAAAGCAGGCGAAAGAAATGCTGGGAAGCGAATTTGTCACTAAGGATCTTGGTGTTCTTAGATATTTTCTGGGGCTGGAATTTGCTAGAAATCCATATGGGTTAGTAATGTCACAAAGGAAATATGTTACAGATCTGTTGAGTGAAACATGTATGCTTGGGTGTCGACCTGCTACGACACCAATGGATCCCAGCATGAAGCTCTATGATGATGACACAGAGGAGGTGGACAGGAGAAGATACAGAGAACTGGTAGGCAAACTGTTGTATGTCACGATCACTAGACCAGATATATTATTTGCAGTGAGTCGTGTGAGCCAGTTCATGGAGCAACCACGTCAGGTTCATATGGATGCAATACATATGATTCTTAGATATCTCAAATCATCTCCAGGTGCAGGTCTGCTATTCAAGAAAGGAAAGGGGATTTCTATCTCAGCATGTGCGGATGCAGACTATGCAGGATGTCCCAAGGACAGGAAGTCCACCTCAGGGTATGCCGTCTATGTTGGAGATGCCCTAGTCTCATGGAGAAGCAAGAAACATACGGTGGTAGCTAGATCTAGTGCTGAATCCGAATATAAGGCTATGGCCCAGGCTACTACAGAAATGATGTGGGTGAAAGCTGTACTTACAGATCTATGTTTAGATGTACCACTTCCTATGAACTTGGAATGTGATAATCAGGCAGCCTTGTTCATTGCAAACAACCCAACATTCCATGAGCGGACCAAGCACATTGAGGTTGACTGTCACTTCATACGTGACATGATTCAGAAGGGGTTCATTGCTACGTCTCATGTTACCTCAGAGAATTAGACTGCGGATATATTCACCAAAGCATTACTACGAGGCCCATTCCAGAAGTGTGCGTCCAAGCTGAGCATGATTGATATCTATGCTCCATCTTGAGGGGGAGTGTTAACACATATAGTAGTGTCTGTATCCCTTTGCTATTTTTATTTTCAGTTGTATGCATTATGTAATTTACCTATAGGCTACTCTCCTATATAAGAGAGCCTAGGGCTTATGGAATAAACAACTTGCTCATTTTTTCCCAACAGAAAGAGTATGCATACCTTGAAGTCAAGGGGAAACAAAGGCATGATACATTTTTTTGATGCAAGGAGGCATGATACATGAGAAGTTGCAAATGGGGAAGATGAGTATGGTGAATGAAAGTAAAAGGCATGGCGCACGACACGTTGGGAACATGTTTCCATCATCATGGTTGGCCCATTCAAGTTATTCCCTTCGTTTGATTTTGTTTTCGATTTTAAATTACATGGTTGGACGCTGTGATGGCAGAATAATTCGGGCTACTACAAATGTGATGAGGTTCTAGTATGTTATGATTGATCTTCTTGTAGATGTTCCTATCTCTACGTAGTTAAAGAGTGGGAATCATTCATAAACTTGTGGTGTAGCAAGAAACATATTGTTGTGGCCAGATTTAGTGCAAAGTCATATTATGAAGCTAAGATCAGGGCTACCATAAAGATGAAGGAGGTCTAGCTTGTTGTGGTCGATCTTCTTGTGCATTGGCCTCTCTTCACGCACTTATAATGTGACACACTGACAATTATATAACACTATTTTTAAAGAGGGAAACATGCTATGGCGTCCACGGCAAATATATCAAAAATGATGCAGCACAAAATTAAAATATAGGGCTTGATATTTTTATCCGTTAATTTTATTTACGATTGTCGCATTTTTATTTAAATAAAGAGATCACGTGTGATCTCAATTTAGTTAGTTAGAGTCAATTAGAAATTTGAATTTATTAGTTAGTCGGTTAGAGTCAAATTAGGATAAGTAGTTTTGAGTTGAATTTGAATTTCTATTTTTGTAATCTCATCCCTCCTATATAAAGGGATGATAGGCTATTGTTTTGAGACAGTTCAGTTGATATGAAAATTTGAGTTTTCCCTCTTTATCTCTCTCTTGTTATCCTTTCTCTCAATGTGGCCTTCACGATTCTCATCCCAAAATCCCGCGTAATCGACGCGTTTTCTCCCTCTTCATCCCCTCTCTAAATTTCTTCCACCAAAAAATATATTTTTTACCATTGCAAAATTTCGTTTGCATCAATTGGTATCAGAGCATGGAAACCGAATCGTTCCTATGATTCAACGATCCTGTCAAGTATTGGCGTTTGCAGTTCGATTTGAGTCGTCTCTCCCCTGACTCACATTCACGCTCGCGTTCGAGGAAGCTCAAGAAACACCTTATATCAAAGCTTCAAAGTACAAGAGTGGCTAGATGCACAAATCGAGGAAGAATCGCCTGTCGACAGTGAAAATCAGATCACAGAAGCTGCTGTACAACCTATTTTTGAACAAGAAAATGAAGGTACTTTCATGCAAAATGAAGATTTTATTGATACAACTTCGATACCAGACGAAATCGAAGACACATGGCCCATGTTCGATGAAGATCCTACAGATGAAGAAGACCAAATCCTCGATTTCTTAGCAATAAAAGTTGCTGTCCAGGAAACAAAGAAGGCAGAAAATAATGATTTGGGGCCGATATACGAAGAAAGCGTCACAGAGGAGCTTGTTGATCTCCCTGTGGCGGTCCTTTCTATTGCAGCCCAAGAAGCACGTGCTTCACCACTGCCGCTGCCGCCTGTGCTAGGCTCGACCACACCGCCTCCAACGGTCGAACAACTCATGCCTGTGCGCAACCTCCGCCAGTCACGAGCCTGCTCTCCGGCTAGCCGCCATGTACGCGGGACCTGTGCAGCACCTACGCATCGCCCCCACCATCTGCACGACCACTCCTGCGGTAGTCACCGTCGCCGCCAACGTCGGGGTTCCCTCCTATGCCATCATCGCCGTCGAAGGACCATCCCAGCCCCATGCGCCAGCATCCCAGGTCAAGCTCACTGCTCCAAGCGACGCCTGCGCCGACTGTAGCTCCCACCGCGGCGGCGTCATCTTCGTTACCACATGGGGAGTGAAACCCTAGCCGCCCTTTTGAAGAAACTCCCAATTGGGAGAAATGAATCCCTGAAGTTTAGGGATAAGAAATTGCTTTCGTTTCCAAAGGGGCTAATTTGGAAAAATTGTTATCAACTCCCTCCTTACAAGACTTTTTATATAAAGGGCCAATTGGAGGGTAAATTATGTTATTGGTATATTTTAAGTGAAGTGGTAGAACATTTGCATCCATGCCCCTCGGTGGAAAGAAATTACAAACGTAATATGGAAAAGAAGCCAAACGAGGGAGGATCAATCAACCAATCCCTATCGAATTCTCCAATGGCGAATCGAAGATCAAGCAATTCGCCGGGAGACGAATTTTTCAAGCGGAGGAGAATTGATGCAGCACAAAATTAAAATATAGGGCTTGATATTTTTATCCGTTAATTTTATTTACGATTGTCGCATTTTTATTTAAATAAAGAGATCACTTGTGATCTCAATTTAGTTAGTTAGAGTCAATTAGAAATTTGAATTTATTAGTTAGTCGGTTCGAGTCAAATTAGGATAAGTAGTTTTGAGTTGAATTTGAATTTCTATTTTTGTAATCTCATCCCTCCTATATAAAGGGATGATAGGCTATTGTTTTGAGACAGTTCAGTTGATATTAAAATATGAGTTTTCCTTCTTTATCTCTCTCTTGTTATCCTCTCTCTCAATGTGGCCTTCACGATTCTCATCCCAAAATCCTGCGTAACCGATGCGTTTTCTCCCTCTTCATCCCCTCTCTAAATTTCTTCCACCAAAAAATATATTTTTTACCGTTGCAAAATTTCGTTTGCATAAAAAAAACAGAGAAAAGACACATGAATACTTTCAAGAGCCAAGATTCGAGCATAGTCTTGGAATGAAAAATTACATTCTCACTGGAAAAACGATGTAAAGAAAAGAGTGCACTATCTCTAGCTAACCAAAGTGCATGGATGTGCCTCTC
The DNA here is from genome assembly GCA_037367405.1 of Ottelia alismoides. Taxonomy (NCBI): domain Eukaryota; kingdom Viridiplantae; phylum Streptophyta; class Magnoliopsida; order Alismatales; family Hydrocharitaceae; genus Ottelia; species Ottelia alismoides. The sequence continues at coordinate 296,205 of JAZKJV010000923.1, read as the reverse complement.
CCCATGCACTTACAATGTGACAATTATATAACACTTTTTTATTTTTTTAGTCGAAAAGAGGGAACACGCTATGGTGTCCACGCTAAATATATTAAAAATGGAGAAAAGACACATGAATGCTTACAGGAGCCAAGTCTCGAGGAGATTCTTTGAATGAAAATTTACATTCTTACTGGATGTAAAGAAAAGAGTGCACTATTTCTGGCTAACCAAATTGCCTAGATATTTGCGATAGGTCATATTAGTCCTCTCTAGAACAATGCTTCGCCTCAAACAATGAATCCCAAAAGATATCGAGATTTAGTAGATTCTGCCAGTCTGTGTCCAACTCTGACCAAATTACATATGTTTTCTCACATTGGAAGAGAAAATGCTCCATTGTATCAATATGCATTTCACAAAGGGGACATCTATTAGTGACATCTGTGAAAAGTCTTGCACAACGGTCCCTCATCATGATGCATCAGCTGCGCAACAACTACATAAAGAAGCCAATTCTATCTGGTAATTTTAACACTAGATAGAGTTGCAGTCGCGAAGCAGAGCATTTGTCCTCGATAGTGGTGGTCTAGTGATAGCTTTGTATGCACGTCTAACCGAGAAAGAGTTATCTCTTTAAATCCAGTGGTCCCAGTCATCTACCGGTCTATCTGTCTACCCAAGGGAGTCCAAGAGTATAAGGAAATCCTCTAGGCATTGATTGGAGAAGTCCATCAAGAATGAAGTCATCCAGTTGCATTCTATCCAGCAGTCCAACACCCATGCATCCTGGTTAGTAGCTAGAGCAAATAGGCGGTGGAATCTGGGAGAGAAGGGTTTGTCACTACACTAGAAAACTATGTAGAGGTTGATCGCTACTAGACTAGAAACATGATAGTATACTTGAAAACACAATTTTTATCTTACAATTTTACACATTGATCTGAAAATCAAGTATGTAGAGGTTGACTGCCACTGCACTAGAAACATGATGCAACCTCTCATGTTATTTTACAGAGTAGACAACGAATATATTTACAAAACCTGTTTATAAAGTCTTGTTTGATAGATGTAATTCTAAGTCGAGCATTGATAGATTGGATTTATATGCACCAACTTGCTATTTAAGCTATTGTTTATATAATCAGTTCGATCCCCTGACCCAGTTGGGGGCAAAGCCTAAAAAAGATCGCCTAGATTTATTAAAAAAGATTTATATAGATATAAATGATCCATGACACCAAGAATTTGCATTAGCATTTGGAACATTTCGTTTTTTAACGGAAGACCTGTTTTCAAGTAGTGCTCGATCGATTACATATTAATCAATATTCAGTTGATTGGTTTAAGGTTATTGACAAAGAAGATTTGTCCGAGTCACTTCATTTCTTTTTGTCCTAGTCCAAGTCACTTCTTTTTTTATCCAATTCACCTTCTTTTTTCTGTGTGAGTAGCTTAAATATCCCTATTCATAGGTTCGAGATTCAGATCTATGGATTGAAAGATTCGAATGATCAACCCTGCAATCAATCATTTGAATCAGAAGATGTTCAAATTATTCATTTGAGAGAGGAATGTTGAGATTTGATTATGTTTATCTACCATATTTAGTGTGCTTCATATTTTTAAGCTTTTTTTGTTATTTAGTTTTGAATTTGTGGGGTTATCATTATATTTGACCCTTAGGGCCCATTTGGTAGCCGATTTATCCGAGGGTTAATCAATTATCTGTAATTTACCTATCGTTTGGGCCAGTTATCCTACAACCACTCCTCAATTCCAGGGTTAGAATTAATTTGCCGGGTTCCACTTTTACCACTTAGAAACAATCACGTATTATATCACATTTATCATGCCAATGTTTTCAACCATCTAACCACCTATTATTCACAAAAGGTTACCCATCTTTTTTTAGACCAAAATAGGGGGAAACACGCTATGGTGTCCACCCCAAAAAATTATATTAAAAAGAACGTAGAAAGATCTTACAAAAGCCATGAATCCAGGAGGTTCCTGGAATGAGCACAAACATTCTCACGATAGAACCAACGAGTGGAAAAGAGTACATTGTTTCTAGCGAGCCAAATAGCCCACAAGATTGCCATGGGTTTGAGCCTCTCCTCTGGTTGAAGACGTCTCACATCAATCAAAGAAGCCCAGAATGACTCGAGGTTGATTGTGTTAACCCAACTCAGGCCAAAGTCACTCTAAATTGGTGAAGAAGCCACACAATGGAAGAAAAGGTGCTCCAAAGTTTCAATTCCGCTTTCGCACAACATGCATCTATCCGACACCGCATAAAATAGTCTGGCGCATCGGTCCCTAGTCAAAATATGCTTTCTTCTGAGCAGCCACAAAAAGAAGCCAACCCTCTCCGGGAGCCTAAGTTCCCAAATTAGGTTGCAATCCCAGATTAAGGCGCCTGTTGTAGGTGAAGGAGGTCTACAAATAGCACCGTAAGCCTTCTTTATCGAAAATTGGCTGTCCTTCTACACATATTGATCACGACCATCAGAAGGACTATCAATATGCCTCAACGAGTCCAGCAACTGGAGGAAATCCTCTAAACGTTGATCCGAAAAATTCACAAGTAAAGATGTCATCCAATTACCATTAGGCCAACAATCAATGACCCGTACTTCACAATCAGCAGCCAACACAAAAAGGCGTGGGAAGCGATTGGACAACGGATCATCTCCCGTCCAATTGTCAGTCCAAAAGGCAAACGAAGTAACATTCCCCAACACAGGACGAAAAAACTCTTGAAACTGAGGCAAAACTGCTAATATCCCCCTACAGAAGGCAGATACATGCAGACCGGGATGGTAAATCAAAAAATCGGGCTGAGCAATGCGGTAGATACAACGGATGAGGTCGTAATAGATGTCTTCACTCTTCCCCCAGATTCTTCTTACTCACTTAAGCAACAAAGCATGATTCATGGCTTCCAGACGCTTGACCCCAAGGCCACCAGCCGCTTTAGGCAATGTAACCGTACTCCAGTCCACCAAGTGAATACTATGACTCTCCTGCCCATACTTGCTCCATAGAAATCTCCGCATTAATATCTCCAGGTGTTTCCTAATACCAATGGGCATAAGGGGGGATCAATGTTGCAAAAATCGGTAGTCGGTACTCGATCGGCTGCGTCACTGACTAAGGATTAATCTCCAGTTGGACGACTAATCGGATTTAGTTGGATTTTAATCGGCTTTGAATTTTATGATTATTTTAAATATATAACTCATTTTTATGCATATATTTACATGGATTTTGTACATTTTTATACTATCATAATAAAATAAAAAAGTAATTAAATTTTAATAAAACACTAAGCATATTACAATAAGTTTGCTTATGAAAAAAGCAAAACATATAAGAATGTGGTATCTCCAAGCAAAAAATTGGTCGACCAGTGTATCTAGTCGGAATTAGTCGGTACTTAGTCGGCCACCCCATTGACTAGACTAGTCGGACCTACTAGTCGGGTCAGTCGGGCAACTTTTACAATCTTGGGGGGATGACATGAAGAATACAGGAATAACAGAGAGCACCGCCTTCACCATCACTAGACGACCACCCTTCGAGAGAATTGCTGCCTTTCAGCTCGATGACTTCCTTTCCACTTTATCCACCACTGGTAGTTAATCCGCCATCTTGATTCTACCAGATGTTAGTGGTAAACCCAGGTACCAAATAGGGAGAGAATTGCACTTCATGCTCAATTCACTGTTGCTTAACCGGGCCTCCACCTCTGATAGATCAAAAGGAACAACAACGGACTTGCTTTGGTTTAGAACAAGCCCGGACATCTCTCGTAAGATTTTCGCAGTAATAGCCATACCACTAGCCTCTTCATTACCTCCTTCTATAAAGAAAACCGTGTCGTCCGCGTACTGGAGTTGGGAGATAGATAGTTCACCTGAGGAATAGCCCAAAGTGATCTCGCTGTGATGAACCCGACCTACCATGCAAGCCAGTACATCAAAAGCAATCACGAATAACAAAGGTGCGAGAGGGCACCCTTGTCTAACTCCCCTTTGTGGCTAGAAAAAGCCACCTTCCGGATGCCCGTTCACCAAAATCGAGAACAAGGCAGTGGTGACACAATGTTTCATCCATGAGACCCAAACATATGGAAGACCCCTCCTCTGCAAAGCTGTCCAGAGGAACCTCCAATCCACCGTAACATACGCTTTAGCAAAGTCCACTTTCCAAAGTAGACCCTTCGTCTTACCAACCCTCCAAATAAAGCCTTCTGACCCAACATAACTCTCCTACCAAATGGGTCCTTAGATTTACTATTATATATACACTTAAAGTCTCCCTCGAAATAGTAGGATTTTTCAAAATTTAAAAGTAAAACTTAAGGTAAGTTTGTAGATCTATTATAAAATTTGATAACAAAAATCATCTAAAGTTGGTTTATATTTAAGCTATAATCACCTTGTACACTTCCTAAAAATCATTAAAAATAAAGGAGTAATTAGAATGCATAAATGTTAAAGTTTAAGTTGTATATCAACTCGAGAATGTTGTTTAAATATATGTTGATATGGTGCATGTGTCTTAATATGAGATTACAAATCAAATATGTGACAAATTTATAATGATGTAGAGAGAATGTGATTTGGTCTACCTAGTGCGTAGTCAACAACTTATGTGGTTCGTGAGGTTGCATTCTTGAAGATTGCATGTCATTGCCACCCTCCAGGCTCTAACCTCCATCGTCAGGCCACCTTCGAATGCTATCATTACTAGCATCACACCCTATCGCCCCCCGCTCAATCACCATCACGACCATCTCTGGCCAACTATCAATGTAACTTTTACGTGTCGATATTCTTAGGCCATCAAGATCATATGCGAGGTTTTTCATCTTTATTTATTCATTATCTTCATAGCGGTTTTCTTGAATCTCTACGACCATGACTTGCTTTTCTTTCATGATTTCTTTCGAGACATATACTTGTCTTTACCTCTACTATTGTCGTTCGAGGTACAACGATCAAACTCAAAGTTACTGAAAACTATGCTTTTTTGGTTATAAGCCTTCAAGGTACTTGTTGATGGAAAGATGAAACGCTTTATCCTTGTAGAAACAACTTCCCAGGAAACCCGACAAGGATTATAACACTTGGAAAGCATGCTGCATGACATTATCATGTCATGAATTAGATCCCAAAAAGTATTGAATAGTTGTGACGCATATCCTTTACAAGGACTTGTTGATGGAAAGATAAAACTCTTTATCCTTGTAAAAAAAACTTCTTAGGAAACCCTGCACGGATTATGACACTTCAGAAGCATGAAATTATCATGTCATGAGTTAGATCCCAAAAAGTATTGAATAGTTGATTGTGACATATTCTCTACAAGGATATAGACATATACTTGTTTTTACCTCTACTGTTGTCGTTCAAGGCACAATGATCAAACTCTAAGATATTGAAAACTATGTTCTTTGGTGATAAACCTTCAAGGTACTTGTTGATGGAAAGGTAAAACTATTTATCCTTATAAAAACAACTTCTCAAGAAGCCCGACAAGGTTCGAGATTAACATCTATGAACTTAAAAAAGTAGGATAGTTCAGTACATAGTTTTAGAGCATTATTAGAACGAATGTATTTAATAAAAGCAGTGAAAAGATTCTTTATTTCAATCACAAAATTTCGAATCATAGTACTAGCATCAGACTTATTCTTTAACAAAAAGACTCGTAACAATATGAAAAGTCATCCACAATAATAAGATAATAGCTATGCCCCGAATGGTCAGGACACGACTCGGACCCCACATGTCAAAATGAAAAAGCTCAAAAGGACTGACTACTATGACCTTGATTACTTGGAAAGCTAGAACGGTGATGCTTTCCAAGTTGACATGGTTCACAGTGAAATGTGGACTTTATAGAAATACAACAAATGCCATGGATCAGACGATAGATCTTCTGCAATGGAAGATGACCAAAACGGATATGCCAAGTGTATGGAGAAAACGATCCAACAGAAAGAAACCTAGCATCAACACAAGGAGATTGAATCAACCTGTAAAGCCCTCCATGCTCATGACCACTTCCAATCACCCTGCCCATGATTATATCATGAAAAACAAGGGAAGTAAGGTCAAATATGGCACACTGGTGTAAATCTTTTGTAATATGGCTAATAGACAGTAAATTCATTGAGAATTTTGGTGCATGAAGAACATTATGTAGGCGTACGGAGATAGTCAAATGGACCTCCCCCTGTCTAGTAATGGGAGAATGTGTCCCGTAAACAATAACCACAGATTTACCAGGCTGTACATGGCTATAAGAACCAAACTCTGAGCGATCTCTACATAGATGATAAGCTCCAGAGTCCATGGTTTATTTTGAAGGGTCTGATTGAGTATGACTAGTAAATGCATGAGTAATACCTAAAGTGTTGGTGGAGGCATAAGTAACGACATCTGATGGGCCAGTAGAAACACTAGAAGATCCATCAGTTGGGGGCATGATCTCTCTCAGTCGAGCAACAAAGTTATCAAAATGATAATCGGTAGATTAAGGGCAGTCTGGACCTGCTCAGCAATATGGGTTGTTGGTGGAAAGCCATGCTTAGAATAACACATGTCCACTGAATGACCATATCTGTGAAAATATGAACAGGGTTAGCGTGGGCGCGAGCCTCCTCTACCGTTTGTGCCCTTTCCATTGAATTGAAGCAAAACACCTCTACCACGGAATGCTGCCATAGCCTATGATGTCTGAGAAGATGCACCAGAGGAGATGCTCAGCCTGCGGTACACCTCTTCCATAAGCGGTATATTAGCATCTGTGAATAATTGAGAGCATGCTGACTCATACTCAAGGTTAAGGGTTGCCAAAAAGACCCCGCTCATAATAGAATCGCGATAGGCCTTATGCTGCTCTGGTGAGGTCGTCGGATGTATGTAGCTATGAAGTCTCTCAAACTACCCCTAAGAGATGTGCACAATGTACGAAGAGGACGATCACCTTGTTTATTCATAAAAATATCAGGAGCTGCAAGATCTTTAACTCATTCCTCATTTGTGAGTACGTCACTGCGAGGATGTTCCACATTGCCTTCGTTGTGGGTTGACTCAAGATATGATTGGCTATTTCCACAGGAACAATACTAGATAACCAAACTTTTGCATAAGCCTCATCGACCTCTCATGGGGCATTGGTCCTGGTCTTGTCAGCCGGCTCATCCTGCGTCAGAAGTTGCTTCTTATCATGGCTCTGCCAGAGCTTCATGAACTGCATTGCCTACAACTCGTAGTTTAAGCCGTCCATCTTCACAATAGGTGTCTGATTCTTAAAGGCTCATGTGGATGGAATATCAACTCTATTTTCTGACATAGTGCAGGTTGGTACACGACTGGGATCATAGACATGTGATAGGGTGTCTATACGAACATCAAAGGGGGTAGTTATGGGTGCATGCTCATACCTCAACCAACCCTAAAAACTCGTCCGTGGTATGGGTAGCGTTTGGTAGCGCCTGGGTAGATAGGGTAGAGTTTGGGTAGTGTTGGGTAGCATCTGGACAACGTTGGGTAGCACCTTGGCGGTGTAGGGTAGCGCGTGGGCGGTGTTGGGTAGCTCCTGGGGCATTGGGTAGCGCTTGGACGGCACCTGGGTAGTGCCTGGGCGATGCTAGGTTAACGCTGGGTAGTACTAGGGTAGGCCTGGGGATCCCTACGAGGCCTCACTGGAGCCCTTTAGATGAGGAAGAAGGGTCCGTACAAGGCTCGAGGAGGACAACGACTAGTGATAGCTATGGGTTTTAGGTATAAGCTCCAGTCTAGGACTGTTGATCTGATACCATGTGGATAGAGATGAGAGAGTTCTCATATCTAGAGGAGAAACCTATTGGGCAAATTACATAGTGTAGACAGAATAAAAGAGAATACATAAAAAGGGTAGAAGATAACTAATATCTCAATAGAATATGAAGGTGGAAAACCCCTGCGCGAGTGAAGGTCTTCATGTGGTTGTTTCGGAGGGGGAGACTGTTGCGCGGTTCATTCAAGCAGCGAATCTAGTTTGTTGTCGGTGTCAGGAGAATGTTGAAAATGCAAAGCATCTCTTCTTCAAATGTAGGAGCTCCGTAGAGGCACATGAGCTTTTTGGTTGTCCTGTAATGTCCACTGATGGTGTCTCGGGAGACCGGGAGTCCATTGGAGTTGACTGGCATGGTACTGAGAAGGAATGAACCACCTGCGTGGCAATGATTTGGGCTATTTGGTTAGCTAGAAATGGGTTAATCTTTTGTTGGGAGCAATTTTATGGTGAAAATCTAGCGGCTCATGTAAAGACGCTAGCTAAGAGTTGGTGTGTAGTTTTGTCTCCCCCCCCCCCAAAAAAGCTTAAATTTGTTTTGGTGATTAAATGGTAAAGTTTTTAAGCATATGCCTATACACCGGGCCCTTTTCCTTTTCAAAAAAAGAAGTAAATTTCATGTCGAATGAGCTTGTTACCTTCATTGATTATGCGAGGGTATCTTGCATCAAACTTTTTGACCTTACACCTCACAACAAAATGAGATTGCTGAACAAAAACTAAGTCATCTTGATGTTGCTTGTACACTTCTTGTTCAGATGAAGGTTCATTAAATCTTTTGGTTTGATGTTGCTTTAATGATTTACTTTATTAATAGAGTTCCGACCTTCATTTTTGGGAAGGGAATCACACGTTTCTCTCCGCTCTACTATGAAAGTTAGTCTTTTCCTCTACCTATATGTATCTTTGGGTGCACTTCTTTTGTTCATAACTGGCTTCCTATTGACAAACTTTTAAATCTTGCAATCAATTGCAGTCATGTTTTTTAGCTAATATAGTATCTAGAGTGGATATTAGTGTTGTTGATGGTCATTATTTTTCCAGTTCCTATCACCTTTTTTTTTGAAAAGAATCATCTATTTTGCTAAATATGTCCGTGGCATTCCCTTGGAGTTTCCACCTATGCTCTAAGTTTTCCAGAGTAGGAAGTGTTATGAGTTCGAAACTTTCAACCATCTACTCCTTATGATATCTAGGTTCACGAGCACTATAAATTTGCTTCTTAAGCAGGTGTGTTATTCTGAACGATCCTCTACTACTTTCGATATGCTCATTGCACTCATAAGTAAGACATGGGGTATGGTCATGCACTCTTCACTCTCTCTCTTTACATGACACCTGCATATTCACAAACGTAAATTCCAATGTCATTCCATTTAGAGAAATATCAATAATATAATCACAATCTTGAAGAAATAACTTTCAAAATCGATTATCCACTTGAAAATAGGGTTTGTAAATTGTCATTACTTATTAATAAATAAAATAAAAATAAATAGTTGCAATGTTTAGGAAAACAATATGCGTATGCGTTCGGACAGGTCATCGAATAATGATTAAGCGGTACGCGGAGGCATATGTGGGGTATATGCGATTCTATGTGATTTTCTATTTATTTAAATAAATAAATATATATATTTGTGTGTATACAAAAGTGACTGTAGTTGAAGTTGAACTACATAAATATGTTCAACGCAATTAAGTCATTCGAGAAAAGGATGATCTCCTAAGGTTAGTGATCATCCTCATCTAAACAATCCTATTTAATTAATTACTCGTCGAACAAAGTATGATTACACCAACACTACAATTTTAGTCAAAACAATGAGAGATCATTATGGTGTCACCATTAAAAAGGAATAGCTGGTTTAATCTGAAATAACAAGAAACAAACATGGATCAGAGAGATATAGGACACCCTCTTTGACTATGTTGTTTGCTTGACATCTCAACTACATTGCTCTTAGCCAAATGCCAACAGAAAGCAAAAAGACATGCCACTAAAGTTTAGATTGGTCGAATATCTTATAGTGGGTAGGCAAAAAATATGCAGTTGTAAGTTTTAATTAACATGAGCATGTGTAATACAGAGATTGGAACTCACAGACCTAGGTACCATATTAGTCTCCAAACTTGAATGCGATCATATCAATCATGCACTGGGGCGGTGAGCAGCTATGGTTAAGGCCACCGAGTACGAGCAACCTCCATCACATCAGCACTTCGAGTTGAACCCAACGGGGTGGAAGCTTGACATCGCTGCGACGGAGGCAGAGGAACTTCTCGACGACGGAGGAGCTTAGAGGTGGAGGGGTTTCACAATGAAAGTTGGAGGTGGAGGAGCTTTGGGCATAACTTAGGGATTTAGGGTTTCGATGGAGATGGGTATCGACCGGGAGAGAGTGGTATCGATTGAAAGAGCGGTGGGTTTGAGATTGGGGTTTAAGGGTCATTAGATATGGATTCGATTAACCCGATAAAGCCTAAGAGGTCGCATGACTTGAATATGCGCCCACATAAGCCGTTAATGCGACCTGCTTATGCGCGATGGGCGTATAGAGCTACGATTCATGTATTCGATTCATCAAGGCTACTGCATAGGCATATGCGACCGCACGAGACGATTTCATGATTACTGAATAATTGTTTGTTAAAATAGAGGTGTAATTAGGAAATTTGACTTACCACAATACACTTATTATGCTGGAATGTTTTCTTAGAAAGTAAAATATGTAACTAAGAAGAGACTGATGGGAACCCTTGTAATGGTCTAGTGGTTGAAGTAGTGGGTTCCCAATCCAATGACCCATGTTCCACCCCCTCCCCTCCAACTAGATGGAATACAAGTTTGATGACAAAAGAATTCGTAAAATATATAAAATATTAAACAAGATAAGAAGTAGCATATGCTTACTTTGGTATGCATTACAACTAGAAGTTCTTGGGATGGAAATATGTATCACATATCTTACTAATATATCTCTTACATATCTACATAGCAACCACAAAAATGATCTATGTTATACAAGTTCTATTTTAGTTTCGATGTTCACGACCTCCTTTTTTTAATGGGGCAAAGTCTCTTATTTGAAATGAAGGTCTCTATGATCGGTCAACAAACATGAGAGGGGGGGGGTTAGAGGGAGTAGGTGCGTATTGTTTGAGCCTCCAAAACCTAATTTAAAATTGATGTGTTATTTGAGTTGGTTTTTAGTAAGAGATATATCGATACATGCTTATACTGGGAATGGGCGTATTGTCTATATGGTTATCATAAATATCCATTTTCCAAGAGTATAAACAACACTAAAAAACATAAAGGTTTGGCAAAATAAGGGAAATTTCGGCGAATATGGGGATGAAATGGGGAAATTTTGGTAAGGAGTATTCGTTTTGACCAATATTTCATTGATTTTAACGATATATTTAAGGAAATTCCACGAAATAATAGGAGAGATCATTTGGTGAGCTGAAGAAACATAAGTTTTTTTAGTCAAGAAGAAACAACATTGAGAAAAATTTCACTGTAATTGACAAAAAATGAAGTCCATGAGCAAATGATAGCGTGCATGTTTATGATAAGCAATTTCTTAATGCATTAATGACCATCTCGATTCCAATAGATGATACAACAATGCTAAATGACCATGGCTAGAAGCAAGCAATGAGTGATGAGATTGATGCTATGTTCTCTCGTGGCAGATAAGTTCTTTTAATGTGCTCGTCTTGTGTCTTTCTAGTCTTGTGTTGATGGGTATCCATTACAAAGAATACTCCTAATGGAAATTGAATGGCTGGAGGCAATACTAATGGCTAAAGGCTTCACCCATGCTTATAGAGTGGATTACTTTGAGACCTCTCCCATGACTAGGATATGACCCATCCACAATATTTTCTCGACTGCGTCAGTAGATCTTGGCATATCTATAAAATCAACTTGATGCAAAGAATGCTTTAGTGCATAGAGATCTTGATAAAGAAGTATATATATTGAGGTCAAAGGGGGGGACATGCATAGGTGTCCACACCAGTTATAATATATTAAAAGAGTAAAGAGAAATTCAACGACCATGACTCTGAGAGTTTTGGCATGAAACATTACATTTTCCTCGTAAAAATGATCAGACGTAAAAATTACACCATTTCTAGTTAACCAGATTTTCCAAACCAACGGATAAAGCAACTCCGACTGTGGTCTATCCTTATTCAAAAAAAGAGAATCCCATAGGCATTGGTGATTCTACAGGTTTTGCCATGAGAGACTCATATTGGGCCATACTCCCCCCGTCTTCTCACAATGGAAGAAGAGAGATGATCTATAGTCTCCACCTTGTCATTGCACAACGAGCATAGCTGGGAGGTCCCCATGACCCCAACAATATATAGCAATGATCTCTGGTAAGAATACGACATGTAAGTAAGAGCCAGATAAAACAACAATGTGACTAGGGAGGTTGAGACTCCACACAAACCCACAATCACGAGCCATGAAGTCGGGAGATGGTGGCACTGGAATAAATAACTCCAAGGCCGCCTAACTGAAAAGCCTCCAGTTTTCTAGGTCCAGCGATCTCTCCCACCCTTAGGAGCTAGGATGTTGGCTAGAGAATCCAACAAAGAAAGAATTCATCCATATGATCATTAGAGAAATCCGTGACAAAAGATGACATTCAGGTCCCATTCTCCCAATAGTCAGCCGCACAAGCCTTCCTATTAGCAGCTAAAGCAAATAGCCGTGGGTATCGAGTTGCAAACGTACCACCATTAGTCCAATCATCTCTGTCCAAAAGACAAAGTTGAGAGTCTTGAGACCATACCCAAACACCGATCTGAACATAATTTGTAAAGGAGGGACAAGAGAGGTGATTCCCTTTTAGAAAGCCAATGAGTAGAAAGAAGGTTGTGTGTACAATACCTTGTGCTCCAATCCCATATATTTGCTGAATGAGCCTACAACAGAGGTCTGCATTCCTCCCTCATATTCTTGAGATCCATTTGAGTAGTAGCGCTCTGGTCATTGTCTTCAAATGTGCCACTCTAAGGCCCCCCTCACACTTGGGTGAAGTAACTGTATCCCAATTCATCAGTGGAATCCCTGACGCATTCTAACTAGAAGACCAATTTTTTTTGCATAATCTGTCTCCAATCTTTTATAGATCCCGATCGGAAGAAGATAAGATGACTACAAAAAACATGAATTGCTGCGAGAAATGCTCTCAAGCACCAAATGATCGCCTCTTAATAAAATTGTTGCCGTCCAACCTGATAATTTCTTCTCCATCCTCTCGATAATAGGTAGCTAGTCTGTGTAGCTAAGCTTCCCACATGTCAACAGAAGACCAAGATATTTGATTGGTAGAGAGCCACGTTCAGTTCCCATCTTCTCCATACAAGCCGCAACATCCTCTTCTGACATGCCAAAGGGGACGACCGTAGACCTGGTACGGTTTAGATTCATGCTAGAAAGCGCCCCAAAGATCACTAGGTTAAGTACCATCCCTTCTGATTCTGTACGATTGCCTTCAATGAAAAGATAGTGTCATCTGCATACTGCATTAGGGGAATATGAATATCCCCACACTCGTGCCAGTACATCCACAATGATATCAAACAACATAGGGGCGAGGGGGCACTCCTAACGCACCCCTTTCTAGGGAAACCCCCCTCCCCCCTAGCATGATCATTAACTAACATGGAATAGGAAGCAATAGTTACACATCCCTTCATCCAAGATATCCAAACCGATAGAAAATCTCTTCTTGCTATAGCAACCCATAGAAAACGCCAATCAATTGTGTCGTAGACCGTCAAGAAATCTATCTTCTCGAGCACACTGCTAACCTTTCTTCTTTTCCAGTTTGCAATAATCTCCGTGGCCATTGCCAAACTGTCACCGATCTGTCTACCATGGATAAAAGTAGGGGTGAGCATTCGATTGGTTTGGGTGATTTGTGTTAATATAATTCCGGTGGTATTCGATTTGGGTTTAAAACGTGACCACCCATGACCCAGTCAAATAAAACTGGGTGAAGTAATTTGGGTTATGGGTTTTGGTTGATTGGATTGGGTCAAAACCAAACTTTAAAAGTCTAATTGTGATATCTTAAAATTTCAGATTGATTTTATGTTACTCATTTATATGTTAGTCATTTATGTTTTTCTCACAATTCATAAGCCTATAAATTATGAGATCTGAATCTAAACAATTCATAAGCTTGTGTCAACATGTAGTTCATCACAAAATGTTTATAGTATGATATTAATTGATATAATAAGAAAATCCATCGCCAAAAAACATTGAAATGGAGCAGACTGGGAGCCATGGGTCTCTCTTCGGTAGTCTCACCATCAAATTTGGGTGTAGAACCATAGATGGATGGTCTTTAATCTAAGGAATATAAGGGACACTTGCAAATGACAGTTGTTTGGCTTTTATGCGGTAGTCTGGTTGGGTTGAGTAGATTAAAATCAAGGATAATCCAAATTTGCTGTTCGGTTTTTTTGGATGGCTGTGTGTAACACCTTGAACCCATCACCCAATCAAAAAAATCAAATAAATATGGTTTGGATCTAACCCGACTCAAAATTCAGATAATCCATCTCATTTCAACAGTTTTTGAAAGGTTTGGGTGGGCTATGTGGGTGGACTTAAATAATGCCCATTCCTAGATAAAAGCAGATTGGGTAGGTGAAATGAGATGATTCATGACCACATTAAGTCTGCTAGCGAATAACTTTGCAATTGCCAGGTAGATTGAATCGGAGAGATCAATCGGCCTGAAATCCTCTACCTTTTCTGAGACATCGTTCTTGGGAAAGAAGAAAAAAAAAGCCTTGTTTACATGCTCAAAATCAACATTTCCACTCATGAACTCCCATGCCACCTCCAAAACATCACTGGTCACCATTGTCCTAAACTCCCGGAAGGATACTTGGAATTCGTTTGGGTCGGTTGCCCCATCTGCATTCATTTTCCAGACCGCCACTCTGCGTTCCTCCACACTCTGGACAAGATGTCTGGCGTGGTGGTCGGACAATCATTGTGCCCCTAAACCTGACCACCTCCACTGCATAACTATAGAACTGCTGGAAAAGTCTCTGAAGTAATATGCAATAGCGATTCCCATATCTCGATCCCCTTCAACCCGCCTCCTGTCTCCACCGATTGAATGAGATTGTGTCTTCACCTACCACTTGCAACTTTATTGAAAAACTGTGTTTGCATCCCCCTCGATGATCCAGGTTTGTCTAGACCTCTGTTTCCATTTTGTCAGATGTTTTTTATCCTCCAATGCAATAGTTTTATGTAGGTTAGCTCTCCCACTAAGCTCTGCCTCAGAAAGATCTCTGTCATCTTCAATTTTATCTACATTGTTGATTCCCTCCTCAGCCATTGTTCTGTTATCTCTTCTCAAATCCCGAACCTCCTTGTACTAGCAGAGTCCGGTACAAAGTGAAGCAATTTTTTGAACCAAACGCTCCACCGCCGTACCAGAAACCACTGTTGAGGACCAATGGTCAGAAACCAAATCTTTGAAATTTTCTTTTAGAAGCCAAGCCTTCTCAAACATGAAGTAATTACACAGTGATTGTACCACACCAGAGTCCCAGATGGAAGGTGCATGATCAGATTTGGACTTCGGCCTGGACGAGACTGAGGAAAGAGGGAAAAGATCAAGAAGCCGAGCTTATGTAAGAACGCGGTCCAATCTTGACCGGGAGCTAGAGTTTCGCCACCTAAACCTTGTATCATGAGCATCCAGAACTTCTAGTTGCAGGTCATTGATCAATTCTGCAAACTCCATGGAGCCAGGATCCTGACCCACATAACTGTGGACGATCTGAGGAAAGAAGGGTTTCATTGAAGTCCCCTCCCACCAGTCGGGCGACATCTGGAAAAAGGTTTCTTATCTCTCGGATTTCAGACCACAAAGTCAGTCTACTTGCAGGAGATGTAGGCATGTAGACACATGATAAGAGAACCAATTTCATCGCCGATCTGGGGAACATGTGGTTGGATTGGCTTTGCTCGCGCCCCTTCCAGAGTTTCTGGGATTCTTTGCTGAGTGCACGAAACAAAGGAAGGAGGTCATGATCCCCGTAGCTGTCGTTTGGACAATATGGCTTGCCCATAATGATGTTATTTTTTTGGTCACTGTTTTTACCTTGAAAATGTTAACATCCACTATAAGCGTTTGATTGATTCCTGGCTCTTGTAAGATGTTTTTTTTTCTTTTTCTCTTCTGCTTTTTTATAAATCCGGGGTGGGCACCTGTGCATGATACCCCCCTTTCTCAAGGCTCAAAAAAATGATAAGAGAACCAATACGTTGGAGCTAGTTGCTCAAAGGATGACTGAGTGAACATGATTACCCTGTGCTCTGCAACAAAATCAAAAAGAGACCCCTTTCAAGCACTAATAATACCTCCCGCACTGCCCTCTGCCTCCATAGCCTTGAAATCTCAGATAGCCCCTACTTCGTTGATTTCCACATCACATCTGGACAAGATGCAAGTTTTGACTCTTGTACCAAAACAATATCACATCTCCACTCGTGAAATAGAGCTCCGACTTCGGGTCACCCAAACCCTAATATTCCAAGTTAAAACTTCCATTTAGGAACATTTGGATGACCTGAGAGCACAATGGCTACTGCCACTCTTGCCACCTCGCGTTTTTGTTCTGAAACAACGATTGCATCCAAGGCATTGGCTCTCCTACGTTTACACTTACGATACAGCTTGGAGGTACCCCCCACTGTTGACACGACCTCAGTCGAGACATATGTGGAGTGGTCCACCTCAATCGAAGAAGAACAATCTACCGAAGCATGGGAAGGGATGGAGTTCACTATGCCCAATAATGATCCCAGAGAAGCCACCGCCTTGGACAACGCTTGAGCCCATGGCATCGAGTCCAATAGAGGTGACATGGTACCTCCCAAAATTTCCCCCACCTTACCGGTAGAGGTGTTCCGCCTATGATCACTGTCGCCGAAGGCTGGAATAAAACTTCGAGAGAGCTCCTGGAAAGCTGCAACGAGAACTTGTGTCTGGAGAGTCTTTATGGATCAAGCTAAGCGGGTCGAAGGAAGGGTACCTAGGTCTTCTTAATAGCCCCAGCCTGACTATAACTTTGCGAAGTTCCAGTAGAGATAAACGGTTACCCGGATTCAGTCGGATCCGACTACCCAACATAAGGAGCCGAGCCCCAATTTCAAAAGCAACCCTAAATCTCAAAGAGAGCACCGCCTCCAAATCGACCGAGAACACCGCCTCCTTCCCGATGTGCTGCTCTCTCTACCTCAATGCGGAAGGTTAATCATATGTGTGGCCTAAAGAAGAGTCTTGAGGTATGGTTTGATAATAGACACAACTCAGAGATTTCTATGCAAGGTTCTTCCCAGATATCATTTGATCATCCTGTCTTGGTTAGACGATAGACATGAGTTACAATGACGATTGCAATCTACATTATCGACATGGTTCTTATTGGGGATGATATAGTAAGTATCCACATAACTAAGTAATTTGTGGAAAAGGTATTTGTAACAAAAGAGGCTGGTCATACATTATTTATTGGTTGTTAAAGTATCTTGACATTTGGGTTGATTATACAATATTTCTTAATTGTTAAAGTATCTTGACATTTGGATATAAGCCCAGGATTGACCCAAGATAGATCTGAATGGAGGCGAAGAATCCATGTAGCCGACCTTACTTAATTGTGGGAAAAGGCTTTGTTGTTGTTGTAAAGTATCTTGACATTTAGGTTGACTTCTGTTATCACAATAGAAGTATTGTCTTGACATCTTGGAGGAGGCAGGTTTGATTGGTTGCATGCTATATATCGACTGAGTCTGAGCAACATGTTGATGTCGGAAATGACTACGTTGAAGATTCCACAAGATATAGGTATTTGGAAAGGGGTTGATGGGGCTGCCCCCTTTTGGCTGCCCCGCCCCATTTTTGGACAATTTTTTTTATTTTTTTTGAAAAATATCATCATGTATATTCATCCCTATATCCGTCCTATATGCCATTCGAATTTCGTCAGAAACAGAGACTCCTACGGCCTCCATCCATACATGGTCGATTTAAAAAATCCTGCGACCGTTAAAAAAATGATGTCTGGATGGAGGCTGTAGGAATCTCTGTTTCTGACGAAATTCGAATGACATATAGGAGGGATATAGGGATGAATATACATGGTGATATTTTTCCAAAAAAAATAAAAAAAATTTGCGAAAAATGAGATGGGGGCAGCCCCATTTTTCCCATTTGGAAATACACGCAGAAACTACGATACAATCACTAAGAAGATGTATCACTTCTCCTGCTACTTGTAGAGCTCGCTTGGAAGAGGGTTTTTCTTTTCATAACATGGTCACTTATATTCGAGGTATAGCAATTTTGACACCATATCAACATTATGGTGTCGATACGATATTTCGCTGAACTATCGCCCATTTCAACGCACAATTTGTGAAGCTGGGCCAAAAAGACATGGATATGGCCATTTCATCGACAATATCGCCACCATGTTGATACCGATATGTATCAACATGGTCACTTATATCATGTTCAGCGAAGAGGGCTTTTCTTTTCATAACATGGTCACTTATATTCAAGGTATACCGATTTTGACACCATATCAACATTATGGTGTCAATACGATATTTCGCTGAACTATCGCCCATTTCAACGCACAATTTGTGAAGCTGGGCTGAAAAAGACATGGATATGGCCATTTCATCGACAATATCGCCACCATGTTGATACCGATATTGTGATATTCCAATCCATGATTAGATGTTTGTTCTTAACCTGTTGCAAACCATGCTACCTTACCAGTGGTAGATGATATGATGCTGGAGATGTTACGTTTGATGAGGGTAATCACATTACTTGGCGATGCAAGAACTACTGTTTCTCGATATAGTGCTGAGAGTGAATACATGGCTATGGACTAGGCAACTTGCAAGCTTACTTGGCTTAGCTCTTTTCTGTCGAAACTTGATTTTCCTACCACAGCTCCCATTTCTCTATATTGTGACAATGAATCTTCTATCTATATTTTATGTAGTCCCATTTTTCATGGTGTACTAAACACTTTGAGGTTATTGTCATTTAGAGATGCAGTTGCACAAGGGATACAACATTATCCATCTTATCCGAACTTCTGCTTGCCGATATCTCTTCAACGGCACTTCCATGGAAATATCATTGTTTTCTTGTCTTGAAGTTGGGCATGATTTTTTTTTCATTAGTTGGGGGTGAGTGGGGGAGGGGGTGGAACCCTGGTTATTGGAGTGAGATCTCACCGCTTCAACCACTAGACCATCACAAGGGGTTCAGAGTTGGACATGATTGATGATAAATGCCCGGTTGGGGGGGTGTGTGTGGGGGGGGGGGAATATATGTATTATAGTTGTTTTGCTTTCTGTCTTCCAATGATGGACATATATATATGTAAACTTCCATTAGATCCTATACTCATTTCCTAGGGATATTTATGTAATCTTTTCCTAAATCCTAGACTCCCCTCCAATAGGTATTTATGTAATCTTTTAAACCTTAGACTTCCTTTGCCCTACACAAGAGAGGTATATGCTTTCACAATAAACAAGTCACGAGGTCTAGGCTTTCGTAACACTCATGTCGTTCTCTTCTTCCCAAATACATTTCCTACCATTGATTTTATAGCAGAGTATGAATGGTGCGGGTTGTGGCATTGTCTTGGTAGGCTGAGTGAGGTTTGTTGTGCTTTTGCAAAGGGATTCATGTATTCATGATTTAACACATTGAACAATGAATCTTTTGGTTAAATGATTGATGTGGATTATGGGCCCTAGGAAGGATACTTGCTGCTGAGTTTGTTAGGTTGCTACGAAAAAGCCCTGAACTGGCTTGACATGTTGCATTTGCCTGGGAAGTTTGTTTTATGTCGTGCTTTCTATGGATTACTTATCCTCCCGGTTTGATTGGGTAATGAATTGGACTTTTAAATCTGTTTTAACAATTAATCAGGTAGATGTATCATAGGAGAAGTTCCGTAGACTTCTGGCAGCATGTATCCTGTCCCCTTGTAACCCATTTGTTGGACCTGGGTTGAGGACCAGGAATTATGGCGGCCTTTGTTTTTAGCAACTCTTTCTGTTCGAAGGTTTGAGGAGTTATTGCTGATGATGGATTATTGAGTAACTTCTTAGATTCACCAATTATCGATAGTAGGATAGTCTGATTGAGCGGTTATGATCTTTTCGGTTTATAAGTTTTTATGGAGGAATAACATAAGAGTATGAAAAATGATATTTTTTACTTGGCTGCTTTTGAGGATGCCCATAACCAAGATCCGCATAGCTAAATGGGCGTGTGGGTCAAATGGGGATGTTATATAATGTGCGTTTTACTACAAGAGGCTGTGGATCATCATTTTTTAAATTTCATTTTGCTCAGAAAGTTCGGTGATGTCGATGAAGGCGGGCCTCATCGTCTTTCTGTGGACCTAACAATGACCTTCCTGGAGCAAATGGTCATACCAAAGAAGGGTAGTGAGTTATTATATAGAGTTCAGAGCCTGCAGCCTACACACAGACAATGATGAGGATGAAATACTGACATTATTAAATGGTCTTCTTTTGGTGTAATGGTGATTTATGAGATCAAAGTGCTGGCATAGTGCGAAATGAGCAAGTTCAAGCAAAGTTAGTGTCATAGATGGGATTGCATTTTCTCCTTATCTTTGGCTTGAATCATTTCATGAAAGTGCGCATTAGAGTTTAAATTCTTGCTGCGGAAGTTCCTGTATAAGTTTTTGGAAGGGATGAATTAGTCCTTGGTTGCTGGTATCCAACGTTGAAAAGACAAATTGAAAAAGGTTCATTGCAGAGTGAAATAGGTATGGAATCACGAAAACCTATATTCGATATATTCAAGTTCTTTGAAATCTTGATTAATAAAGTAAATATGAAGCACGGTGAAGTTGAAGACCGGCAAACAATGATGTGATCACCAGCCATCTTTGCTTGATCTTAATATTGTTTCATGTGTGATTGGTATTTGGACTATCTTTGTTTTTCTACTGTTAGTAATTCTTTTTGTATTTTACTTGCTATTTTCGAGGATGTCAGGCTAGAAGGCAACGAGGCAGGTTGCTGAAGTTGACTGGGGATACCCTTTCATTGGCTGGGTCCTGTAAACTGCTGTGTACGTTGGTGACCCATCCAATCGTGTGCTGTACATCGTGATTGACACAGTCTGTGGATGACATGGTCACCTTTGAAGGTCAAGATCTTGCTTTGACTAATGAGGAAGCGATGGTGATGACAAAATACTGGAACGGATAAGCGACTGGGGCAGACATGATCTATCCCTTTTGTGACCTGGTGTAGGAGGACGTAGAGTATACTTTCCCAGTGTGTCTTTGTTCGTCAAAGTGTGGATGGGTTGGATTTCCCTCTAGCTGGGATGGCGTTTTTATATCTTTTAACAAGGGTTGACGACAGAGGAAGTAGTATCCATTTGAGGGTTTTAAAAAGAGAAAGACGGATCGATGCGGTTTCTCTGTAGTCGAGGTGAGGTGGTGTGTCGAGGCATAATTCTTATTGTTCCCCTCAAAAGTATGCAAGTTACCCACAAACATTTTATCAACAATAATTAAACTATATAATAGCACATGCAATGAGCATCGCCAAAAAAGGCGAACCTTCTCACAACCTTAGTTTCTATACAAGTAATAATAACATCATAATAACAAGAATTCTATTTGTATTTCTATTATGCTTCTAAATTTGTACATGAATATATGATGCGCTGCTCCTCATGTTCCAAGGTTTGTATCGTAGGAGAGTCCGATCATTCGCGGTGGTCATCGGTGGCAACTGATGTTTCGAAGCAACATTGCCTTCTGACTTTTAGATTCTTCTTTAACTCCAATTAAAGTGTTTGAATTTTATTGTGTTGCATATCTTGTTATTTTCATGCTCATCTGGAGACTTAAAATGCTGATAAATATATCTAAAACGTTGTTGTCTTGAATATTAATCATATTTCCAGTCTCGATGCAGATGTTTGTGCTCCTTGTTTGTTATTCTTCACCGATAGTATTAGAGCTATTAAAGTAGTCTGCATGTAATAATCCACTCATGCCTCCATACAGTAAATTAATGATCATCTGCTGTC
Organism: Ottelia alismoides; assembly: GCA_037367405.1. NCBI lineage: Eukaryota > Viridiplantae > Streptophyta > Magnoliopsida > Alismatales > Hydrocharitaceae > Ottelia > Ottelia alismoides. The sequence continues at coordinate 274,189 of JAZKJV010000923.1, read as the reverse complement.
ATCCAAATGTGTAACGAGCTTCCAATTGTCATTCGGGACACAAAAGTGAACTTGATACTTGATGCAGCGTGAAATAAATAAATGTGACCTTAATTTTTAATATTTTATCTATTAATTACAGTCTAATTATTGTTGAATAATCGGGTAGTTGTAATTTTTATTGAAATAAAAGAGATCGCATGTGATCTCAAATTAGTTAGTCAGTTTTCAATTTGAATTTAGAATTTAAAATTAGAGTTAATTAGGATAAGGTAGATTTGAATTTTGATTCAAATCAATTAGAGTCAATTTGAATTTGAATTTTATTTCTATTTTGTAACCCTATTCCTCCTATATAAAGGGAATGGTAGGCAATAGTTCAAGTTGAAGTTGAATCAAAATTGAGATTTTTTATCTCTCTCTCTCACTGTCTCTCTTCTCTCTCCTTGTATGTGATTCTTCTCCAAAACCCTCGTTTTCCGATGAGTTTTCTCCTCTCAATCCCTCCAATTTCTTCTTTCAACAAATTTCCACTGTCAAATATTTATTTTTCACCGCTACGAATTCCTATCTACATCATTTGGTATCAGAGTATGGCATCTAGATCATCCTCACGATCTGACGATCCCTCCCGTCGTTCACACGAAAAGTTTAAACGATCTCGCTCCAACGACTGTGCATGGTGTGCTGAGATTAGACAAGCACTATCTAATATGCTCCAAGTTTATGTCGATATGCAAGCTTTGGCGTCACAGATACGAGAGCCGCAAAATGTTGATGCATTGACGCGCCAACTAGAAGACATTGCTGCCAAAATCGTTGCCAAAATTGTTGTTGATAGACCACATTGTGCCCTCAAAGCTTCCATCCAAGTTTTCCATGAAGAAACCCCAAAAAAACTCGCCATCGAAGACGATCTGCCTGCTATCCAGGTATATTCAGACTTACAAATGCTGTAGAAATCAATCTACAGCCCGCCCACGGCCCTCTCACAGACCCCCAACACCACTCTTGCATCTCTAGCACCTTCCCTAATCACAACATCACCCCTCTTAGACCCCCAATCAGCCTTTCACCCCACGAAGTCCCATCTTCGCTACCACCCTCCCTCGCCTTCCCTGTGCTAATGCCCCCTCATGCAACCCTCGTGCCCCCAGCGCCCCCTCACACTGCCCCGAGCAACCCCATCACTCTTTCTTGTGCGACCCCCAGTGCCCTCACTAACGCCACCAACACTCCCTCCCGCTCCATCACCCCCTCCTGCCACCACCCTCACACCCCCGATGAAAGCCCTCACCCCATTGTTGCTATCTCCCCCACCCATAATCCATGTACCTCCCACAACCTCGCCAAAACCTTTGCCCAAGCCTGGCTACCCCGCCTAGTACCACCACAACCATTGGATGGTTGCATCTCGTCGCCCCTACTTGATAGACCACAACCCCCCTTATGCGATTGCGCATTGTCACCGACATTCATTCCGACGCAGTCGCAATCGAAGTCACCGTCGTTTGTTCTCAAATCTGCCACCATCGAGTATTTGAGGAGAGAGAAACCTTAAAATGGGGCTCTCCTCCAAGGGGAATCAGATCCCACCAAAATAGGAATTTGGGATTCATTTGGAACAATTGCAGGAAAGACCTTCCTTACAGAAGTTTTTATTCAAAGGAGAAATTCAAAAGCTACTCTTATAAATTTTTTTAAATGAAGGGATATAAAAATTGCAGAGAGACCATCCAATTGGAAAAAACTACAAACGTAACGTTGAACATGATCTAATTGGGGGATTTGAAGCTATAATTTCAATATCAAATTCTCCAACGACGCATCGAATATCAATCAATTCGTTGGGAGACGAATTTTTCAAGCATAGGAGAACTGATGCAGCGCGAAACAAATAAATAAGACCTCAATTTTCAATTTTTTATCCATTAATTACAATCTAATTTATTTTCGAATAATCGAGTCGTAATTTTTATTTAAATAAAAGAGATTGCATATGATCTCAAATTAGTTGGTCGGTTTCCAATTTGAATTTAGAATTTAAAATTAGAGTCAATTAGGATAAAATAGATTTGAATTTTGATTCAAATTAATTACAGTCAATTTGAATTTGAATTTTATTTGTATTTTTGTAATCCCACCCCTAATACATAAAAGGGGATGATAGGCAATTGTTTTAGACATTTCAACTTGGAGTTGAATTAAAATTGAGATTTTAATCTCTCTCTCTCTCTCGTCTCTCTCCTCCCCTGTGTGATCTCTGCGATTCTTCTCCAAAAATCGCTCGTTTTCCGACGAGTTTTCTCCTCTCAATCTCTCCAATTTCTTCTTCCACTAAATTTCCACCATCAAATGTTTATTTTTCATCGCAACAAATTCTTATCTGCATCAAAACTGAAGCCACGCCTCACACTTCACCGCAATGCAAATGCTTCGTGCCTCAAGACCGCCTCAGTCATGGCCGGCTAGCTTTCTTCAAACTATTGTTCAGAGCATGTTGGGCCTTTTGCAATTCGGGGCCCTTAAATGCAACAAAATGATGTGGCTTCCAGTAGTGCTTTGCTGCTATGTATGGATATCTGCAAGTTGTACTTCCTGATACTATATTTGAAGCTGTTGTTAGAGTCCCTTATGATATGCAATTGAAACAAGTTCTTGCTAATGGTAAAAAAGGGTTTTCAATGTGGGGGCTTATTTACATGCCCTTGTTTTTTAAGGTTCTTTATATTTTGTGCTTTAAGTGCCGACTTCTAGTAGTCATCCTTTGGCCTTGAAAAAAACGTTCAGGCTTTAAATCGTGTGCACCAAAAGTACTCCATGAGCTTGCTGACTTTAGTGATTTAAGAAAGTTCCAATTTTAATTTGAAATTGTGAAATCTTGTGGTTTTCACTTTTGTGGTATTCGTAGCTTCCGTTTTCTTGCAGACTTGCTGTTCAGCATTGGTAATAGTGGTTCCATGCATTATGTACTACATTTATTTCAAAGATTTTATTAAAGTAAAAATGAAGAGCAATAAAAGCACTAAAGACCTTCGAGACTTTTAATAGCTTCCAAGCTGTTACTACAATAATGTAAGCATCCCATATTTTTGAGCTTCTGATATATGATTGTTGTGCATTCAAAGAAACTAAACCATTGTGTACATATTACTAACATTAATAAAGAAACAATATCAGAAAAATACTAACTTGTATAATTGACAAATAAAATCAAACTCTAGTTTTGAGACAAAAAACTACAAATGAAAATATCTCAGATACAATCTCATAGGAACCTCTACTGACTTTTGAATTAATGTACATTTAATTATCTAAAAAATAAGATCAAATTCAAAAGAATCAGACTTTATATATAAAACTTAGGTTTTGTGTCATCGCATCGAGATTAGGCGATAGGTCTCCTCTACCATCTTCGCCGGAGACCCACCCCCATCCACCGTCACTTCTCTGTTTTTCAGTCTTAATAACCCCGATCGGAGTGCAGCTCCGAGTCAGAGCTTTCCCTTGCAGGCCTTGACGCGCGTGGAGAGTCCCTGTTTCATCCTCGCCTATCCTCGCTGGAGTAGCTTTAGGACATCTACGCTGCTTCACCGATCTGACCGATGAAGCTTCCATCAGAGCCGACCATCTAACGCGGAAGAGGCCCACGATTCTATTGGCACCCTCAGATCCTTCATCGGAGCTACAGATCACCTTTTGTGCTCCGACAAAGTTCGCCCAGGTGCAGTTCTTCCAGGCATCGTCTCTGCCGTCGGATCGCCCCATCGTCTAGACGTCATCCCTGCCATCCATCCACTAGAGATGTCAGACCGTTATATGTCAGATCTAACGGTCCCGTACTAGCCACATCCCTGACCAGCAGAGAACCGTCAGATCTGACACCTGACAAGTCCAGAGCCGCACGATCGTGCTTCATCAGCGGCCACCACGTGTCCCCTCACGCGCCTGTCACGAGCCCCATGGGTATATTGCTCTTTTCCCCTGCATTTCTTTTAGTTTTTGTTTTAGTTTGTAAAATAAAAATCACAGTTGAACCATTTTGCATTGCAGTCCCTGTAGTTTGTCATATTTGCTTTTTGGTCCTGTCTGTGTGGAACCACGTGCTTCATCACGTGTTTAGTTGGGTTATTTGCATTGTTTACCCCGAACTTATCTTCTGTTATTGATTGAGTATTTACTTTTCATATTTGCAGATATACCCCTGGGAATGTTGATTTACATCATGTGCGTATTTTATAGAGAAATTACATATTGGACCCTAGGGTTTTTCTACTTGTTACTTTTTTTGATCCTAGAACTTAATCAAATTGCATTTTGGTCCCTATGAGCTGTGAGTTTTGTTTTTAATTGAATAAATAGCAATTTCACTCCAAAATTTCTGAAATTTTGAGACGTATCTCCTGCTACTGTATAGGAATTTTGGGAATTTTTGTGGCTTGTTTTGTTTTCATCTGGTATTTCTAAAATTTAAAACCTTAAAAGGTGTCCCTAGTTGTTTTGAAAAATCAACTAAAAATATTAAAATACTTTGAAAAATTACAAAAAAATCTGATAGTGTGTTTTGTGTAGTTTGAGCTCCCGTGCAATTTTCATTTTATTCCCATTTTTAAAATTCCTAAAAATTTAAAAAAGTAAAAACCTTATAAAAATCATTAAAAATTCACAAAAATTTAAAAAATGTGTTTTCTTTTTTGTAGGTAGATTTTATTTTGTAGTTTCACATAAAATTACTGCTAGGATTTGATAGGCATTTTAAATAATTTTAATTTGCCTTTAGATTGCAACTGTACATTGCCTATTATTTTTGACCTTCTTTGATTTTTAGAAAATTAATTAAAAATCAGAAAACCCCAGAAAATTCACAAAAACATTTGAATATTTTAAAAACATAAAAATATTTTTGGTTTGAATATTTGAGTCTTTTTGGACCTCTAAATAATTGCTTGAGAGTTCCTTTTTGAGTTTCTTTTATTCCTTTTCTTATAAAAGCATAAAAACAATTGAAAATTGAAAACCACCAAAATTACTTAATTTTCTTGATTACCTGACTACTTCGTAGACTTGTCATTTTGTGCTTCTTGTAATCGACCCTGGTAGCTATACCAGGTTAAATAAACTAGCAAGACCGCTTGCCTTGTGTTTGATTGTTTGATTGATGTCGTTGGTGGTCTGATTTTTCTTGTTGATTGCGCCTTGTGATTTGGGTCGCAACGACCCTAGATATTCCTTAACCTGAGTTGCATCCGCGCATCGTCAACTTACAAGGGAATACCCCGTTCCTCGAGGAAAGAGTTGCTAGATTGGGGGTCTAGAGTTACCTTGTTTAGGGAGGTTGTTTCTATTGTAGACTTTTTTTTGACCTGACTATTGAGGCAACCTGAATAGGAGTCTTGTGGAACTTAGATTCTGTTAGGTCTTAAATCCTTTTCCCAATAAGGTTCCCCCAAACTAATATTCCAAAGGTTTGACCGACCACCATACTCTAATTTTATGAAGACAAGTTTAATAATCAATATTGTTCTAAGTTTTTTGCTTTTTATTTTCTTTATTTATGTTTCATTTCTTTTTCAAATAAATATTTTCTAGGGGACTAGAAATGGTTAAGTATAGGGGAATGATGAATCCTTGATTCACATCCTTTATTTTTTTACTTTTCCCAAATTACCTATGCATATATATATATATATATATATATATATATATCAATTACAATAAATTGGTATTGTACATGCTTTTGTTAATATTGTATATTTAACATTCTTTTTATCCAAAATAAAAGGACAAAGAAGAAATCAATAAAATAAAATAAGGATGTATTTATGCACTAAATGTAGAGTGAGCTGAACCCCAAGAGAAGGTCAAGTATTGACCTAATCAGCAAGGAATAAAGCAGGCAGAGATAAGGTCCTTATTTATTCTATATATATTCATCATTATTCATCATGTATATATCATTCACTTATTTTATTTAATAAAAATCTCATAAATAATTTATTTCCTTAACAAAATGTTTACGTAAAAATGTGATGTAAATAATAAAAATAATTACAAAATTAAATTGTGTGCATTTGAAGAATACCTACACTCATATATATTTTTTATTTATTAAATTCTTTTGTATATAAATTGTGTACATATTGTATTTGTAAATACTTATAAATATTCCTAATAATTTAAAATTTATCAATCATAAAAGCATTTAAAATAAATTCCATTCTTCATTGAACAGTAGCACCAATATTGAAGGATATGGTGATATCCTCAAGCGCATCACGGAAGCATGGGCATCGTATCAAATACGATGAAGAGTGACTAGTCGAACTAGTTGTTCTATGCAGCGGAAATTAAAAAATTTTCATGTGACGAAACCACATGATCTAAGAACACTTCTCGGATCGTTTCGTCTGAACCACAAACAAGTATTAGGGTTACCTCTTGAAGCGTGGTTGTAATCGAGTCTCTAAACAAAGAGACCTCCTGTCTCAAGTCCGATTCGACGGAGGAGACGCTTGCAAGCGTGTTGATGAAACACATGCTTCTCGCAATCCATGTTAAAGATCCAAGTCACGGATCTCCTGATCTCGACAAACGAGATACGACGTCTTCATCACGAGCAACGCACGTCGAAGTAGACGGAGATCCACGAGCAAACCACCGAGAAGCATAACGACAACGCTGCGGTGATGGAGAACCTCTCTAGGGCATTCATGGTGGACGACCACATGAGAGGAAGAGAGAGTAGGCATGTAGAGATAGAAAGAGAGAGAGAGAGAGAGAGAGAGAGCGACTTATGTTCTCACTGTGTAAATAAGAGCAATGGGGGTACCTCTCCTTTTATAATATTTTGAGATCCATGGATCTCAATCCATGGGCAACACAAATCCCATGGCTCTCATTGATTTGTGTTTCTTTTAATGACTAAGATTTGTGTTGGTAAAAACCAACAACAATTAATTTAATTTAGATTAAATCTATATTGATAAATCAATATAAATCAATCCCAAATTAAATCAATCAGGCATGGAGATTATGGAATGAAGATTGCCTCCTTCCATAATATTGGATTTGGTGGCAATCTCTAGCAATCTCATGAGATCTCATGAGATTACATTATTCCATGGAAATCTCCAAGATTTACAACACTTGTTGTAAATTATTCTAAAAAATAATTCATAATTATTTTGTGAATATTGCAATCTTGCCATTGGAAAATTGTGAATCACAATCACAACCCAAAATAAAATGTGAATTACATTTTCAATTAATTGTCCAATGTGAATCCAATTCACATCAACATTTAATTAACAAATGTAAATTACAAATAGCTCTCTCTTATATATATTATAAATCACATTTATAATGTATATGACTAATATGGATATTGCTATCCACATTATTCATATCCATGATAATTAAATCACATTTAATCATCTTGGATCTCTATTCTCGTGTGCCCAAATAATATGAATCGCATTCACATTATTCACATATTTGATAATTAAATCACATTTAATTATCTTAGATAACTCTCCTTGTAATATGAATCAAATTCATAATATTCATGATAAATAAATCACATTTAATTATCAAATTTCTCAATGTTCGGATACATATATCAACAATGAAATTTTCCTGAACTCTTTCAAGGATATGCGCTTTCTCCGCAGATACTTGTAGATAAGGACATGGCGATTGTATTGTTCCATGTATAGTGACTTGGATATTGAGATCATATCTCAAATCCAGATTGCGGGCCTTCCATAGATGCTTGATAAAATCAAGACCGCAAATCCAATCTTTTCATTGCATCTGAATCACATTCAAATCAATGTCCAACATTTGGACCAAGATCATATTACTTCTCTACTGAGAGGAGTCACTAAAATCCAGACCCATTTCATCACTCCCTAGGAATGGAAGCATCATGGTTATACAATCGTTTATGATCACATCACCCTCAGGTATTCCCAATACTTGTACATCCTGCATACTGGAAGACTCAGAATAAACCCAAAGTATTAGATCAACTTTATACTGTTTACTTCAGGGTTTTTATCAGTAAGTTTCTCATTCGATCATTAAGATTTGATATCGATCATATACTTTCCAAAAGCATATATCATATCTAGGTCTTGATCATATACTTTTCAAAAGTATATATCAAACCTACAAATTCAGTCAAGCTTCCAAAGCGAGATGACCGTGCACGAAATTTGATTCTTCCCAATTTCTCATGAGTGAGCTCATGCCTTTCGGTTCAGTAAATGAACCTGTATGATCCCTCTGAGAGATCGTATTACTCATATGCCCTTATATGCACACCAGCGCGCCGGTGTATAGACCTTGGTTAGGTCATCAACCTATTGGTATGCCAAATGTACATACTCATACATATAGTAACACATCTGTCTCCGGTCAGAGGATGCATGCCTGTATCGTGACAACATACGATATAGGACTTTGGTTATCTCGATCTCGTTAAGTCAACTCTTTGACCTAACTAATCTGACACCTCCGAATCTCTATTCCTATGCAGAGGACCTGAATCAAGAGGTCGGTCAGATATCAGCCTAATTGAGAAAGGATTGCCATCTCCTACTCAGGTTGGAGATCATCTCTTAAAAATCATTTGATGATGCTTGATGAGTCCTCAGTCTAACCCTTTAGATATTCATCCTAGCACCAGCCTCTATGATTCAATTATTGAATCAACAACTGTATGATTATTAAGATGGCCATGGTACATAACTCTAATTGTACTAAGGGACTTATTATGCTAATTAATTATTCTTTATTTCAGATCGGGGAATGATATGTGCAATACTATTTATTGCATAATAGCTTGTCGTGGGATCGCATGTCCAACAATCTCCCACTAGCCTAAAGAGCCATTAATGAGCCAATCATTTAAACCCACACTCATGTGACAATCATAGGCTATTTAGAAAATAGTTAGGTAAGATGATCAGGCACTCTGTTCCCGTGAGACTACTCCAAGTCCTTTTACGACACTTGCATATCCCCAGTAACAGTGCTCGCATCTAATGCGAATGTTGCATCTTATGCAACCAATACTCAATCTTTTTAGTTACAGTGTCCTTGATACAAAAACTTAATAATTATCATAACTAGTATGTCTATAATCCTTATCAAAGTACCCTTATTCCTGGATATCACTATCTCTTAAGGTATCCATAGTTAAGACCTTTTAGATCTCTATCTATATAGTCTTAAGTTTTTGAAGATAAGACTTTGAGATCACTATCTCAAAAAATCTTGTCATTAATGAAGATTTTGCTACTACTGCAATTAAGTGTTTTTTCTACATAGTAGGATTAACAACACTTTACTACTCCCACTGCATGGCAGATATCTGACTTTTGTACACATCTAGCATACACTCAGCTTCTCGTAATTGATGCACAAGTGCAAGCAGTTCTAGCATTCACTTCCTCAACTCTTTGAGGTGCTATCCCTTTAGATAGGTCAGTACCATATCTTAAGGGATGGAAGCCTTTCTTGGAATTTCCAAGAATGGAATATGTCCAAGGTGTACTACAAATGTGACAATCCCAATATCCTCTTCTCTTTGCTTCTGAACAACTTCAGAACTAAGATCTAAGAGATATCCTTGAAATCATATCTCAAGTTATGGAACAACCAGATTATAAAACACTTATTATTATCCTTAATCATTTTATATGATTAGGATATAAACTACATTTAGCACGATGAACACAAAGGCACTCCCACTAAGCTTCACATGGCTCATCAAGATTCTATCCGAAATCATACCATTTATAATTTCATCAAATCTTATGGTCCAACTTCAAGAAGCTTATTTGATTTCATAGATATAGATCTCCAGCTTTCACACATTGCTTTTCTCAACCATGAAGCCCTGGGGCTACTTCATGTGAATATCCTCAGAGAGGTATTCATAGAGAGATGCAATCTTGACTTCAATCATGAAGATGTAAAAGTCAAGTTGTGTAGCTATAGTTAGCAATATTCTGATGGTTTTTAAGCATGGTCACCGAAGAGCAAGTCTCATCGCAAGCAATGTTTTCTCTTCCGGTGTGTAGCTCATGGCTAAGAACCATGCTTTGAAGGTCTCTACCTTCTCACCAGGTTCCCTCTTCTCTTGAAGATTCATTTACACCTTTACAGGTCTTACCCATATAGGTGGATCCTCGAGGGTCCATATACAACACTTGTATATGAAGTCTACTTTAGACTTTATTGTTAACATCCATCTTTCCATGTCACGATCCTCAGGAGCTTCATCACATGAAGTCCGATCATTGTCAGACTTAATCGACACATGGAATGTATCCTAAAACTCATTTGAAGAAGTAATAGCGTTTCATCTTTAATTGTCCTTTTAGTTCCCGATTTCAAGAGCCTAATTATCTTCTCAAGATTAAATGAGTTCCTACACTTCATTTTTATCTTGATTCTCAAGAGAGTCATCCTCTAAGAATCACATTCTACGAGATGAGATCTTTTAAGAATCTCAAGGTTATAAAGTAGGTATCCAATACCATCCTTTATTTTCCTAATGAAGTAGCACTCTCTAGTGCTCAATTCCAGCTTACTTGAATGGAATATTATTAAGGATATATAATGTAGTCTTTACTACATACATACCTGGAAACTAAGAGGAAATTATGCTAAAATTCATCATTGGTCAAATCATGTCACACACATGATCCAATTGTATATCCCTACAACTCTATTGAATTTAGGTTTATCAGGAGGAGTGAGATAGGAATGATATTCCTTTGTCTGTAAGGTATACCATGAATTCATCTAATAGGTACTGATTACCTAGATTAGACCAAATTCATTTCCATCTTCCTTCAGACTCTGGTTCCAAACCAAAATTATGAAATCTTTGAACATTTCAAAGGTTTCTAATGGTGAAGGGAAGAAATCCTATATCACTAATAATCATTAATAGATATCACATATCCATAATGTTTATTCTGATATAGATGATCCACATACATCAATATGTATTAGATCTTGAATACCTCGATATCTTATACCTTTCCCAAAGAAGGGTGTATTGGACATTTTACTTTGAATACAATATTCATAAGTATGTAAGTTTTGAAATTTTAGACATTCTAAAGTTTCATCTCTTACCAATCTATTGATCAAATCAACAGATAAATGTCCAAGGTTTGATGCCAGATCATTGTTAAATGATCTTCATCTTCATATTGATCTTTTAAAGGTTTAATTTCAATATTAGAAATCTTAATGAACCATTCATTAATTTTCAAATTTAGTAGAGCCCACTAGATGCCATACTACTATCTGAAATACATCCATCATAACTCCTTATGATAGGTTTATTTCAGAATTCATATTTATTTCCAACACTTGAAAATAAACTAGGAGTGTATTCTAATATCCAGGTCATAGAGACATTCTCCAAGACTAAGGGCTCCCACTGAAATAATGAAGTCTGTAAATCCAATAGAGATTGTTGCAAAGATTGCATCAAAATCCATGTAGATGACTATTAAACCAGAAGATCAAATTCTCCAGTCTTCTAAAATATATGCAACCCATTACAAGTGTTGTTAGAAGATTGAGATACAATTATAAGACTTTATCTTATTCAATAAGCAAGTCAATATCAATGAATTATGTAGATTATTTTGATGCTCTATCTGAGTCCTTCTTTAAGGATTCTAGACAGACTTGATAGTCATACTATCAGCACATCAACTTATTACAGTATTGACATTTATCCAACTATTTGGATGTCATATGGAAGTCATAGAAGTACGATCAACTCCTTGACTATCCTTCTAATCTTGGGTCTGACCCATGCTTCCACTGCGCTCCCTTTATCTATAAACAACCATTGCTTAAGACTAAGGTAACTCTTATGTTAAATTCAAAAGAATTCAATGTAAGAGCATTTCAACATTTATACATGCTTCATTAAATTCATACAATATGAATATTATGAATCTTCATGAATGACTAGAGTATAGACAGTAGAATGATGACACTCATCATGTCTACATCCATGTAGACTCTTAAAACATTGGTTCAGGTAGGTATTCAAACATTTTGAATACATCATCTCTTATAGAGCTACCATTCTGCATGATGCAGTGAACCATGTCATTCATGATAAATGTCAAGAGCACATATGTATGCTAGAATATATTCTTAGATTTTAGAAGGATTAATTGACAATTATGATCATCATCGACATGTCACTTCCAAAGTACATTTGATGATATCAAGACTATAGAGACATACAAACCCTAGGGTTGATCTATTGTCTATTTAGTTGTCATTCCTCATTATTATGAAGAAACATGCACATTGCAACCACATACATTATGTGTCCAACTGCAAGTACAATATCTGGATCATGGGTCCAATCCATGACATCATACTGGTTATTATTGAGTATAGTATTGAGTGGGTTTAACGAAGGATTATCTGAAATAAGAAATTTGCATAAATGTGTGTGTATATATATATATATACATATTTTACTTTGATTTAGGAATTTTTATATCAAAGTTGTCTTGCCTTATCAGTACTGAAAGTTCATTCCCTTAATCACTTTCAATGTAAGAGATATACTTACCATTATATCTCAGCAAGATCTGGGATCTCCTTCCTTATCTTTGTCACATCCCAATAATATGAGAACCTGTGACTCCGATAAAAAGAAGCGGGAACACATTCCGCCTTACAAGTCCAACTTGCATCTCCCAATTCGGTCTTTAACATCCGGGCCCACCACCCCTAAGGTGATGTTGACCCGTCATTAATTGAACCAACCGTCAACAGGAATACAACTTGCTATGCGCAATCTAATATCGCCCCAATAATATGAGGATCCGATATTGGGGTCACTATGCATACACCCTTACTCTTTCGAGAAGCGAAGAGCCCGATCCAAATGGATTGTATGTAGGAGCTGTCACTTCGTACATGCGTCTCCTACATACAATATCTGGCGACGGAACCCTTTGCCTTGACGGGAGACCATGGATGTCACTTATGTGATCCTCCATATCATATTCAAATTCTAATTAATCATTATGAATCATATTCATTATGATTAATTCTTCCAAGAGAAATAAGGCATCTATTTATAATAGAGTGTCTTAATTTTAATTGGATTCCAATTAATCTAATCATATTAAATTAATGATCCAATTAATATCCAACAAACATTCTTAATTGTTACTTGAATTATGGTATTATCTCAAATACATATTATTTCGAATTTTAATAATTAGAAATACATCATGATTTCTGAAGCATTATAGTAACCCTACCCGTTGTCATGGCCAGTACCGACGGGAGTGGGACAGACCACACACGGTGCAACCTGCTACGCCAACACTTCCCGACTAGACACCATATCCACCTCGGGAAAGGATAATGCAAAATAGATTACTTTGTACTTGAGATGATCATCGATTCTTCAATCAAAATTATACCATATAATAATAATCAAAACAATTTTGATTAGCATTATAATGAGATTTGCTAAACAAATCCCCAATCCTATTCAAGCAACATGTTGTTGGAATGTAGATCATGTAGATCATGTAATCAATCAGTGATCTAGATCACATCTAATCAAATATTGGTTAAGGTAATGTCATTTAAGGAAATAATTATCATCAAATATTTCACAAATATTTATGCACAATTATTCCAGGAAATTAAAGAATTTAATTTCACTAATTGATTAAATGACAATCACTAGGTTCTTGATTAGGAAAGTATTTCCAGTAGTGACCCTCACTTACTAAAAATACCATATATCAATCAATTTAAATCCAACTAAAGCAAAATAAGTTTCTAAAGTTTGCTAATTTGATTTACAACATAACCTATACATGCATTTCAAGGCGTTTCAAATCCGTAATTAACTCTTTAATTACGTTAAGATTCGCAGTCCACGAAACTGTGGATACATGTTCACTAAAATGATTATATCTCGAGCATACAGAATCCAAATTACGTAAACTCAGATCTTATAGTTTCCTTATTTAATGGGGAACAAAATACAATTATTATTTTCGTGTTTAAACAATTGAAATAATGAAGAAAATAATCTCAAAATAGAGATGCGAAAATGAAATGCGGGAAAACTTTCGCAAACCCTAATGAACCCAAGTCATCTTCGGTTCATGGATCACATCCAAAAACTTCTGACCTAAGGCTCTGATACCACTTGAAGTATATGGTGAAATCCTTAAGCGCATCACGCAAGCATGGGCATCGTATCAAATACGATGAAGAGCGACTAGTTGAACTAGATGTTCTATGCATCAGAAATTATAAAATTTTCATGTGACGAAACCACATGATCCAAGAACACTTCTCGGATCATTTCGTCTAAACCACAAATAAGTATTAGGGTTATCTATTGAAGCGTGGTTTTGATCGAGTCTCTAAACAAAGAGACCTCCTGTCTCAAGTCAGATCCGACGGAGGAGATGCTTGTGAGCGTGTTGATGAAACACGTGCTTCTCACAATCCATGTTAAAGATCCAAGCCACAGATCTCCTGATCTCGACAAATGAGATACGACATCTTCTTCACGAGCAAGGAATGCCGAAGTAGACGTAGATCCACGAGCAAACCATCGGGCATCATAACGACAACACTACGGTGATGGAGAACCTCTTTAGGGCATCCATGGTGGACGACCACATGAGAGGAAGAGAGAGTAGGCATGTAGAGAGAGAAAGAGAGAGAGACTTATGTTCTCATTGTGTAAAGAAGAGCAATGAGGTGCCTCTCCTTTTATAATATTTTGGGATCCATGGATTTCAATCCATGGGCAACACAAATCCAATGGCTCTCATTGATTTGTGTTTCTTTTAATGGCTAAGATTTGTGTTGGTAAAAGCCAACAACAATTAATTTAGTTTAGATTAAATCTATATTGGTGAATCAATATAAATCAATCCCAAATTAAATCAATCAATCATGGAAATTATGGAATGAAGATTGCCTCCTTCCATAATATTGGATTTGGTGGCAATCTCATGCAATCTCATGAGATCTCATGAGATTACATTATTCCATGGAAATCTCCAAGATTTACAACAACACTTGTTATAAATTATTCTACAAAAATAATTCATAATTATTTTATGAATATTGCAATCTTGCCATTGAAAAATTGTGAATCACATTCACAACCCAAAATAAAATGTGAATTACATTTTCAATTAATTATCCAATGTGAATCCAATTCACATCAATATTTGATTAACAAATATAAATTACAAATAGCTCTCTCTTATATATTATAAATCACATTTATAATATATATGACTAATATGGATATTGCTATCAACATTATTCATATCCATGATAATTAAATCACCTTTAATCATCTTGCATCTCTATTCTCATATGCCCAAATAGTATGAGTCGCATTCACATTATTCACATCTTAGATAATTAAATCACATTTAATTATCTTAGATAACTATCCTTATAATACGAATCAAATTCATATTATTCATGATAATTAAATCATATTTAATTATCAATTTTCTCAATGCTCAGATACACATATCAACAATGAAATTATCCTGAACTCTTTCAAGGATATGCGCTTTCTCCGCGGATACTTGGAGATAAGGACATGGCGATTGTATTGTTCCACGTACAGTGACTTGGATATTGAGATGATATCTCAAATCCAGACCGTGGGCCTCCCATAGATGCTTGATAAAATCAAGACCGCAAATCTAATCTTTTCATTTCATCTAGATCACATAAAATGGTTATACAATCATTTATGATCACATCACCCTCAGGTATTCCCAATACCTGTACATCCTGCATACTGGAAGACTCAGAATAAATCCGAAGTATTAGATCAACTTTATACTGTCTACTTCTAGGTTTTTATTAGCAAGTTTCTCATTTGATCATTGGAAGTTGGTATAGATCATACACTTTCCAAAAGCATATATCATATCTAGGTCTTGATCATATGCTTTCCAAACGTATATATCAAACCTACAAATGCATTCAAGCTTCCAAAGAGAGACGATCGTGCACGAAATTTGATTCTTCACAATATCTCATGAGTGAGCTCATGCCTTCCGGTTCAGTAAATGAACCTGTATGATCCCTTTGAGAGATTGTATTACTCATATGCCCTTATATGCACACCAGCGCGCCGGTGTATAGACCTTGGTTAGGTCATCAACCTATTGGTCTACCAAATGTACATACTCATACATATAGTAACACATCTGTCTCCGATCAGAGGATGCATGCCTGTATCGTGACAACATACGATACAGGGCTTTGGTTATCTCGATCTCGTTAAGTCAACTCTTTGACCTAACTAATCTGACACCTCCAAATCTCTATTCCTATGCAGAGGACCTGCATTAAGAGGTCGGTCAGATATCAGCCTAATTTAGAAAGGATCGCCATCTCCTACTCAGGCTGGAGATCATCTCTTAACAATCATTTGACGGTGCTTGATGAGTCCTCAATCTAACCCTTTAGATATTCATCCAAGCACCAACCTCTATGATTCAATTATTGAATCAACAACTGTATGATTATTAAGATGGTCATGGTACATAATCCTAATTGTACTAAGGAACCTATTATGCAAATTATTTATTCTTCATTTCAGATCAGGGAATGATACGTGCAACAACATTTATTGCATAATGGCTCGCCGTAGGCTTGCATGTCCAACAAATATTGCATATATTGTACATAACTCTAACTTAATTAACACTTTAATTAGCCAAAAAATCAAATAAAATGTTTTACATATTTTAAATTTTTTGTAAATAAATAAAGATAAACTTTAATAGATTTGTGTAAAAATAGTAAAATAAAAAACATGAATATAATACATAGTATACGATACCTATGTATAGAGTAGTATTCTAATAATATTGTATATACATTACTAAAATATTTAAAAATTCACTGAAAATAGTTTGTAAAATAACAAATAATTTTCTTTTTATACATTTTTTTATTTTAAGGTCATTTACTATTTTTTTATTATTCTTTGAATTTTGTAAATTCTTTTTTCTTATTGGTCAACCCAGGCCTATTAACTCTAGTCAACCCTTCCTCCTCCCAGATCCGACCAGTGCAACCCTTCGCTGGATTTGATTTCTCACCATTTCCTAGAGCAGATCCGATCACTTCCTTCCTTTGATTGCAGACCCATTTCTTCCCCGGAGATCCACGATCCTCAGGATACTTAGGAGGTCCGAATCATCTTAGGGTTGTGTGCTTTCTCTTAAACTTCCTAGAACCCTAGGAGCCCTATAAGTATTCTCTTCCTCTCTACCGCATAAGGTAGATCGCTCTGTGCCTCCTTTCGATCATCTAGAAACTCTTATGGTAATGATAGGGTTCCAAGGATCCTTTTTGTAAGAGATTTGGCGGTGTTTTGAGTCGTAGCTTACTTTGTGGACGGAGAGCTCCGCCGCGACCTGTCTCATTAGCCTCCCACAGTTGGGTTGAGGCCACTACCCTACAGACCACTCAGCCTTGCTTTGTCAACCATTCCAGTACTCTGAGGTACCCTCTCTTAACTCTATTTCACCGTTACTTTCGATTTATTCATCTCAGCCACCGTTCACTTTAGGTTCTCAGACCATCGGGTCAGGGCTCTACTTCAACCATCAACTGTTCAAATTAAATCACTCACTAACCACCTTCTCACGTGATCTGATCATCCTAAATCTCTCTCAATAGAGCAATATTAATCCTAGACCTCCTTCCTCCATGATCACCGGAGGTTGAACATCATCCGTCCCCGCTTCTCTTGTTTCCTCTATTTAATAACCCTCGTCGAAGCTTTGACTTCGAGCGTAGATTACCCTTGCAGGTCCTGGCGAATGCACATAGCCTAATCGAGTATGAGAACAACAGGCAGAGAAGCTCCAGGTGACCCACCTTCCAGATTCCCATCGAGCCGTTATCTATCGTATGTGAGCATCTCCTCTGATGTATCTACACTCCAGCAAGATGGTGTGCCTCTTAGCAAACCAATTGGAGATTTGGAGCACCCACTACACTTGATCAAAGCTCAATGTGCACCTCCGTCACCTAGTTCATCCAGGCACCTTCATATGCATTGGATGAGGAACCCCGCTTCCATATTTGATCCATACCACACGTCATCACCCAAAAGCAGACCACTGGATCTTTTCTAGACTACCATCTGACCAATATGACGAGCAACGGTCCATCAATGCTGTATGCCAGAACCTCTACGCACGCTCCCTACATGTCCGCAAGGCTATATTTCACTTTTTACCTATCATTGCTTTATTTCTCTTAAGTACAACAATTGTAATAATTAGTTAAAAACTATCTGCACTAAGGGCCTTAGAGTTTTAGTATTTACATCTTAGCACAGTCGAGTCAAACTCGCATGTGCCTTCATGTGTTTTGTGCTATTTTTGCAAATTTATTCATGTTCTTTTAGTTGGTTAATGAAATAGAAGAAGTTTTTAAACATTTTCATTTGTATCCCAATGTTCTATGAACCATGTGTAGCACATGTTTTCTCTGTATTAACTGCGCTAGGGCCCCTTGACGAACCGCAAAATCGACCCCTTAATAATGTGTTTTTAGCACATGGAATCGTCATCGTAGTCGGGCCGATTTTGGTCGTCAAAAGATCACCTCATTTAAAATATATGCCATAATGAATCAAAATGAGATGATCGTTATTTATTTTTTTACTTGGCAAGATACCAAGGTCGAACTTAGGGACACGAGCCTCTCTCGTATTAATCGGATGTAAGTGTATTTAATCAAGTGTAGAAATAAAGGCATATAGGTCAAATGATGCAACGACACAACATGACAATGAAATTAAAATTAAACATGCATTTTTTAATATTTTTTATGCAATTAAATGATCATGCAAAGCGAATGATAATGTAATGAAAATATGCACTAGATTAATAATGATGAGCAAAATTCAAGTTGAGTCAATTTCAGATTTGCTTAAAATTTAAAGCTTGATTGATAATGTTAACAAGGCATAGGATACTAATAAGGGACACAAGGTAACTACAATAATACATAAAAATTCAAGTGCCTAAAATGCAAAACTTAATATGCCATTAAGAAGTACATCAAACAAGCTTTCCAACGAAACTGAAATCAACTGAATAGGAAACATGATGCTCAAGATATGCATAAAGAAAGACAAGGGCAAAAATGCAAGAAAACATGAAATAAACTAGCAGACAGGTCCCTGGGAGGGACGAAAATGTAATAAAAATAAAGTTCGGGACCTTCCCTGTAAATGACCCACACGCACAGGGGCATTTTTGCAATTTTGAAAACCCGCGAGGGTTTCAATGCAATTTACCCGCGGTGCGCATAATCTGCACGTGACGCAGGACCAATCTGCAATTTGAAGAAGTCGGTGGGGCCTCAATGCAATTAGCCCAGAAGGCACGCGCCAGGCACGCACCCTCTAGGCTCGGGATGGCTGGGAGGCTCGGGCGTCGCTTCGGCGTAGGCTCGGAGTAGGACGAAGCTCCTGCAGGCTCGGAACAGGCTCGGTGGATCCGAGCCTCTGGCTCTGACGCGTGGCCGGCTGGAGTCCATCCGATCGTGACAATCGGGCGGCTGCTATGCGATCCTGAAGGGACGACGTGGCGAAATAAGGACCGTTGGATCTTGTGGATCCAACGGTTAATGAACTCGATGGCGTGGCCTCGGCATGGCCGTTGGATGGTCGCTGCAAGAGGACCATCCAACGGTATCTGCTCCTCGTCCTCTTCCGTGACTGGCGGCGCTAAGAGGACTCCGGCGAAGGAAGCTCTCCTCCGCCGCTCCTTCTCCATCGATGTGGTCTTCCCCGAAGCTCCCTAAGTGGTCGTCGAGGAAGTCCGGAGCTCGGGGAAGGTCCACAGGCAACTGGCGACGCTCGGCGGAGCTCGGATGGTCACCGCGACGTTGATGAAATAAGCTCCGGCCGACCTCCGATCATTGATTGAATTAGGACCTGCAAGGTTAATCGCGCATAGCCGAAGCGAGAGAAAGGTGCGTGCGTGCGACGCGAAGTGAGGTGGGAGCTCAGGTGGGCGTGAAGAACATGGAAGCTCGAAGCTCCTCCGCCGCGAGGGCGGAGGAGGTGGGTCGGCGGTGGTCGAGGTTCTGGGGGAAAGAGATGGTGAGCGGAGGGTTGCGCGGGGAAGGGGGAGACGTGGCGAGTCTAAATGGATGGTCATCGGAGCGTAGAAACGGCCGGATTGACCGAGAAAAAATCGAAGAAAATGAAGAGAAAATACAAAAGAAAAGAAAGAAGAACTTACCTTGCCGGAGATGGAACGGGAGCTTGGGTTGAGCTTCACGATGGAAGCCACGGTCTTCGCTGGACCTCCGCAGCTACTGGAGGCAGCTCGAGCGGGCTCGGAGCGCCGCGACGACGCCGTGATCGGCGAAGGGTCATCACCGGGGGCATTGGCCGTCTTCGCTCAACCTTCCGCCTCCCCCTGTCACTGGGAGACGGAGGGGGGCTGGGCCATGCCCCTACGTAAAGGTGGACAGCCCTGAACAGTGGAGGAGGCGGTGGATTTAAAGGGTGAAGTGGCAGAGCTGATGACGGGGACGTGGGTTTCGAGGATGAAATGGAGAGCGTGGAGAGAGGTTGGTGGTCAATGGTAGAGTGCGCGAGGGTCGTGGGTGATGGAGGAAGGGCGTAGGGCAGTTGGCGAAGTACGCGGTCGTCGGAGGAGACGAGGGAAATAGGAAGGTCGAGGGATGTTCGCGAGGTGGAAATAGTGGGAAGAGAGGGAATCTGGAGGTTGACGACGGAGATTAGCCGTTGGATCTGGAGATCCAACGGCCTACGTTTGGGTGCGAATGAGAGGCTCAGATGAGATCTGGGGCGATGTGATCGGAGGGCAGATGGAGCGACCACGTGGCGATTGGAGAGCGAGGCGCTAGCGAACGGTGATGATAAGAAGGAAGCTTGATCGGATGGCTAATGCACGCTCTTAGAAGAGGCGGCTGAGATGCGAGATCCAGGGCGCGATCGAAGAGCCCACAACGCGCCACGTGGCGCAAGGGAAGAGAGGCGGCGACGAGTGGCTGGGATTAAGGTGGGTGAAGATCAAACGGTCGTGGATAAGGAGCGGCGTGGAGCGGCCTGGGCCGTTGGATCAAATGAGAGATCCAACGGTTGAGGAGTGCGGCGGATGAAGACAAGAGAAGGGGGCCACGTGGCTAACCCAGATTGGGCCACGTGGCCCAATCAGATTATTAGGAAGGTTTTTTCTTATTTTTGAGGTCCCTATTGGCCGATTTTGAGAAAACTCAAAACATGAAAGTTGTAGATCTTGACGAGATCTACAAGTTTTATGTTGACTAAAACTCGAAAAGAGATCAAACAAGGGCCCGAAATATTTTTGAAGGTATTTTTGAGTCTAAAAATACCACGATTTTTTTGTTTTGCCATTTTTTTTGTGGTTTTTAATTTATTAAGGACTCTGTTAATTATTAGACATTAACAGGGAATTATTGACAAACTTTTAACCAAGGGGGTTAATTATGGAGAATAAAGATGATGAAACTGAGGTTCATCACCCCCCTATACTTAAACTATGCTCGTCCTCGAGCATCAAAAAGAATGACTAAGTTGGATTAACCCCCTTGTGCATGTGAATACAGGATCCAATCTGATCAAGTCGACTCGGCTTCAGAGATCCAAAATCTTAGAGTTCAACCCAGCCTTAATCAAGAGGCTTCCAATTCCTCTACTTCTCTAGACTCTCTCTGATGTACATATAAACTAAAGGATATGAATTTAGTGTTAACTGCAATTCTGAGAGTAGAGTCAATTCGTCACCCAAAATCTTGGTCCGAGAAAATCTCCTAAGGACCCAATCCTCAGCACTAGGGAATAAATCGAATCTTGCATTCAGTCCACCGTCTCTTTAGTTGTCAGACTTAGAAAATGTGGATGGCAGGCCAGAAAATGGAGGATATGGGATTGTGTCAATTCTTCTCTCCCTCTCATTGGAACAAGGATTCTCTCTAGTGCCTTTTTACGCAACACTTTTTTTGGTGTTGATCAGTGTGTCCGTCAAGAGAAGTTGGAGCCGTCTGCACTTGTTTTCCTGGGAGTACACCGGGGTGTGCCTTTTTTGGGTATCTATTATACCTTCTACACCCAGACTTGTAGCATTTACGATGCAGAGCCCTTTTTTGGTGCAAGCCCGACTCCTGGTCCTAATAGCGGTGGTCCAAGTGGACACTTTGAAATGGTTGGGAGCGCTCGCCTTTGGTGGAAGCTCTTTGATATTTGACTTTGTATGGAATGAGAGCTTTTCTTTGAATTTCATTGACTTGTATAATTTTTGGCTAGCTCCACTGCTTTTACCAAGAGTTGGCGCACACTGATC
Source organism: Ottelia alismoides (assembly GCA_037367405.1). Classification (NCBI taxonomy): domain Eukaryota; kingdom Viridiplantae; phylum Streptophyta; class Magnoliopsida; order Alismatales; family Hydrocharitaceae; genus Ottelia; species Ottelia alismoides. The sequence goes on along the minus strand of JAZKJV010000923.1, from coordinate 251,768 downwards.
AATAATTTTTTATTTATATCACACCCAGGCACTCAGGTCAATGTCAAGAGATTAGTATAAGAATCAAGTTCTCATACTGGCTAAAATTGCTGACACTCAGGTTTCCTGAAGCCTCCAAAGATTTTATCCCATCCTCGAACATCATTAGATCAAATCCAAACTTGACTTCCTCATCCCAATCCCTCAGGTGAAAAATCAACTCATCTCAATCAAAACCGCAGTCGTGCATGTGATGTGCTGATCATATTCTTTTTGTCTGAGACTAAGCATGGAATATAGCATGCAAATCTAGAGACCTAGGGGAATGTGGATGATTAAGTCTAAGACCCTGATGGTTAAGGCTGGTTAACCGCAAATCTCAAAGACCTCAAAAAAGCTAAGTCTCCTTGAACACTTCAGATCCTGGGTGAAAGTGTAAGAGGTTTAATCCAACTTCTTCATTCAAAAACACACATTTTTTTTTTCAAATTTTGCAATTTTTATGGATTTTAGTTTTTAAAGTCAAAACACAGGTTAGACTCAACTTTCCTTGATAAAAGATTTTCAAAACCATGTCACACGAATAAAGAATTTTCAAAACATTTTTCAAAAAGATTTTTCAAAACAAGAAAAACTCATTTTTCAAATCATTTTCGAAAATATTTTTTTTATCAAAAATAGTGTAACATAGTTAGAAAAGCCGTGAAATCTTTTGAGTTCTCTTAGTCCAACAAATTTTACCTTAGCCAAAAAGTTTTTAATTTTTTCAAAATTTTCAGATTTTAGCTAAAGTAAGTAACTAGTATGTACGGTATACCCCCCTATCCTTAAACTTTGCTATGTCCTCATAGCACTAGATGTTATGAGTTCATAGGTCCATTTAAAAAGAGAAGAATATACGGGAGATAAGAGGGACTCCCCCCGATACTTAGGTTAGAAATAACCTAAGTATAAAGGCAAGAAAAGAGGAGTAGAGAAAATCACGGGGATTTGGGTCACCCCCTATACTTAGGCTGAGATTAGCCTAAGTATAAAGATGAGGATTGATGCTGGAAGAGACCCAAGGTAAACAAAGAAGAGGGATGGATTTACAAGTGAGCGGTATTGAATCTTGGAGATGAAAATGGAGTCACTACGGTTTTGGGGTGTGTGTCGCAACAATTATGGCTCAATCAAGCAAGCAAAACCCGTAAGTTCACCAACTCACACATGAAACCAACCAAGGTTGGTTGATTATCTTGTCGGTTTTATTGGTGATAAAACTTTAGAAAGTTACGCGGTAAAAATGTGAAATAGAAACCAACGCGTAACTGAGGGTGTTGCTCTCCCAAAACCGAATTTTACTCCATTTATGGTTGACTTGCAATTAACAGTCCCAATTTTATTTTGAGTTATCACTGAATTAGAGTTAGCACAAAATCAAGAAATCATCGTCTACCGTTCATTCCATTTTCCATTAATCCTAGGTGATCAAGCTAGGAAATGAAAGCCGAGAAAAACATGTATTCGAAGAAACCGCGATCTAGGCTAAGCGAGAAATCATGCAGTGATTTGACGATAAAAGCCGCGAAAAAACTGGGGCCGTTTGAAAACTCAAATCCAACATGTATGCAAGTCGAAAAAGCCGCACCTAATCATGCATCTATTAGCGGTGATTAATCTTCATGAATTTTAGCTAAGTGATGCGAGATTAAGTGCGTCTATTTTTTTAGTGTGTCCTAACCTACGATCAAGCACGTAAAAAATATGAAAAATTGAGCTCGGAGAGCCACGTGCCTAGTCCTAGGTCGACACTCAAGTGGGGACGATCCCCACACAACCACAATCGTTCGATTACAATCGCGAGTCTTCAATCGAAGACCGCTGTAAACGACGAATTTATTAAGAGTATAATGCAACAAAAATGCGAGACATTTTTTTTTCTTTTCTTCCTCCTTTGCTCCAAGCATGCTTCTGCGGCTCCTCGCAGCGGGGAACGTCCTGCTCCTCGTCTCCTTGGTCCGTCAAGGGCCCTGCCACAGAAACAATAATTAGATACCAAATAAGGAAGAAAAAATTTTATATGCAAAAAATGTGGTTAATTGACCTATAAAAAGGAACACGAAATTAAACACACAAAAATCCAAAAAATAAAAGAAATGAGCCGTGTCCCCGGCAACGGCGCCATTTGACGAACCGCAAAATCGACCCCTTAATAATGTGTTTTTAGCACATGGAATCGTCATCGTAGTCGGGCCGATTTTGGTCGTCAAAAGATCACCTCATTTAAAATATTTGCCATAATGAATCAAAATGAGATGATCGTTATTTATTTTTTTACTTGGCAAGATACCAAGGTCGAACTCAGGGACACGAGCCTCTCTCGTATTAATCGGATGTAAGTGTATTTAATCAAGTGTAGAAATAAAGGCATATAGGTCAAATGATGCAACGACACAACATGACAATGAAATTAAAATTAAACATGCATTTTTTAATATTTTTTATGCAATTAAATGATCATGCAAAGCGAATGATAATGTAATGGAAATATGCCCTAGATTAATAATGATGAGCAAAATTCAAGTTGAGTCAATTTCAGATTTGCTTAAAATTTAAAGCTTGATTGATAATGTTAACAAGGCATAGGATACTAATAAGGGACACAAGGTAACTACAATAATACATAAAAATTCAAGTGCCCAAAATGCAAAACTTAATATGCCATTAAGAAGTACATCAAACAAGCTTTCCAACGAAACTGAAATCAACTGAATAGGAAACATGATGCTCAAGATATGCATAAAGAAAGACAAGGGGAAAAATGCAAGAAAACATGAAATAAACTAGCAGACAGGTCCCTGGGAGGGACGAAAATGTAATAAAAATAAAGTTCGGGACCTTCCCTGTAAATGACCCACACGCACAGGGGCATTTTTGCAATTTTGAAAACCCGCGAGGGTTTCAATGCAATTTACCCGCGGTGCGCATAATCTGCACGTGACGCATGACCAATCTGCAATTTGAAGAAGTCGGTGGGGCCTCAATGCAATTAGCCCAGAAGGCACGCGCCAGGCATGCGCCCTCTAGGCTCGGGATGGCTGGGAGGCTCGGGCGTCGCTTCGGCGTAGGCTCGGAGTAGGACGAAGCTCCTGCAGGCTCGGAACAGGCTCGGTGGATCCGAGCCTCTGGCTTTGACGCGTGGCCGGCTGGAGTCCATCCGATCGTGACAATCGGGCGGCTGCTATGCGATCCTGAAGGGACGACGTGGCGAAATAAGGACCGTTGGATCTTGTGGATCCAACGGTTAATGAACTCGATGGCGTGGCCTCGGCATGGCCGTTGGATGGTCGCTGCAAGAGGACCATCCAACGATATCTGCTCCTCGTCCTCTTCCGTGACTGGCGGCGCTAAGAGGACTCCGGCGAAGGAAGCTCTCCTCCGCCGCTCCTTCTCCATCGATGTGGTCTTCCCCGAAGCTCCCTAAGTGGTCGTCGAGGAAGTCCGGAGCTCGGGGAAGGTCCACAGGCAACTGGCGACACTCGGCGGAGCTCGGATGGTCACCGCGACGTTGATGAAATAAGCTCCGGCCGACCTCCGATCATTGATTGAATTAGGACCTGCAAGGTTAATCGCGCATAGCCGAAGCGAGAGAAAGGTGCGTGCGTGCGACGCGAAGTGAGGTGGGAGCTCAGGTGGGCGTGAAGAACATGGAAGCTCGAAGCTCCTCCGCCGCGAGGGCGGAGGAGGTGGGTCGGCGGTGGTCGAGGTTCTGGGGGAAAGAGATGGTGAGCGGAGGGTTGCGCGGGGAAGGGGGAGACGTGGCGAGTCTAAATAGATGGTCATCGGAGCGTAGAAACGGCCGGATTGACCGAGAAAAAATCGAAGAAAATGAAGAGAAAATACAAAAGAAAAGAAAGAAGAACTTACCTTGCCGGAGATGGAACGGGAGCTTGGGTTGAGCTTCACGATGGAAGCCACGGTCTTCGCTGGACCTCCGCAGCTACTGGAGGCAGCTCGAGCGGGCTCGGAGCGCCGCGACGACGCCGTGATCGGCGAAGGGTCATCACCGGGGGCATTGGCCGTCTTCGCTCAACCTTCCGCCTCCCCCTGTCACTGGGAGACGGAGGGGGGCTGGGCCATGCCCCTACGTAAAGGTGGACAACCCTGAACAGTGGAGGAGGCGGTGGATTTAAAGGGTGAAGTGGCGGAGCTGATGACGGGGACGTGGGTTTCGAGGATGAAATGGAGAGCGTGGAGAGAGGTTGGTGGTCAATGGTAGAGTGCGCGAGGGTCGTGGGTGATGGAGGAAGGGCGTAGGGCAGTTGGCGAAGTACGCGGTCGTCGGAGGAGACGAGGGAAATAGGAAGGTCGAGGGATGTTCGCGAGGTGGAAATAGTGGGAAGAGAGGGAATCTGGAGGTTGACGACGGAGATTAGCCGTTGGATCTGGAGATCCAACGGCCTACGTTTGGGTGCGAATGAGAGGCTCAGATGAGATCTGGGGCGATGTGATCGGAGGGCAGATGGAGCGACCACGTGGCGATTGGAGAGCGAGGCGCTAGCGAACGGTGATGATAAGAAGGAAGCTTGATCGGATGGCTAATGCACGCTCTTAGAAGAGGCGGCTGAGATGCGAGATCCAGGGCGCGATCGAAGAGCCCACAACGCGCCACGTGGCGCAAGGGAAGAGAGGCGGCGACGAGTGGCTGGGATTAAGGTGGGTGAAGATCAAATGGTCGTGGATAAGGAGCGGCGTGGAGCGGCCTGGGCCGTTGGATCAAATGAGAGATCCAACGGTTGAGGAGTGCGGCGGATGAAGACAAGAGAAGGGGGCCACGTGGCTAACCCAGATTGGGCCACGTGGCCCAATCAGATTATTAGGAAGGTTTTTTCTTATTTTTGAGGTCCCTATTGGCCGATTTTGAGAAAACTCAAAACATGAAAGTTGTAGATCTTGACGAGATCTACAAGTTTCATGTTGACTAAAACTCGAAAAGAGATCAAACAAGGGCCCGAAATATTTTTGAAGGTATTTTTGAGTCTAAAAATACCACGATTTTTTTGTTTTGCCATTTTTTTGTGGTTTTTAATTTATTAAGGACTCTGTTAATTATTAGACATTAACAGGGAATTATTGACAAACTTTTAAGCAAGGGGGTTAATTATGGAGAATAAAGATGATGAAACTGAGGTTCATCACCCCTGGATTTATTGCTTGTTAATATTTAACCTTAGAACTTGAAATATTTACATTCAGGTCCTTTGCTCATGTTTTAATTTTCATTCTCTTCTATTAATAACAATAAATATCAAACACAACTCTGAAGTTTGAAAAAAAAGGTTTAGCTCCTACTAGTGTATTTATTTGTGGAGATTTTTGTTTGTCGATTTTCTTTCATTCGCAATTGTAAAAAATCCAAAAATAGCACAAAACCCCTGTTTGCCTTAGAAAATTCATTGAAAATATAAAAGACTTAAAAAATCTAAAAAATAGGACACATTTATATTGATTTGTTTGATTTTCTTTACCATTTTCATTGATTTGCTTTTAGGAAACTCTAAAATTTTGCAAACCCCTGAAAATTCTATAAAAATTATATAAAATCATAGAAAAAATCCAAAGATTGTGCCTTGGTCTCTTTTTGTAAATATTTGCATAGAGTTTTCAATAAAATCGATTCCGTGAGTTTTGAGCATATTTTATATTTTAGTTTGAAAAAAATCCTATTTGTGCATTTTTGATTATTTTCTCAATTTTTGATTTTTATATAATCCAAAAAATCTGGAAAGATTAAAAAATTATAAAAAATAGAAAATGTTTATGTGACAATTTTTTTTACTTATTTTGTCTGGTTATTTTTTTCCCTATTTGAAAATACAAAGGACAAAGGATATACTGGTTTCTTGAAAATTAAGATTTAAATCACATAAAAAGCTTAGAGTAGTGTGCCTTGATTGTTTCTTTCTCGACTTTGATTTCTCATTGACTTGATTGACTCTCACATGAACAATTTCCTCCTTAGCTTATATCACTTATTTTAATTGTTGCTTGATTTATTTTGTGGTTGAATAAAGACTTTCTCTATTACGTCATGGTTGATTTGGGTGACAATGGAAACTTAGTTAATCAACTTAACCCTAGTCAATCCGGTGGTAATAGTCATACTACCGCTTCGACCGCTCGTGGATATTAACTTCCTCGGTACTTATGGTATGTGAATAATATCTCAGATTTCATGTAACTGAATAAAGATCCTTCACTTGGATCGAAATCTTGGTTTGCGAGAATGGTACATTTCATCCATGCGCTTGTAAGCGTCTCCTCTGTCAGGTCAAACATGAGACAGGTGGTCTCTTGCTTTAGAGGATCTAACCACAACCATACTTCATGAGATATTCTGATATCTACATTATGATGTAGAAGAAATTATTCGAGAAGTGTTCTCAGATCATGTGGTTTCATCACTTCATATTTTTTAAAATCCACTGCTAGTCGCTCCTGATAGCATATGATGTGATTTTCACACATCCATGTTGATCGTAATGTTTTTACCATAACCTTCAAGAGGTTCCTTACCACTTTAGCCAACTAGAAATTAGTAACATGTCCGTTAATTTCTCCATTGTATTGCAAAATAGATCCTAAGTATCTAAAAGAGTCCTTCTTTTGAATGTCATTATCGCCAATCTTCACATTGATTCCTTCATCATTGCTTCCATCTAAAGTGCACTCCATATAATCAATCTTTTCCCTACTTATATGAAATCCTTTAGTCGCCAATGCATGTCTCCAAACCTCAAGCTTCTCCTTTATTCCATCTCTAGTGTCATCAATCAACACAATATCATTAGCGAATAATATACACCATGTTATCTCACCCTAAATGTGACTTGTCAAGCCATTCCTAACCAAAGTAAAAAGGAATGGACACCAAGCTAAACCTTGATACAGACCAATGTTGATTTCGAAATAATTAGTCTTCCTAAACTTGATCCCTATGCAAGATGAGGCCCAATCATACATATCCTTTATGAGGTTGTATATGACATGTACTTGTTTCTTCTCCAAAACTCTCCATAGTATCTCCCATAAGATAGAATCATAAGCCTTGTCCATATCAATAAAAAATATAAGGAGGTTCTTCCTTTTATCTATATAAATCTCCATTGTTATCCTAAACCAATAGATGAATTCAATAGTTGAGCGACCTAGCATGAATCCGAATATATTTTCTTTTACTTTGGAAACTTGCCTCAAGCTTCTTTTGGTCACACCTTCCCAAATTTTTGTGATGTGAACTATCATCTTGAAACCTCTATAATTTGAACAATTTTGAATGTCTCCTTTATTATTATAAAGAGTCAACACGGTGCTTCTCCTCCAATCTCCAGGCATTTCCTTGCTTTGCCAAATATCATTGATTAAATCGGTAAGCCAAGTCAAATCACGACACCTAACTCTTCATACTTCAATAGGAATGCCATCAAGTCCGACACCTTTCCAAAATCTCATAACCTTCAAAGCCTCCTCTACTTCCTTCCATTCTATTTGTCTATAGTTTGCACAATTCAAGTAACTTTCACTACTAGCTGGATCTCCCAAAGTGATCAAGTTCCTTCCCCAATTAAAAGCTTATGGAAATACTGCTTCCATCTAGTCTCTATATCCATCTGAGTGACAAGCACATGGCATTCCTCATCCTTAATGCATCTCACATGAGAAAGATCTTTGGTCATTCTTTCTCTTTCTTTGGCCAACCTAAATATTTCCTTTTGGCCCTCCTTAGAGTCGAGATTTTGTGTAAAATCACATAATCTTTTGACATAGCTTCACTCATAGCCTTCTTTGCTATTTTGTATGCTATTTTGTAGTTTGTGAAAATTTCCACAGTTATATCCTTAGACATAGCTTTAAAGCATGCTCTTTTAATTTTGAGATTCTCTTCCACCACTCCACTACACCAACAAGGATCCTTCTGTCTTGGAGTTCCTCCCTTTAACTTTCCTAGTATCTCCTTGGCTTCCCTTCGGATACAATATGCTACATCCTGACATCTCGTTTGCATTTCCATTACAATCCCAAGATAAATCTCCTAAAACCTTCTCTCTAAAGTTTGATTTCTTCAATTGAAGATTCCACCATATGGTTCTAGTGATCTTGGGAACTGTCCTTTTCTTTACCATACCTTTATTTGCACATTAATGACTAAGCAGTGTTAGGTTGTCAAACTCTCTGCTGGGATCACTTTGTAATCTTTGCAACACAACCTATCCCTTCTCCTCAATGTAAAGTAGTATATCTATGTTCTAGTCAAGCCACTCTTATAAGTAATTAAATGCTCCTCCCTCTTCTTGAAAAGAGTTTTTGCTATGAAAATATCATAGGCCATTATAAAATTCATAACGACCTTTCCACTTCATTTCTATCCTCGAAGACATGCTCCCCAAGAACACTAGCATACCTTGAAGCATCCTTTCCTACATGTCCATTAAGATCTCCATCTAGGTGAATAATCACTCTTTATGGGATTCCTTTCATAATCTTATCCAAATCCTCCTAAAAATATTATTTAATGCATTCATCTAAATCAATTTGTGGTGCACAAATTGAGATGATTTTTAGAATTTCTTCTACCAGCACCAATTTTAGCAAAATAATCTGATCCCCACACTTTTGAATCACAACCATGCAATCCTTCAAATCTTTATGAACAACCACTCCAACACCATTTCTACCCTTATCTTTACCTGAATAACAAAGTTTAAATCATGTCTTCTAAATATCCCTTGCTTTCTTTCCAACCCAGTTTGTCTCATTGAGACATAGTATCCGAATCTTCCAACTTCCCATAGCATCTACTATCTCCATTTATTAGCCATCCAAAGTGCCAATATTCCAACAATATATTCTTCACTTACTTTGAAACCTCTTTTGGACTAACTTCTTTATTCGCATTTGTCTATCATACAAGAACCCTTGTAAATTTTAGACTGCATCTTGGCGGTGAAGGATTAGAATTTGCTTATATACCAGCTTGCGTTCCTCAACCGAGAACCCTTGCAAATTTTAAACTACATCCAGGCAGCGACATAGCAGCCCGTGCCAACTTCTCATTACATTCGTGGGATTCAAGAAGTCGCTAGTAGGTAATTCCCCAATGAAATATTGATGTTTGCTTAAATCCATGATGAAAAGATCTGAATTGTTTTGAGAGAAAGTTCAAAATAGTGTTCCTAAAAGAAGACTATTTAGGAATTTGTCTATCTTGCGTTGGTTGTTGGCTACCTAATGTGAAACCCTCCTTAATTTACCCGGGCTTGGGACCGACCATGGCTGAGTTAATGTGGTTTAAAATTTCGAGAAGTTCCATATTTGTTACTAAATGATTTAATTTCAATTCATTTTCCTACCTTAATTTTATATGTGAATTAAACTGTGATTTATTTTGTTATATTTACAAGTTAATTAGGTAATAAAACTATTGATTTAATATCATCAATACCCTAATTAATAACTAAATTTATATTAAGAAATTTAGGGGTTTATGAGTTAAGAGCATGGAATGAATCACTAAGAATTGGAACAACTCATTAATCCCAATTTTGGACCAAATTTTGCTTTGACCGGATATCTTTATTAGGATATAATTCATGAGAAAGTATTATGTGATTTTGGCCTATGTGTTGCATTATTATGCATGGAATTGACATTCATTTTGTAGAATTTTAAATTATTTGCTTATAAATACCTAAAACACCATGTATTCATCCTTATTATCATCAATAACCTAAAACACCTTATTTCATTGAAGCTAGTATTTAGATCCTAATTTTTCTTTTATGTCCTTGTGTTTGACATCAGACCTATACGTGTACAAATAAACTACACCCTCTTCCCAAAGATAGTTAGTGCGTTTCTATCGATTCCCAATTGTCTTGTGTTACAATGATATGATCTTAGCTTAGCCAAGTAGCAGTCAATCACATACTCAGATGCGTTCATGTATTTTGGCAACTTAATTATTATATAGGTATTGATTACGATCATGTTAAGTAAACTCTTTGACTTAACATATCTGACACCTTTGAATCTCTATTCCTATGAAGACTACCTGCATCATGAGGTCGGTCAGATATCAACCTTTGGAGTAAGGATTGTCATATCCTTCTTTGATTGGAGATCTTCCCTCGATGATCATTTGATAGTGCTAGTTGAGTCCTCAATCTAACTCTATAGATATCATCACAATACCAACCTTTATGATTAAATCATTGAATCAATAGTTGTCTGATTGCCAAGATGGCCATAGTACATAACCCTAGTTGTACTAAGGGATCTTATAAGTGCATTCATTCATTAATATCATACAGGGAGGTAAAAACTAATAACAATTATTAGTATTTACAAAATCACAATAGCATTTATTGTAGAAATTATTCTCCATGGGCTCACATGTCTAACAAAAGTTTATTCAGACTTCAAGAACCCATCACTGAAATCCTCAAATGGTAGTCTTCTAAGATCCATGATATCTGAATTCAAAAACCTATCTATGAAGGTAGTCTATAAAGACTCGTGCACCACAGAAGCATAGAGATCGTATTGTATATGATCTAGGTCGACTAGTCACACTAGTTGATGGGGAAGCGAAAATAAAAAAAAATAAAAAAAACCACATGACATTGGAACAATTCCCCTATCGTTTTATCAAGATCACACATGTGGATCATGGTTACCTCTTGAAGCATGATCATGATCCACGAGTCTCTAAATGAAGATACCTCCAATCTCAAGTCTAATTCGATGAAGTGAGCACATGTGGGTGCATGTATGAGATGTGTGCTTCCCACGATTTGAGTTGACAATCTGACTGGCGACTATCCGAATTTTGTCTCTTGAAATTCAATTCCTTCACGAGCATGAGGCACCAAAGAAAATGGAGATCAACGAGTAGCACGACGATAGTTCGACAATGACGAAGTTCTCAACAAACCCTAGGGGGACAACCATCAAGGGTTGAGAGAGAGAGATGACATGTATAGAGAGATAGAGAGTTGTTATAACTTTTGCTTAAACTTAATTATATAAAAGTAAAGACGAAGGCTAGCCTTTTTTTATAGAAAATAGGATTGTGGAGATGTACTCCTAATAGAAATCAATGACCAAGATTTTATTGCCAAAATTAGCAACGTTATAACTAATTTTAAAAGAAAAATAAGTTCAATGCATTCTTCAAAAAAAATTAATTAAATTAAAATCAATATCATTCTCATGAATAAAGGAAAGAAGAGAGCCACCTTTCAAGAATGAGTAAAGGAGATAGCCTCCTTCGTCATTTTGGAGTGTAGACATCCCCCTTGAAATGTAGAGAGATTTTCTCTCCAATCTCCTTTTAATGTAATCTCATTACTTTAAATCATTATTCATAAAACTATTTGTCAACAAAATATGATCAAATAACTTTCAAATTATATGTTACAATTATAAACAATACATTGATTAATTATGCATCATATGCATCCATCCAATGTTAAATAAAAATCACACTTATAATTTATCATACAATATAGATCTAATTCATGTTTAATTGTATAATGTGAGTCCAATTAAAATTTCCTTATAATTATAAATCTTCTTTACAATTAAATATCTCTAACATATTATGAATCAGATTCACAATATTTATGATTATCATAGAAAGTGCTATTCACATTAATGTTATCTAGAATAACTAAATACATATTTAATGTTCTTAGATCACTCTTTTATATCTAAATAATGTAAATTATTTCCATATAATTAATGATAATTAATTCCTATTTAATCAACAAGTATTAAATTCACGGATATCATCAATGGAACTATTATATAACTCGTTCAATGATAATGTGCTTCTCCCCAGGATACTTGGGCGTAAGGAATTGGCGATTGTATATTCCATATATAATAGCTTGGATGCTGAGAGCTAATCTCATATCCAGATCTAGAAGACCTTTCAGAGAAATATGATTAAGGCATATATTAAATCTAATCTTCCAATTACATCCAAATCATATTCAGATCAATGTCTAGCATTTGGACTAAAATTAAATAAATAGTCTACTGAGAGGATTCACTAAAATCCAATCCTCTTTTATCAATCCCTCAAAATAGAAGTGTCATGGTTATATAGTTGATTAAGATCACATCACCCCTTGAGTATTTCGATACCCTTAAATCATGTATACTGGAAGATAGTTATTAAACTTAAAGCTCTCATCCCATTTTGGATTGTCTCATTCACAATTTTATGAGTAAGTTTCTCATTTTATCATTGGGAGTTGTTGTCGATCATATGCTTTCCTAAATCACATATCATACCTTCAAATCACGTCTAGTTTCCAAAACAAGATGACCAATGTTGGAATTTAATTTATCCCAATATCATATGAGTGAGCTCATGACTTCTGGTTTAGTAGTGAGCATGTATGATCCCTCTGGGAGATCGTATAAATCGTATGTCCTCGTACGCACTCCACCTCGTCGGTGTATAGAACTTGATTCGGTCATCATAATACGTTTATGTTTGGAGATCTCTATCTCCTTAAACAAATACATAGTCTTGAGTCTTATAAGGTATATATAGGTAAGAGTTTTAGATCGTTATCTACAAAGTCTTATGTTTTTAGAGATATTACTTTTGAGATCACTATCTCTAAAGTCTTGTATCTTTGAAGATATTTGTTACTATAGCATTTAAGTGCTTTATCTCCAAAGTGGGATTGATAACCATTTACCACTCCCACTGCATTGCACATATCTAACTTTTGTACACATCATGGCATACACAAGGCTTACTATAGAAGATCCATAGGGTCATGCAGCTATAGTTTTCATATCATAAACATTTCGAGGTTTTATCCATTTAGATAGGTCATACCCATATCTTAAGGTAATGAAGCCTTCCATGGATTTTCCTTAGTGGAATATGTCCAGGATATACCCATAATGTGATGGTCCTAGTGCCCTATTCTTTTTTTATAAATAACTTCAGAACTATGATCTGAGAGGCATCCTTGAGATATTTTATGTTAAGATATTCAATACCCAGTTTGTAACCATGGGATTATTAAGGATTCCACTTCAGGGATATGATTAATAGAGGATGACATCCTTAAGAGTCATGGTGAGAATGAAGTAAAGGTATTCAATGAATTCTAGGAGGATAATGAGGTTCCTAAAATCAAAAAATAAAATAAATATTAAAGATGAATCACTCATACCTCTTCAAATAGGTTCGAGGGAGGTAAAACCATCGATAGGGTATGGATCCCATCTGTTGGAGAAGTCTGATAATGATTTAACTTAATATGATGAAGATTTTGAGGATCATGGTCTGTAAATATGGATATTACCAATAAAGCCCGTCATGTGTACAAAAATATTTAATAGAAAGAGGGAACCTCATAAGAAGGCAATGACCTTCAAAGCACAACACATAGCCAAGTGCTACATATGGAGAGAAGACATCTCTTGAAATGAAACTTGCTTTCTAGTGACCATTCTTACACCCATCATAATATTTATAACTATAGCCGCATCACTTGACTATGACATCAGTAACATGGAAGTCAAGATTGCATTCCTCAAATAATAAGTTAACATGGATATTCATACGAAGTATCCCCATGGATTAATAATAGAGGAAGGCAAGGTGTGCAAGCTGAGGAACTCCATCTATGGACTCATACAAACTTCTCATAGTCGGAAAACTAGATTTAATGAAATTATAAAGGTTTTGATTTTAAATAATATCTTGATGAATCATTGAATATTAGTAGGAGTGCTATTGTGTTCATCATGCTGGATGTGGATAAAATCCTAATCATTTGAAATGATATAAGGAAGATAATAAGTGACTTATAATCTAGATGTCCGGTACATTGCTTGGTTCCACCGCTCACGGGTCTGGGCTCGGTTCTTCGGATTCTCCACGATGGTATGCTCCCGGGTTCTGACCCGGAGATTACACTTGTCTTGTTGGATTGCCCCAACTCGGTCTGTCCCCTCTCGGAGGCAGAGTTGATCGTCGGTCGTTTTCGCTTTCCTTTGCGGATTCAGCTGCTGGATCAGATGGAGATCTCTGTTCCGTCGGGTGCCATGGGCGGTGATGGCGACCACCGTGGTGCTTCTGGTCCCGACGGCGAAGCTCCAGCTGCTGGAGAGTTCGGTTTGTCTTCCTCATATGTGGACATTTCGCCTTCTTCCCCTGGGATTGCCGCCGATTCGAATCGATTCGGTGCCTTCGACGCCACGTGTGCTCCCTTTGTGGGGCTGACGCTTCAGTTTCTGTCACCTATTCAGAATATCATCTTTGGTCAGGAGCCCGTATCTCTTTTCTCTCTTGGGAATGCATTCAACCACCCTTCCCCTTTGGGTCTATTGATGACCGTCTCTTCCGGCCCAACGGTACGACCTCGAAGTCGGATATTCGGACTCCCGGGTCGCATCACCCGGGCTTTTGGGCGATGGATCCGCTTGCGGGCTCCTCGGAGCAACGAGCAATGGTAATATAATGTATATAGTAGCACTCTCTAATGCTCTATTCCATCTTACTTACATCCATGTTTCTATCATGGACTCAAACAACCAAAAACCTCAAGTACCTAACATTGGGCTTGGTTTCAACCCATATCTTATAAGGGATTTGGGTACATATTTTCTTGGAATCTAATTAAGAATATACCTTATAGTATCTACTGCATAAACGTGGAGACTAAGAGGAAACTATGGTAATAGTTATCATTGACTAGATTGCATCAAAACATGATCTAGTTGCATATCCATACAACTCCTTTAAGCTGAGGTGTACTAGGGGGTGAGATCACAACAATATTCCTTTCTATACAAGGCACTTTTTATATTCATCTAATGGGTACTAGTAACCTTGGTTAGATTGAATTTTATCCATCTTCCTTCTAGCGCTGGTTCTCAACCGAAATTATGAAATCTTTTAACAATTCAACATTTTCTAATGTGTAAGGAAGAAATCTCATACCATGATAGCCATTAATTGATATCACATATCATTACTATTCATTATGGTATAATGGGTCCACATACATAAATATGTATGAGGTCTTGAATACCTATGCATCTTGCACCATTCTTAGAGAAGGGTGCATCGGACATTCTATTTTGAATTTAACATTCACAAGTATGTAAGCTTTGAACTTTTAGACAATCTAAAGTTCTATTTCTTATAAGTCTATTGATCTTATCAATAGACATATGTCTAAGTCATGATGCTAGATCATTATCAAATGATCGTCATCCTCCTTTTGATCTTTTAGGCTTTAATTTCTGTATTAGAAATGTTAATGGATCATTCATTATAATTCTACTTTAGCATAGTCCTTTAGATGTTAAATTTATATCAAAAATATATACATCATAACTCTTTATGACAGGTCTATCTCAGAACGTATGCTTTTTCAACAAAATTAGAAATAAAAAATGAATCCATTCTAATATTTCGGTCACAGAGACATTCTCTAAGGCTAAGGACTCTCCCACTGGAAAAAAGCCTATTTTCCAATGAAGATCATTGCAACAATTGCATCTACTCCCATGTATATGATGATAATCCCTAAGATCAAGTTTTTTAGCCTTCTAAAACTTGTGCATCTGATTGCAAGTGTTAGTAGAAGAATAAGATATAATTACGTTGAAAAAAGACTTTTCAGTTTTTTATTTAAGAAGATAATGTTGTGTCGTTGCAACCCAAAAAAAGTTTCAATCAAAAGTTTATCTAAGTGATTTGATATTTATTTAACCTCGTATATCTTCTAGGGTCGAACGTAGGGAAGCTACAAATAAATACAGATAATTAATTATTTCTAATTAATATAGGGTTATATTTTCATTTTCTTGTTTTTATGAATTTTTAATGAATTTTATAGTTACTGTTAATTAATTTAGATGGTTTTAAATTTATAATTTTTATAATTTTTTTTTTTTTATAGATTTTAGCTTTTTTTATTTTTTTCTATATTTTTTATTTTGAAAATATTTTATTAAATTAAAAATAAAAGGAAATAAAAACCTTTTCAATTTTTCAAATAGGTGAAATAAAATAAAAATAAGAAAATAAACATTTTTGTGTTTTAAGATTTTTTTTACAATTCGGTGTTTTTTTGTGTTTTTTTTTATTTTTTCAGTTTTTCCTAAATTAAAGTTGAAAACTACTATAAAAGGAAAACTAGCTACTATTTTGGTATTTTTAAAATAGAAAACAAACACAAATAATCAAGAAACAAATTTGATATGATTTTCTTATTAAGCTTTAAATATGTCTAATAATGTTTTTTTATTTTCTAGGGTTTTATACAAATTCTATATGTTTTTGAGAATATTTAAATTTAATTTTTTTGTTTTTCTTATATCTATATTTATTTATTTAAAATATGGTAAAATAAATCTACATAAATAATTTTGGAGTTTTTCAAGAATTGTTTGATATTTATGAATTTTTAAAGCTCAAAAATGAAAAGTGTTGTTTCTGAATTTTGAAACAAAGGAAATAAAATAATTCTGCAAAATAAAAAAAACTGATATAGATCATATTATTATGAATGTTAAAAAAATATTGTAGTCCTTTTAGATGTAAGTAGAAAATTAATCAAATAACTCTGATATTAAAATAATGTTTAGCAGAAATAGGGACGTACTTACAATTATTTTCAATTATTCATAAAGAATACATAGGTAAAAAAGAAATCGAAATAAAAGGTAGGGGAGAAAGTACAAAGTCACCAAACGCAGCGTGCCTCGCATGTGATGAACTCGGGGGCAGCTTACTGTTGTGGTGTGGCTTCTCATATATGATTGGATGGGTGAAAGTAGGATGCAATAGAAAACTATGATTGGATCTGAAGCATCGCTATTCCAATCAAATGGCTTTGAGTAAGCTTGGAAGAACTTGATCGAAGGAAACTTCTATTGATCTTCAATCTCTTACATCTATCTATTTTCGGACTTGATCGAAACATTGAGGATTTCAATGGGTAGCTATGAAGATTAACCGTCGGCTAGTGGAGATCGAAATCTCCCGATCTTGCTAGTCGGAGATCTGGAAGTAAAGATCCTTTGCGTGTTGTTTTTGTTACCCATATGAGCCCGAGGAGAACTATTTCTACTATAAATGTCGCTCTTTTTTCTGATATTAAATGAATGAATGCACTTATAAGTTCCCTTAGTACAACTAGGGTTATGTACCATGGACATTTTAATAAAAATACAGATGTTGATTCAATGCTTGAATCATAGAGGCTGGTGCTTGGATGATATCTAAAGAGTTAGACTTAGGAGTCATCAAACACAATCAAATGACTGTTAAGAGATGATCTCCAGCATGAGATGGAGATGTCTCATCTAGCACCATCAAATGACTGTTAATAGATGATCTCTTGCCTGAGAATGAGATGGTAATCCTTCTCTTAAGGTTGATATCTGATCGACCTATTGATGTTGGTCCTATGCACAAGAATAGATACTCAGAGGTATCAGATAAGTTGGGTTAATGAGTTGACTTAACTAGATTGAGATAATAAAGACCTATGTCATACACTGTCACGACATAGGCGTGCATCCTATGACCCCAGACAAATGTATTGTTATATGTCTGAGTATGTACACTTGGCATACTGATAGGTTGATGACCGAATCAAGGTCTATACACTGGCGAGCTGGTGTGCATACAAGCGGATATGAGTAATACGATCTCTCATAGGGATCATATAGGTTCACTGTAGAACCAAAATACATAAGCTCGCTCAGTGCGCATTATGACCGCTTAAATTCCATGCATGGTCATCTTGCTTTGGAAGCATGATGAGAATTTATAGGTATGATATATGCTTTTGGAAAGAATATGATTAATACCAACTCCCACTGATCGAATGAGAAACTTAATGATCAAACCCTGAAGAGGATAGTCTAAAAGTGATCTAAAATTCCATGTATATTCTAGGTCTTCCAGTATGCAGGATGTACGGGAACTAGGAATACTCAAAGGTGACGTGATCATAAACAATTGTATAACCATAACACTTCCATTTCAAGGGAGTAATAAAACACGTTTGAATTTTAGCGACTCTTCTCAGAAGATTAGCAATCCAATCTTAGTCTAAATGTTGGACATTTATATGAATGTGATTCGAATACAATGAAAAGATTAGATTCACAATTTGATTTAATCAAACATCTTTGAGAGGTCCCGAGATATGGATTTGAGATATGATCTAAATCCAGGTGACTATGCATGGAATATTCAATTGCGTCGTCCTTTTCTTCAAGTATCTGTGGAGAAAGCGCATTATTCTTGAAATAATTCAAGAATAATTCAAAAATTCAAGAAAATTGTTAATCAGATATGATTTAATTATCATGAATAATATGAATATGATTCATATTATTTATATACATGAGAATAATTATCAAAGATAATAAAAATTGATTTAACTATCAAGGATGTGATTAATATAGATATCACAATCCATAATAATCATAAATATTATAAATATGATTTTGAACAATTTGTAAATATTTCATTGTCAATAATATTTACAAATTAAATATTAATGTGAATTGAATTCAATTGAACAATTAATTATAAATGTTATTTACATTTTCTATTAGATGTATGAATATGATTCAAAGTTTATAATGGCATGGTTGAAATTATAAAACAAATCAGAATTATTTTGGCGAATAATATGCAACAAAAGTTGTTGCACATGTGGAATATTTGGTGAGATATGTGATCTCAAAAAATTGAAATGAGAGAGCCACCTTCCATACAAGGAGGGTGGACAACCACAGTAAGTCCTATTGCAATGTGGTTGTATCTCCATGAATGGAAGGAGGCTTTCTCTCTTTCCATTCATTCCACATGAGATTGACTTGAATTATTTTAATGTCTTGTAGATTATTTGCGACATATTTAATTTATTTTAAATTGATGATGTGTTGATGGAAATTTATGCAACAAAATCATGACCATTGATTGAAAGCACAAAGTTATCTACATCATTGATTTTGTGTGCACATGGATTGGGATCCCTGGACATCCAATATGTTATAAAAGAAAGCATAATCCTAGTTGTTTATTTTAATGCAAATTTGCAAGAGAAATCTCTCTCCTTCAATTCTCTTTACACTCTCCATCTCTCTCTTTCTCAATTTGTTGTCGTCCACATATTAACCTAGAGCACCTCACCATCGTCGTTACACTTCAGTGCTGTCGGATAGACTATTCATGGATCTCTATCATCTTAGGTGCCTTGCTCGTGAATAATATGTCGGATTTCATAGGATGAAATCAAGAGATTTATCGCTCGGATCTTCTACTTGGATTGCGAGAAGCACACGTCTCACCGATGTGCTCGTAAGTGTATCCTTCGTTGGATCAGACTAGAGATAGAAATTATCTTACTTTAGAGATAATGGATCACAATCACAATTAAAGAGGTATTCCTATAAATAATTTGTGATCTTGATGAAATGATTTGAGAAGTGTTCTCAAATCATGTGGTTTCATTTATATAAATTTTTTTAATTCCTACAACCCGGAACAACTAGTATGAGTTGTCGCTCTTGATTGCATGTGATGTAATCTTCATGCTTCCATGATGTGCTAAGTACTAAACCCTAGCCTTCAGATGCAAATTCTTCGATGGACTAGAAGCACACTTAAGGTGATTATTTCAGGTCCATACATAGTTATTGAAGAAGCTCGAAGCACCGTTTGCCTAGAGCAAGGGTTTTTGACAAAAAAAAGATGAATATGTTAAATTCATGTGAGGATGGAAGACTTGAAGCCAAAGACCTTAGGTCTTATAATATGAGGTGATGAGGTACATAATGAATTGTGGAGAAGCAGAGGAGGTAGGGTGATGCGGTGATTGATGATTGGTGATGAAAACACAATGAATAGCCTCCGATCAGGTAGGTTAGATGCGAAAGAGGGCCTACTACTACTGGAATGAAATTGACAGAAAGGGAAATAAAATGAAATGAATATTAAAACCTATTGTTACCTACGAGGAACTGGGATGGATTTGATGAAGATTCTCATCTCGACAACGGCTGAAGGTGTTGGAAGCTTGAGCACGATGATGGTCTATTCGAGCTAGACATCGACACATGATCTCATCTCCTCTCTTATTTCAGATGCTCTTGATCGATGGGGCACCTTGCTGTAATCAAGGACTCACTCTGAGCTCGATCTTGGTGCGAAATTGACTTAAGATGAATCCAATAGGCCAAAAAGAACTAGAAGGGGTTTTATACGCGCGTGGAAAATTCTAAAAGGAAACGAAATTTAGGAATGTAAATCTAAGCCAAATGAGAAAAAAATATTCAGGCATGAATCACAGTTATTAGGTGTCTACTAAGACAAGAAATCATGTTAAAAGGGAGCTTGGATCGGGTAGTGTAAAATGGAGATAGAGGTAGGTCGTACAACTGAATCAAGTTAAAAGGGGAGAATGGGGAGATGATCGAGCAATCATTGTTTCTAATGTAATGAATAGGAATTTACGGAAATGAAATAAATAAACATAAATAGTAAATAAATAAGAAATGAGATTAAAGTAAAAGATTATTAAATTGAAAAATGTTTATAAATTAATAAACTATTTTTTGGTGATTTAAAATAAATTAAATATTTTAATTTAAATTGTTAAATGAATATATACATGTATTCACATATTTTTAAATACATATATACAATGTATTATTTCTGTTTATATGTTTTTAAAAGTATTCACATTATATTATATTTTATGTACATATGCTAATACTTTAAGCGTTATAAATACCATTATAGTTTATTTGTATAGATTTATTTAATAGTACAAAAAATACCAATATGTACAACATAAATACATTATACTTATATAATAAATATACTTATTTTTTTGTTATCTTGAACTTTTGTTATTTTATTTTCATTAAATATCAATAATATAAATTATGTATAAAACACAAAAAATAGAATTTGTACAAAAAATAAAGAACAAAATATATACATGAAATATACATTGGTAGAAATACACTACCCCCCCTCCCCTCGCAAAAAAAATTGATTTTCACATCTTAACTCCAAAATTTATGAAACCTATTTTTTTAAACACAATGAAAGTGAGTTGGATTCTTTTTAATCTCATATGGAGAAGATAATGAGTTTACGATTCTGGTTATAAGGCTTCTTTTGCGTGTTGTACCTTCTATTCTATAACTGATTTATTTTTGCAAATATTTTTATTATTTAAAGAACATTTTTATGTATAGGTTTCATGAAGAAAACCATTTTATTTTAAATTATTCTAGTGATAAATATAATAGTTCAAGATATATGCAAATTGAATATGATGACTATGTTTAATATGAATTTGGTTTTCTGAGAGATTTTATGAGTTAAGGACCCTACCTTCCTCGACATTATTCCTTCTTGATTTGGTAAGCACTGACCTAGTCTCGGTGTGAGGATCAGTTTTTATCTATTACATATATACAACCTTATTCCTTATAAAAAGAAATAACTTAGAACAATTTTGCTTTTAAAAGTGTTATTCATAAAATCAAAGTATGGAGCTTGGTCAGAACTTTGGATTATTAGTTTGAAGGGACCTTATTGGGAATAGATTTTAAGACTCCATAACCCTTAAATTTCACAATTACATGTTCAGTTCACCTCAATAGTCAGGTTAGAACAAGTCTTTCATTCATAAAATCTTATGACTATGAATTTTATTCATACCATGAATGTGAAATGGTAGCTCCTCACATCTGAAAGTGGTAAAGAAATAGTCTTCTCCTGCAAGGTATCCCTAATTACCTAATCTAGCTACTCTTTCCTCAAGGAGTGGGGTATTCCCTTCTATGTTAAAGTGCAACTGGATCCAAGAAGAGGAGATAGAATTGTGACCAGTGTAGCCACATATATATTGGAGCTTGACGAGTGTAGCCAAATCTCCAGTTGTAGTCTTCCTTGCAGACTTTGAGTTCAAAACATATTCCATCCTTATTGATATTTTTTTCGATGGGAATGATTTTTTATTTTCTATTTTCCCATATAACTTTTTTGGAGACTTTATTTCATACATTTTTTTGAACATGGGTACATACACCATTACAACATTTACATAAAGATTTTTTCATCTAGGGAGAGTGGGCTAACCCTCTTTTGAAGCTTTAATGCAACCCACAACATCCTGTCTTTAGACATCGACACCACTAGATCAGGTTGGGGTGCATTGGCCTCCAATTGGGGTGACGTATGTTTCAATCGGCATGCTTCTCAAACTAAGGAATTCAGACCTTCACCACCATATTTGAGTTGTGCTATGTACAGAGTACTTGTCCAAGTTAGGCCACTGTCTACATGGGTCATGCATTTGTGAAATATTCCACTAATACTAATCTAGACGACATATGAACATGGTCTTAAGGACTCAAAGAATTAAGTCACGTTGACCTGAAAAAGTCTCAATTCTAGTTCCCATAATGTTTATATGAAATTAAGTGGATTAAGGTCTTAAACAAACTATATTATCCAAATTCTATTCTAAATAGTTCAATTGTCAAAACAATTATGAAAAGTACAAATGCAAATGCAACAATTTTCTAGTGAAGTGTATTTTTTGGTTTAAATTTTGTACGTAATTTTTAAAGAGTTTTCCAAAATTTTATGAGTTTTAAACTTTTTAAATTCCAGACTTTTTTAAAATAGTTAATGGATATAATATATTTCCAAGTATTCACAATTGTTATATACATGTTTACACCGTATTTTACACAAAGTATATACTAGAATTATGCAAGTTTTATATAAGATTTTATATAAAAAAATTAATTTACAAGTTTTATATACAAATTTTGCAAAAATATTTTATTTACAAGTTTTCGATAATTAAAGATTATAAAAGAACTTTATGTATGTAAAAGAATCTCATTTATACAATATACAGTTAATTAAGACTTTTATATACAAAGATTTTACAACAAGTTTTATAGACACAAGTTTTACTACGGACTTTATACCAGTATTACAACATATTTTAACAAAGCCTAATTTAGAAAATAATTTTACAAAATAAGTTACAAAAGAATTTTACAAAACTTTTTACAAAAATATTTCAAGTTATTTTACAAAATTTTTACAAAATTATTATAAAACATTTATGCTATATTTTACAAATGCTTTTTAAAATCTTTTACAAATCATTTTACCAGACCTTTTTACAAACTATTTTACATATCCATTTTCAAAAAAAAATTGTTTTGAAACACTTTATAGACACTTTATAAAACAATAATAATTTTAAAAAATAATCGATAAAACATGTTACCAACAAATTGATTTAAAAATAAATTTTAACAAAATATTTTTACAAAAATTATACAAATTTTTTTATGGAGATATATATATATATATATGAATAATTTACAAAATTTATACAAAATATTTACAAACCAATTTACAAAATATTTTATGAAACAGTTTTGCAAAACATTTTTACAAACTTTTTACAAATCATTTTGCAAAACATTTTTATTTACAATACATATATACAGTTCTCTTTTTATTTTAGAAACCCAAAACTTTTAGAGTCACATTATTAAAAATAAAATAAAGTAAGAGTTATGGCTTCTAAAATGTATATATACAGTATATACGACACATCCTTATACTTAGTGGAAAATTTGTCCTTATAGTGACCAAGAAGTGACAAGGAAGACATAACTTGTGCTAAGTATCAGAAAGTGAAAAGAATTCTCTACTACAATGACTCAAATAAATAATAAAATGAATAGAAGTTGGTCATCCGTCCTATATCCTAAGACTAGAAGACTATACAAATAGGGATGATCGAGGAAAAGAAAGTACAAACTCAACGACTCAACTTGTCCCCGCCATACTAAGTGTAATGGATCCCTATGTATAAAGAAAAATATAAATATGTCATGGGATAAATGAGAGAATAGAAGAAAGAAAAACAAAATTAAACAAGATGAAATGAACGACATCACTCAACCTATACTTAGGGTAAATGTTCCCTATTATAAGCAACAACGTGGGTAATGAAACATAATGAAATTAGATCAACTCGGGACATTAATTTCCCACAATACTTAGGATCTAGTCATCTTAAGTATAGTATACACACTTATGGAGGAGATTTGAATAATCAACTATGAAAGTAATAATGAATAAAATGAAAGGAATATACAAGGTGAATGTATCATACGCAAAATGAATCAAAGGATCATCGTCTAATACCACATGGATAGAATCAACAATGAATATGAATGTATCGTTCTCTAAATGCATATTCAGCAATTGCATGTTGACCACAAATGGTTATACGTCAAATGAAAACCCTAAAATGACAAAGCTACTATTGTCATGCTCATATCTCACAATAAACGACCCTGACCATTTGCTCTTCAGTTTGCCTAGAAATAGCTTCGACTTTGAATCAAACAACAACATCTTCTAATTAGGCTCAAAAGTATTTCTCCTGATATAATTGGCATGCCATCTACTTACTTACTCCTTATACATCAGGCTATTGTCATAAGCATAGTCTTGAAATTCCATTAATCTTTTCAGATCTAATTTTCTATTCTGGCATGCTCTCTCTGAATCCAAATTGCATACAGTGACTACCCAAAATGATTTGTGAATGCATTCTACTAGCAAGTGGCAAGGCTTTCCATATACCAAATGATAAGGAGACGTGCCCAAAGGAGACTTAAAAGCTATATGATAAGCTCATAGAACAAAGCCAATAAACTGACATCAATTTTTCCTATCTAAACGAACAAGTTCCTATAGAATCATCTTTGTCTCCCTATGTGAAATCTTTACCAGGCCATTACTTTGTGGGCGATAAGGAGATGGGACTTGATGCTCAATATCGTACTCTTTCACAAGCTTCTTGACTTCTTTATTAATAAAGTGGCTTCACTCATCTGAAACTAGGATCTTAGGAATCCCAAATTGTGAAATAATGATGTCCTTGAGAAAGTGACAAATAGTATGACTACAACGATTCGAGCGGATACATGCTCCATTCGACGACTAACATAATCGACAGCAAGTAAGATATACTCAAATCCATGATCGTTAGGAAATCTGGTCATGTAGTCAATTCCCCATGCGTCAAAAACATCTGACATCTAAATATACTTTAGTGGCATTATATCTTTGGAATCGATGGTTCCTCAAATTTTCTAACTATCGATAAAACCCTTCATATAAGCTGTAGCATCCTTGAAAAGAGAAGGCCACCAAATTCCGCACTGAAGTACTTTTGCTTCCCTATGATCCCCAGATTGGTGTCCACCAACTTCTAACTTATTACATTAATAAATGACACTGGTGTACTACTCCTGATGAATGCATCTCCTCCAGATATATTCAACACCCTCACGAAATAGGTACGGATCCTCCCACTCGTAAAATGTATACTAGACAAGAACTTTTCAACCTTTAGATTTGGTTAATCTTGTGGAACTTTCTCGAAGACAAGATATTTAACAATATAAATATACCATGGGAGTGAGGTGATATATAAGATCGCCTCATATGGGAAACTCTCTGTAATCGGTAAAATAGAATGCTCAAGAGTATTCAAATATATTATTCTAGAAAGTTGATCTTCCATAACATTCATTACTCCGGCTTCATCTCTTATTTTTGAATCAAATTCTGGAAGTAGAAGGATCCAACGAAGTAGATGTGGCTTGGCATCATTCTTATCTTGTGAATATCGTATGGCTGAATAATAAGTGGAAATGATAAGTTTTAAGCCAAGTAATTACGATCTAAAATTTCCCAATGTAGTCACAACTACTAGCATCTCTTTCTCTACAATTGTATATATCTTTTGGGCCTTATCTAATGCTCTACTATTATAATGAATGGTAGACGACCATCCATCCATCCTCTATCCCAATGCAACCTCAATAGAAAAATCTGAAGCATTTTTCATGATCTCGAATGTGAGAGACCAATTAGGTGGTTGTATGAAAGATGCTTAAGTAACCAAGCCATTCAGTTGATTGTCTCATTACTTAGATTCTCAGTTAAAGGTCAGGAATTCTTGTTGAATCCCTTAATGAATCATTTGTAAACCCCAACATGCCTAAAAAAGACCCTTAACTGCTTTAGTGTTGTCAGCGGCTCTAGATAGGAAATTACATCCACTACGGCCAAGTCAACCTCCATGCCTCGCTTGGAAATAACATGGCCCAACACAATCCCATTTGTCACAAAAAATTAACTCTTCTCCTATGATAGCACCAAATTCACTTCATAACAACATTGAAGTACTTGGTCCAAATAAGCTAGACATGTATCAAAGCTATCTCCATAGATCGATAAATTATCCATAAATAGCCCAAGGAAACTACCCATCACGTTAGTAAAAATGACCAACATAAACCTATGGAATGTAGCAGATGCATTATATAATCCAAAGGGCATCCATCTTAAGGCGTAGATGTCCAAC
This sequence comes from Ottelia alismoides, assembly GCA_037367405.1. Taxonomy (NCBI): domain Eukaryota; kingdom Viridiplantae; phylum Streptophyta; class Magnoliopsida; order Alismatales; family Hydrocharitaceae; genus Ottelia; species Ottelia alismoides. Next base: position 225,246 of record JAZKJV010000923.1, on the reverse strand, counting down.
AGATAAGTAGTAGTCTTCTCTTGGTCTTTAGGAGTGATTGCTACATGATTGTACCTTGAGTACCCATCCAAGAAACAAAAGAATTTTGTCCCTTCCATTTTTTAAATGATCTGGTCAATAAAGGGCAACAAAAAGTAACCTTTCTTGGTCGTTGAGTGTTGGTGTCGGTAACTATACAAACACGTCATGATGTAGTTAATCGGGTTGGAATCTCCTCTTCCTATTCATTTGTTATCATTGTAGTTCTAAATTTCATCGGAACAACATGCAATAGACTTACCCATTATGAGTCAAAGATGGGATCGATAAAGTTAGTTTTACACCATTTCATTATTTCTTTCATGACCACTTCCCGAAGATTAGGATTTATACAACACTGAAACTAACAGGAAGGCTTGATGTCATCCTCTGAGTAGATATGATGTGAGAACAATTCTAGATTTATCCCATGGAGATCCGAAAACTTCCAGTCTATTGCCTTACGGTTTCTCTCTAAAACCTATAGCAAGCAAGATTCTTGATCATCGGTCATCTGTGAACCGGTGATGATCAGAAACATATGTGGCTCACCTGCAAAGAAAGCATACTTGAAAGTTGAAGGTAACAGTTTGAGCTCTGGTTGTGTTTGAATCTGCTCTATAGTAACTTCTAAAATTGTATTGGTGGTCAATGTAAGATCTATCAACTATGTAGTGCCCACCGTGCTTACTACTGCTCAAATAATTTTTCAGTGGATTCTTTTCGGGATGGATAATAAAATAACTCGATCAGCTCGTTAGCATACAACTCATCATCAACAAAGGAGCAAAATTAAACTGTGCTTTCCAGGTCTTCCTCTTTGGAGAGCAATTCTTGGGTGTCAATGTTATCCAAAAATAAAGTTGTGTCTCTGATTTCTGCTAAAAAATCACAGTCTTATGTCTTAGTGGAGACATTCTCTCTCTCATCTGGTGTAGACTCTATTGGCTTCAGATCCAAGATCATCTCTATTGTAACCTTATCATTGTTGGAACGAAGTGTTTTCTTTCTAGTTCCATAATGAACTACCGCTTTGACTGTTCGAAGAAACAAACATCCTAATATGATGGAGGTATGGGGTAATGGTTCATAGGTTTTTATGTCTAGGACAATGAAGTCCACTGAGAATTATGTTCCTTGCATTGTTCCGATAGTGTTCCACCTCAAATATCCCTCAGTCACTTAATTAATCGATCAACAAACTTAAGGATCATCCTGATTGATTTGAGTGACCTCAATCCAAACTCTTGGAGTAGTGAGGTTAGTATTATCTTGATAGAGGATACATGACCAAGTACAATACGATCAAACTATGATAAAAAATCTCATCTTTGATTAGAGGTACTCCCTTGTCTTTCTTTTTGCTCGGGAGGTTGTTGATGTCATTCACAGTGGCCATGATCAGAATGTGCTTCATAGTTCTCATATATTTGTTCTGCTTGGGTTGATATTTTGATGTACATGACTTTTTCAAACCTTTCTTCATAGTTGATATATATTCTATGGCATTTAAAAGTGGCATCTCAAGGTATATGTTTTATAAAATATCTACCACTCCAGGATCAGATAAAGTTGGTGGTGAAGAAATTGCAACAAATATTCACTCTTCATCTACTGACTCAACTTTGCATGTACAGTTATTGTCTTTTTGGTGTTTGGATGATGGTTCTCCTATAATGGTTGCAATACTCGATCTTAGTTGGTCAAATGAAAAAGATGATGTTGAAACTCGATCAGTGGCTTTATTCCCCAATCCCGATGGTGTTGGTATCTATAATATCCTTTCGCTCCTCAGAGTAATGACAATATATAAACAAGGAAAATCACGATTTATGCATGTCTCGATAGTGGAAGGATCATGTGACGATACCTGCTACTTATTGAGGCATAAATTCATGGTATTGGCTTCGACCGGAGTTGGAATGTGGTCTTGGTAGCGGTCAGGACATCTAGTCTCTATTAATCTCATTCATGTTCTTCATCAGTTGGGCTAGATTATCAAGTGTCGGGTTCACCAAAGGTGCCTCTATCTGCTCAACAACTAGGGGTCATTGAGGCTATAAATATGTATGAGGCTGCTGGGGATACCCATGATATGTAGAAGGAAACTGATACAAAGAAGGAGATACTAATGCTAATATTATGCATGGTGTCGTAGATAATATGACTGATAAGAATGCACAATATGTTGTGACTACTTATGTTTTTGTCTCCACATTTGGAAAGGTGTTAGAGATTGATAAATAGGTTGATGATGGTGATGGTACAGTCTCCCTCCAAGAGGCTGGTGAAATGGCCAAGTGGTGGCCGGAGAATCCAACTGAGATGTACCTGATGGATGGGTCTGGCTATGCTCCTTTCTTCTCAAAATACCATTCACCTCCTAAATGTGAGATGAATGTCGAAACTGGCACTATGAAAAATTTGGAGTCTATGGGTAGTATGATACCATCGGTGCTACAAGCTGCTACTACAGTCCCTGATCTGGAGTCTGCATGTAGTACACATGTTGAACTGTAGGAGGTGTTGCTGAATTCTATGGTGCTAAAGAAGAAGTATGCTATGGTGTAGATGTCTCAACTACATCACCGGAAGTCTGACACAAGTATATTTTGCTGACAAGTAACTCCATGTGCTTTATGATTTCATAAACTTGATTGGTTTTCTGTTCGATCACATTTAATTTCTCAAGGTATTGTAATCATTTTTTAATTATGTCCACATTGGATTGGTGGTTCGCAATAATGCTCAGATTGGAACTCTTAATCCTATCCACATCATGAGACGGTGTCATTTTTATAGTCTTTGGGGGAATGGAAGGATTCCTCTAGAATGCATGGAAGATGAAATTAATGTTTTTCTATCTACCATTTACTCAAAAATCTGCCACAAAATGTCCTCATTCTTATTGAAATGTGATCCCCCAAAAGAGGAATCTACAATCCTCTGGTTTTCTAAGCTTAAACTCATAAAGAAGTTATGCATCAGGCTTGTCTTTGAAATATCTTGATGGGGGCACTTCTCCATCAATTCTTGCATCATTCCCACACCGTGTGAATAGGCTCATGGGAGATTTGGGAGAACTAAGCTATCAATGACCACATCTGAATCAATTGTCCCATGGTATAATACTTGTTTGGAAAATCATATCTCAGCTCTTCCAGGACATCACCACCCTCCCTAAATGAGTAATCCAATAGATTGACTTATCTATAAGGTTGAAGGAGACGGATGCAATCTTAACTTACTCTACCGGATTGTTAAGGTAGTGCATGGTGCTACACATGCAGTCGAACTACTAGAGGTGTACTCATTGGTCCTTGTTGGTGTATCCATGAAATATGGGGAAACGTAGAAGTATCTATGGTTTTATCTTGAATTGCCCATGAATCATAGCAATATGTATCTAATTGATGGTCCATCCCGCTCCTGGATTATAGTCAACTCTCAGCATATGATTTTGCTTAACTCTAACATGTTTAGTATTTCCTCTGTTCTAATTGCCATCAACCCCATACACACCTCCTCTCAGCAATTCTTCCTCTCTCCTACCATCTCTTCCTCTTAGATCCATGAATGTATCTCTCAAACCGGCATGAATGCTGGCTCGCTCTATCAGTTAGGCTTGAATACTAAATGTATGTTGGCATCGTGTTGTTTATCTTGGTTTGATCTGCCATGGATCACTTGCCCTTTGATGCCATCGAGTCCTCGGTAGCTGAACCAATCATTGAAAGTGTGAAAGGAACTCGACCGGTCTTCAAAAAACAAGGTGTATGAATGAAAGTTAAAGATGTGAATCTATCTTGAACAATAGATTTATTGGTGAAAGATAATGTGTGAACCCTAAAGAATGCCGAGGAGGAGAATCACCCTTAGTAGGGGACAACTAACGGTATGGAGAGTATTGATAAATAGTTATTCATTCACCTTTATTCAATCATTTAGGCTTTAAATTTCTAGCTAAATGAATGTAAATACAACTAACTTGAACAAATTATCAAACTAACTTTGATGTATAAATTTTGTATAAATACATGCATTTAAAATCCTAAATAAAAGAATAAAGAAAATAAAAGAATAATAAATGAAGTATTTATGATACTTACTTACCATGAACCCTGAGACCAAGTCAAATATTGACTAGGTCGACTAGGAATAAAGTAGCGGGAGATAGGGTGAAATACTCTACAAAAATATCAAGAAAACACTAGAAAATACAAAATATCGTATAAATAACTCAAACTTCAACTATTTTATTTAAGGTTTAAATGCATGTATTTATACATCGAAGTTAGGTTGTTAATTAATGCAGGTTCGTTGTATATACATGCATTTAACTAGAGACTTTAAGCCTAAATGAATTACGAAAGGTGAATGAATTTCTATTCATCAAGTATAGAGATAAGTTCATGAAGCTTGAACAGAAATCACTATATCATGGCATCTGATGAATCTGCATTTCATCTTCTTTATCCATTTATTTTAGATTAAAACCCCTTATAAAACACATGTAAATTTCAATAAATCTCTTCATTTCCTAACCACCTAATTCTCGTAAAAATATTGTATATTTATCACTATTTTAACCTAAAATAAATAAAGAACGAAAGAAACAAAGGAAAAATAATGAGAACAAATGATTGTATATATGTAATGAATACATGCTTACTCTAACCCCGATATTAGTCAAAACTTGACCTAATCGATCATGATTAAAGTAGGGGTAGATATTACTGTGTATATTCAAGAAAACAAACTCTCACGTGTATATATTCATCATCTCTATATTACTATATATATTACATAATTTGTACACTAACTTATTTATAACCAAGTTCACCTCAAATAAATAATTTTTCTTTTTAAAACTTCTACATAAAAATAAATTGTAAATAATAAAACTAATTGCAAGAAGAGACCGTGTACATTGTGTAAATAATAAGACTCTGAAAAAGCCGAAAAGCTCAACTTGTAAGATCAATATCCTCTCCACTAAAATTCAAAATTATCCAAACTCACTTTCATTGTACTCCAAATTAAATAATCTTTAAAATGGAAGTGGTTTGTAAAAATCGAAGTTAAGGTGTGAAATGTGGTTTTTTGAGGTGCTATTATATATTATACCTTTGTATATTATTTGTATTTATGTATTTTCCTTGTATTGTTTTATAATTTGTATGTTTTACTATATATTGTAGTTGACTTATATAAAATACAAATCTCAAAATAAAAAATAAGAAAAAATAAAATCATGTATATATTGTGTTTGTATATCACTATATGTTATAAAGTTTTATTATTTATTTACCTGAATAAATCATCTCATAAAAATAAAATAAAAATATCATTAAAATACTTGAAAATTATTGTAAAATAATGTAAAATTATTTGTATCTTTAGAAAAATAATAAATTAAAAATTATGGTTTTGTATATAAAGGTATATATACCTATGAATATAATATTTTTTACCCATGTATATATTTTATTTAAATCATTAAAAAAGCAAAATACGTTAATTTAATTACTAACTTAAAAAAATAAATTCAGTTTCTATATTATTTTGAATTAATTTCACATTTTTTATTTTTGTTGTGTAGCATCTTTTGTCCCATTGTAAGCAGTATGCGATTTTTTGATCTTGAGTCTATTGACCCGAGTCAACTCCCCATTCAACAACCACTATCGCATTCCTGCTCGCCAGCACAACTTCTCCAAACATTCTCGTACGCCTCGTTCATCAAATCCACCTGCTTTCATCTCCACTAAGTCAGCCCTAACTCCCCTATTTAATGGTTAATTAATAACTCCATTGATCAAGCCTCAGATTGGATGCATTACAAAATCCAAATAACACCAGAGCTCTTGCATATTAATACTTACAAAACACCACCTTCTGTGGTTGATCCTTCTTCTTTGCAAGTTTTTTCATAAGGGTGAATTTAAGAGGTTGAGGTTTTGATAAGTCCTTGATATCTTCATAAAGGAGCACAAGGGAGTGCAGGAAATCAAGAACTGCCTATTCACAGGAGCTCCAACGTGAGTCGATGCTTCTCTGTTCTACACCGTAGATCAAGGCGAGTACCATCCTCCTTCCATTATCATGTATCCTTAGGTAGTTTCCCTTTTTCTCTGCTTTCAATTTTGCATTTTAATTCTCTATTTAGTTAGATCAGATAATCTGCCATCTTCCACTGATCTGCTCAATCGGAGGTGCTCCAATCATCCATTTCACATCTAACCTCTATCGCACCTTTATTGATGATTCTTCATTTGTACTCCAACCTATGATCCATCAGATTTAGCCTGATCTGGATTCTTGTCCCCAAATTTGATCACCGAGCATGAGCAAGTCATTGCATGTAACGGAATGTAGCTGGAGTAAAAGATTAATGTATGGAGGCCCATTTCAAGCAGCGGACTTATTCACCTCTAGATCTTTATCGAGCCATTATCAAGAGAATTAGAGATAACGGATTGATAGAGGAACGTGGCAAGAATGGGGTCTTACCATTAGGCAATGATTCGAGCAGAGTATGCCTACGATCTACTCGATTGAAACTCGGTGGATCAGACCTTCATCTTAGTTCTTCCTGTGCTTTTTGTTGCCGTTTGATCAAGAACATCATTTCCTATTTCAAACTGAATCACACGTCAAAACCCCAAAGCGTGACTATTGATCAGACCCTCCAAGGCAAAATCAAGCTATCAGATCTGCAAGTGTTTCTCCATGTGCCTTGGTGAACATTGCTACTCTTGTTTATTTTGCAAATAGATCATTAAAGGAAAACTGTCCTGACATTTATTGAACAATTGCAATAAGGAAATTGTGATTTATTTTTTTCTCATTTAAGCCATGTTTTCAATGTACAACTTGCGATGGACATGAGTTTCTCAAATTTTGCAATAAAATCCCTACATGATTGTTGCTTTTGATTGGTCCCCTGAACTTAAATAATTTCATTTTGATCCTACCCAATGTACCTCACATGCACTGGTACACGCCTTGGTGGGAAATTTATAAGACTATACCCTAAATTCTATTTTTATTATTATTCAGTTTCTAAATTAGTTTTCTTTACATCCTTTCCCCTATGAGACTACATTTTAATTTGATAGCTAACAACATTTAATAAATAATAAAACAAAATTAAAAAACCCAAAAATTCAACTTAGATTATTGTTAAATAGTTTTTCATAATTAATTTAAAATTTGCATTTTAATCAATTTCCTTATTTTTCTTCAATAAAAAAACTCCATAAATATTTCCTATTTAAATTTAAAAATAAATATAAAATATAAAAATTTAAATTCAAAAAAAATAATCTTACATCTTTTAATTATGTCTTGTTTTATTTTGTAACCAATTTGTTTTTTAACCATAAAAACCAAAACAATAGAAAAAATCCAAGAACACCTGAAATTTATAGAAAATCATTACAAATCCCAAAAAGTATATAAAATTTCTTTCACAAAAAGTTAAAAATACATTTTTTCGTAAATAATTTCTTAATTATTGACTTTATTTCCTTATTTAAAAAATAAAAAACATATGTATTATTTTCTATTTATCATTTTTCCTGTTGATAATTTATTTTAAAATTAAAAAATAGTATACATTATTAACAATTAACTAAAACATCAGAAAATACTAAAAACACAAAAATAAGTTGATTTGAATTTTCTGCATATATTTTTCATATATTTGAAAAGGACAAAAAATGTTCTTATTTTATTATTTATTATTATTTTTTCTTTATATTTGTCTTCTTTAAAAAAATTTAAAAGATTTTGCAAATGTGAAAAATTCATAAAAATATAAAATCAAAAAAGAATAAAAAATAAATTCCATAAAAAGATAAAAATAGCACAAAAACTAAGAGTAGTGTGCATAGAATTCTTAATTTTATTTCATAGATTTTTCATTGAATTAAATAACCCCAGGGATTTTTATAGCCACCCTAAGTTCGATCATGTATGTTATATAGGTAAATTAAACAACAAAATTCTCTTTTGCTTAAGAGTTCATCAATAATTTTTATTGAGGGATTTTTGGGGTTGCAATGATACTGCATTAATTAAGTTAAATTGAAAACCCAGATTCCCAGCTCAAAAAATGGGTCCATTGCTGGTGAGGCACGTCGAGGGTATCTAGGTTTCTCTTTTAGCAAGATATTCATGGTTGTAGATACCTATTTGTTTTCCTTATATTTTTTGTCTTCTCATTTTTGTCACATGTTTCTTGTTCATATTTTTTCATTTATTCATATTTTGTATCTTTTATTTCTTATCTCTTATTCATTTTATTTTTGTCCTTAATTTTTTATATATATTATTGTGTAGATTAGATCTTGTTGAGGAGTCAGCACTCACTTTGAATTCTGCATGCTGTGAGGGAGCTTATACAACACTTGCAGGATCCCATGTGTCGGACATCAAAAGCTCCCCAAGATCAGACTTAGGGATTCATTTGTGATATATTTCACTTTATCTTCCCATTTTCCTCATATCCACCTCTGTGTGTCTTGTTTGTTTGTCTAGTTTTTGCTCGTAATTGCTTTTAATTTTCTCATAGTTTTAATAAAAAGTTATTTGACATGTCTTTTATTTCTCTCTTTATAGTGAACGCGCAACAAGCAAGGGTGACATTCCAAGGAGCATCAACGCACAGAGTGAACAATAGGATGCTCATTTCTTCATCGAGTTGCAGGAGAGCGTAGGAGGAAGAAGCAGAAGATTTGGAGCAAATTTTTTTTCACATACTTTTTCTTGTTTTCTATCTAACCTTTTATTTCCCATCAATATTCTTATAAAAAGTTGTAATTATTCTCTTGGCACTTGCATATTTTCTATTTTTCTAATGTCATTATATACCTTACGGATCGTGGGGTCGGTTTCACCAAGTGCCAATGCATTTGGGGAACCTCAATTGTTTTTGTTATCTTCGACCTTTTTTTATTTGCTTCTTCTAGTTTTCTATGCTTGAGCCCTTATAATTGAAATTTTATGAGAGGTAAAATGAGTTTGTTAGTGTAGAGAACCGTTCGAAATAAAATTTTAATTAATCAAATAAAATTAACGAAACCTGAATCAAAGTTTATTTCACTACGTACTTATCCAAGCGAGTGTGCCTGGGTCGAACACAAGGAGGCAGAAATATGCACTCAAAATCTTCGAGGAAAGAAAATTATTTTTTATGATTTTTTCTGTCTATAATCTTCTTCTTTAAAGCGAGAAAACTCTCTTTATGATTTAAATTTGAAATTTTTTATTTGATTTTTATTTTCCATTTTTTATTTAATTTTTAAAGGGATATTCTACAAACAAGTTTATTTGCAATATAATATGTAAAAAATAGATTATATGTGTGATATTATATAGTACATAAAAGTCGTCGAGCAATGAGCTCAAAAGAAGACATGAAAAACAAATCAAATGGCTCAAAGCTCAAATAATAAAATATAAAGAAATACGATGAAAATATATGAAATCTAGAGCAAAATAAATTGTAAAAAATATGACAAAAATATACTATGGTCCAATAACGTTGAATGTGTCCTCAAGTTTACAAAATCAATGTATAAAATGTATAAAACATTACAAGAAAAAAATCAATGTTTCATGCAATTTTATCCCTAATCAGGGATCTAATTATATGAAAATATGGAATCTTTACAATTAGATCCCATACGGGGACATAACTATAATTATAGGAAAATTTAGAGGAAGCTTTGGATTCTGGAGCGGGGTAGGGGCATCTTTATAAAATTTCTACCCCTTCATCATCAGCCAGCTGTGATTAAAATGTAGGTGGACGATAATGGTCATTCATAGTAGATGCCACATGGCAGAGACTACTACTCATGTTCTTCTGCAGTTCTTCTCCAAATCTTGGATGTGTGGTGACACATGTTCATCGATTTATTATTGGCACCACAAAAGGCAATATAGACCTGCAAATGATATACGATTGCTTGATTTCACAATGAAATCAGACAAGAAATAAGAGGTTTTGCATTTCTAAATAAGTTACAATAATAAGAATATCAGACTGAAAATGGAATTTGAGTCGATTTGAAAAGGATTTGAGGAGTGAACTTGTAGAAGTGATTAGAGTATGTGAATTGAATGATTACCTAGGGTAATTTGGGTGCGATGATAGAGGAAATCAATAGGGATGAAAGAAGTTGTGCTTGTAAGTAGAGGTATACAACCTCAGATGATAGCTTGACGGATGGTACTCACCAAAGCTCCATGCGTGCGAGGGCGGTGATGCAAGGCCGGCGAAGGGACTTAGAACTTTCTCCGACTAGCCCTTTTTCACTTGGAGCTTTCCTTAAGCCTTTTCATGGCTGGAGTGAAGCATAGCAAGATGGAGAAAGTTAGGTGTCGTCCAAGTTTTTTCTTGTTAAATGATAGTTAATTGTGAAAGACAATCTTTAGGGAATTATATTGGGAGATCAGTGAGGGTTTGGTAGAAATCTAAGGATAGGTGTGTGCTAGGGTTGTAATTTGGAAGGTTGAGATCGAAGATTGTGTATAAGGTACGGTGGGAATAAATGTCAGAAGCAGGGTCATTGGAACAAGCTCCAACAGCTTCTTGGTGAAGGAGAAGGCTCCAAGTGCTGACATATGCCAGCACCTAGTAGGCTAGATGGATAAAATAGATTAATAAATAGCTAATAAATAATTAATGACTTTATTTTAAATTATAAGAAGGAAAATTTCATATAAATAATTTGCCTAAATTATAGAATAATTTATTTTGTTAAATAATAAATATTTGATGAATAGAGAATTTTATTAATAAATAGGTATATAGAATACTTAAGAAATAAGATTTTGATTTTAAATTTAATAAATTAATAATAACATAACAATTTTTTATTTTATTAGTTATTAGAATAATAAATAAGTTGTATAATTTTTTTATATATTTTTATAAATTTAACTAAATATATAAATAAATATAGGTATATAATCTACACATCAAATTCATCAATAAATTATGATTTTTAATATATTTAAAATACTAAATAGTGTCAAACAATTCTAAAATCATTCGTGGATAAAATAAAATATCAAGAAAATAATAAAAAACTATAAAATCATTAAAACTATAAATAGTATGTTTTGGATAAAATATGTAGCCCAGAAAGATAGTTGTCATTAGGTCCCAAAACTGACTTTTTAACATACTGAATTTTAATAGTGAGTAGAGTGAAATTGGAGTTCATATGAAGAAGGCATGATGTTCAGAAGTTGAGAAATTGAAAATTAGAGATCGGATTTCCTGAAATTTATACAAGATAATATTTTTAACTTATTTTATATTTTTCTATACATTTTTAGAAATAAATAGGAAAAGAGTTTTGCAAAAGAATATCTACAAATGAGTTAATTAAAAATCTTTGATGTTATGGTATTTATTTGATAATGAATGAATTATGTGTACAATGTATAAATAATTCTTTTGTAGTTATCTTCCTTATCTCCCCCTGCTTATTTGGTTGACGACCAACCCATGCTCACTTGATCTTGAGGGTTAGGTTATATAAATATTTGAACTATATTTATATTTTATAGTCATATTCTACATATATACATATTTACATTCTACCTTCTTTTTATTTTATTTCTTTTTATTATATTATTTATTGAAATTATTTTAATCCATAAAAATGCATTTTTATTCATGAATGAAGTTTTGTTAAGAAATGAAAATTAAAGAATATTTATATGTATTTGCTATGGGTTTTTAGACAAGATGCGAAAGGAATGTTAATGAAACATGGATTCATCAAGCCCTTAGAAGTAGGTTTTATTATCTTGCTTGAGCCAGGTAGTAGATTTGCGAAACTCTTAAAAGAATATCAATACCTATATATTGAATAGTAGGATTTAACTTAGTCAAATTAATTAATTCTTGTACGTTAATAGAAGTTACTGCCATGATGGTTCTCTTGTATTATTAAGGTTATTTTTATTTCTATCTTTATTTTTATGCACGAATTGTTGGATATGCAAGCCCATAGCAAGACATTATGCAATAAATGTTATATAAAATATCATTCCTTGATCTGAAATGAAGAATAACTAATTTGGATAATAGGTTCCTTAGTACAATTATGGTTGTGTACCATGACCATCTTAATGATCATACAGATGTTGATTCAATTGTAGAATCATAGAGGCTGGTGATTCGATGAATATCTAAAGAGTTAGATCGAGGACTCAACAATCACCGTCAAATGATTATTAAGAGAGGATCTCTATCCTGAGAAGGAGATGACAATCCTTTCTCTAAAGGCTGATATCTGACCGATCTCTTGATGCAGTTTCGTTGCATAAGAATAGATATTCGGTGGTGTCAGATTTGTTAGGTCAAAGAGTTGACTTAACAAGATTGAGATAACCAAGGACTTTTATCGCATGTTGTCATGATATAGGCATGCATCCTATGATCAGAGACAAATGTGTTACTATATTTCTGAGTATGCATATTTGGCAGACCAATAGGTTGATAGCCTAATCAAGGTCTATACACCGGAGCGCTGGTGTACATACAAGGGTATATGAGTAATACGATCTCTCAAAGGGACCATACATGATCATTACTGAATCGTAAGACATTATCTCACTCATGAGATATTGGGAATCAAATTCCATACATGGTTGTTTCGCTTAGGAAGCTTGACTAGATTTTTAGGATTGATATATGCTTTTGGAAAGTATGTGATGAACACCATGGTATGATATATGCTTTTGGAAAGTATATGATCAACACATAAGTATGATATATGCTTTGGAAAGTATATGATCAATACCGACTCCCAATGATCAATTTAGAAACTTAATGATGAAACCTTGAAGGAGAGTCTAAATGATATGTAAAACTTCATGTTTATTCTACGTCTTCCAATATGGGATGTATAGGTATTAGAAATTCCTTAGGGTGACGTAATCATAAACGACTGTGTAACCATGATGCTTCCATTCCTAAGGAGTGATGAACGGGTTTGGATTTCAGCGACTCCTCTTAATAAAGAAGTAATCTGATCTTGGTCCAAATGTTGGATAATGATCCGAATGAGATTCAGATGCAATGAAAAGATTAGATTTATGGCCTTGATTTGATCAAGCATCTGTGGGAGGTCACCGAGATCGAGATTTGAGATGTGATCTCAATATCCAAGTCACTATATGTGGAACGTACAATCTCCATGTCCTTATCTCCAAGTATTCATAGAGAAAGTGTGTTATCCTTGAAAGAGTTTAAGGATAATTTCACTATTGATATATGTATCCGAGCATTGAGAAATGGATAACTAGATGTTATTTAATTATCATGAATACTGTGTATTTGATTTATATTATAAGAAGAGTTATCTAAGATAATTAAATGTGATTTACTTATTAAAGATGTGAATAATGTAAATGTGATTCATATTATTTGGGACATGAGAATTGAGATCCAAGATGATTAAATATGATTTAATTATCATGGATATGAATAATATGGATAGTACCATCCATATTAATTATATATATTACAAATATGATTTATAATATATTAGACAGCCTATTGTAATTTATATTGGTTGATTAGTTATTGACGTGATTTAGATTTACATTAGATAATTAATTGAAAAAATATAATTTACATTTTATTTTGGGTTGTGAATGTGATTCACAAATTTCCATTGGCATGATTGCAATGATAATTTTGAATTATTATTGTGAGATAATATTGGATATTTTCATGAGACAATGTAGTCTCATGAAATTGAAGAAGATTTCCATACACCAACAAAGGTGGTGGATGGCCACCAAGTCCTACTTGGATTGGGCGGTCCTCCCCCTTATTATGGAAGGATGATTATCTCCATCCCAATTATCTTCAAGGATAATAAATTTAATTTGAAATTAAATTATATTGATTATTCAATATATATTAAATTTAATTTAATTAATTATTGTTATGTTTTTCAACAAATATCATGGCCATTGAAAGAAACACAAATCAGTCCAATTCGTTGATTTTCAATCCATGGACTCCTAAAATACTATATAAGAAGAGGGAATCCTTGATCAAAAGAATAAATAAGGCTCTCTCCCTCTCTCTCTCTACATGCCAAGTCTCTCTCTCTCTCTCCTTCTCATTGTGGTCGTCCACCATGGTGCCCTAGAGAGAGTTGCCATAACCATCACATCGTTGTTATGCTACCGGATTGTTTGTTCGTTAATCTCAGTCTCCTTCAGTGCGCCTCACTCATGAAGAAGATGTCGGATCTCGTGAGTCGAGATCACGAGATTTGTCTCTTGGATCATCAACACAGATTGCGAGGAGCACACATTTCATCAACACGTTTGCAAGCGTCTCCTTCGTCGGATCAGACTTAAAATGGGACGTCACTTCATTTAGAGACTCGATCACAACCACACTTCACGAGGTAAAACTAATACTTGCTTGCGGTTTAGATGAAATGATTTGATGTGTTCTTGGATCATGTAGTTTCATTGTTCAAAATTTTTTAAATTCCACCGCCCTGAGTAACTAGTACGACTAGTTGCTCCAGATCACATACGATGTGATTCTCGAGCTTCTGTGATGCACTTCAAGATTTTTCCATATCCTTCAATTGGTCTCAAATCAAATTTAGAGGTTTAGGATATGATCCTTAAAACTAAGATGACTTGGGCATTTTTGGTCATGCAAACTTTCATCGCATTTTATTCATGCAGCCATGTTTTGTGCGATTTTTTGACCATATTTAAATTTTTTTAAACACAAAATTATCACTTGTATAATGTTCCCATTAATAAGTAAACCGTGTGACCTGAGTTTGCGTGATTTGGAGGATAGTTGTTCAAGATCATTTTAGTGAACATGTATCCATTATTTCGGGGATGGCAAATCTTGATGTAATTAAAGAGTTAATTACAGTTTTAAAATGCTTAAAGGTGCGTGAATATCAATTGGGTTCTATTATGAATCAAATAGATAACTTCAGAAACTTATTTTGTGTAATTTGTATTTAAATTTATTGAGATATGCTAATTTTATTAAGTAGGGGTCACTGCTGAAAATTAATCTCTGACGAGTCACTAAATATGTGATATAATTTGTACTCATTGTAATACATGTACTTAGTGAATCATGCATAACCGATTCGAATATCTCTATAAAGAGGACTCAGCTTAAATTTATTTCCTGGATAAGTCCGAGGTCGAACATAGGGAGGCAAATGAACAACATCGGGTTAAATAAGAAAAATTAGGTCTAGGTTTCCAATGTGCATTTTTTATTTTATTTTTTAGCAAAATGAATGTGAATCCAATATGCGGGTAAATTAAGTTAATAAGAAAGCACACAACTTAGATAAATTAATTTTAATGTGAAACTAATCCAATTTAGCCCATTATATTTTTCTTAGAAACCTAATCCAATTATAAATGCAGAACACATTTTTTTTGGAATTTTAGGGGTTCAAATGCAATAATGAAAAGTGTTCACTTTTTATGGGTTTTTATGCAATTTTGCACACAAACAGGATTCAAAAATTATGAAAATTTTATTGGAACTTAAACACGATGTAATGAGATAATAATATATTTGGATTTTTTAACAATATATGAATTTTTTAGACTTTTCAATGAAAACAAAGTGACAGTTAGTATTTAATTGCTAATATATCCATAAAATCAATTCATCCAGAAACCATTTTATCTCAAGAAGGCATTTATACATGCAATTCAAGAGAGTTGGAATTTCGCAAAAATAATATGTGTGGTTTTAATTAAAAATCAATTACTAATATCATTCTACAATTTATTTAAGGCGTTGGACAACTCTAAATTTGGATGAAATTTTTTTAAAAAAACTCACATTTCAAAACATCATTTATAATTTTTTTAAGAATTTTTGGACCAACCTGAGTTGGATATGAATTTAATATCCCACAGTAAGTAAAATATTCAATTCTTTACTCAAACAATTTTAATTAATTATCCAAAACTCACAAAAATCCAAACAAATATTCAAAAGATATAAAATTAGTTGTTAAACATCACAAAATTTTTCATTAACATAAATGAGCCGAGAAAGATGTCCAAATTAATATGAAAACACAGGGGTATTCGTGTAATATAGAAATAAACTTGAATAGAACAAAACCTGATAGGGAATTGTTTGCTAATATCAAAACATGAAGGATATATGATGCAATTTTTACAAAAAATAAATGAGAAAGGACATTCTCCTACAAATGGCTAGGGTTCTGGATGGGAGGTAGAGGGTGGCACATACTGCCTTGGCTGGGAAACGATCGACGAGAAGGGCCTAGTGGAGGAAGGTCACGTGGTGGCGTGCTACGGGAAGGTGGCCTGATGGGTAGTGGAGGGTTGTGGCGGTCGCAAGTAGGTCTTGGAGGAGCGGGCGGTGCACAGGATGAGGAGGTGGTGGAGATGCTTGTAGGAGGGAGAAAACATTCGGAGATGGGGTGTGGCATCAAGGCGACTTGGAGATGGTGGTTGGGCCATGCGTGGTGGCTCACTGCGCTAGAGAAGACGGCACGATCGTGCGAGCTTGGCGGCTCGAAGGATGGGTGGATGAAGCTGTAGAGGGACCGCAAGTGGCTAGGGGCCTGGAAGCATGACCGTCTAGAGGAGGGAGGCTAGACCTGGGCTCCACAAAGGAGCCGTTGGTGGTGGTGTGGGCAGCAGGGGCCTGCAGTAGGAGGGGGCAGGCCGCATGCTGATTTTTTTTGTATTTTTCTATGTTGTTAATTTGATTTTTTTTATTTTTTTATATTTTCCACGATGGAAGCGGATTCTATGGTGTGCTCACGAGAAGCATGATCCTTGCTCGAATCATCGGTGAACGATGAACTCAAGCAGTGAGCAGAGGCAGCAGCAATGTTCGTCGGAATGCCAACAGATCTCACCAGAGAGGATGTCGGTCATCGCTACAAATCTCATTTTCTGTTCACTAAGATGAGTGATCGGAGCTCTCAATTCTCTCTTGCATAAAGGTGGATCAAAGACAAAAAAGAGGAAAACGAGATGTATAAAGAGATGGAAAATGGAAGTTAGAAATATGGTGGAATAGTGGGATTGAATGGGAGGTTATTGAATATGGTGGAGTTGAATGGAGGTTAAAAAATTGAGGGAGGAAATGGAGTGGAATGGTGGTTATGGTAGGACATAAAATTAAATAAAGAAACGAAATAAAATAAAGTAGGCTACTAAAATACAATAAAATAAAGAGAAGAAAAAGAGTGGAGAATTTACAAAATAAGACAAACAATATTACATGCTTTTTCTACTTTTCTAATTTTATTTTTTTATTTTTTAGTAAAAGTTATTTACAACATAAAAATAAAATAAAATACTATGAATACAATACAACACAACTATGATTTTTTGGATTTTTTAGTAATTAAAAAAAGTAAATAAAAAAGGAAGAAAGAATGACTATTTACATTATATACAATGTACACCTAGGTCCCAAAACCCATATTTTGCAAACGATCTCTGATTTAAATGAAACTACTTTCATTGGATAGATAGTTTTCTAACTTGAATTTCAAAAGTGAGTTTGTTGAATTTAGAGTTCATACGGAGAGGGAATTTGACTGGGAATTTGGACTTTACGGCTTTTTCTTTAGGATCTAGGAGTATTTATTTAAGGTAAAATTTATTTTATATTTTTATATTTTTATATCATTTTTATAAACAAGTTAGAAAAAGAATTAGAAGAAAAAGAGTTGAAATGAATTTATTAAAAATACATGAAATTTTTGGCTATTTATAAGTGAAAAACTCCTCTATTTTGCGGCTTTTTATTTTTAATTTTTTTGTATAACATAATATGTAATAGTTGGTGCATTTTATTTGAAAGGGTCATTTTATTAATTTATTGATTTTATGGACATTTATTTGATATTGTACTCAGTGATTTTGCTAAGATCAATATATTGAGACGATGAATTGAGGATTCATTACTTTCTGAATCAAGAACCTTGTGATTGTCATTTAATCAATTTGTGGAAATTATTGGTTAATTTTTCTGAAATATTTATGATGAATATTTATGAAATATTTATGATGATTATTTCCTTAAATGACATTACCTTAACCAAACTTGATTAGATTTGGCCTAGACACAATTATTTACATCAATCCCAACAAACATGGTTGCCTCAATAGGATTAGTGGTTTGTTTAGCAAATCGCCTTATAATATTAATAAAAAATATTTGATAAATATTATATGGTATAACTTCTGTTGAAAGACCGATTCATATCTCAAAAAAATGATCAAAGTCTTATTATCCTGACCTAAGGCGGATATGGTGTCTAGTCGAGGAGCATTGGGGTAATAGGTTGCTCCGTGAGCGATCTATCCCATCCCCATCGGTAGTGGCCATGACAACGGGTAGGGAAAGGATAATACTGTAAGAGATCATTATGTATTTTTCTAATTATTGAAAATTTAACAATATGTATTTTTTAAGTTACACCATCTTTCATGTAATAATAAAAAATTATTTGTTAGTGGATTGATTGAGTTAATAATTGATTTAATATAATTAAATTAATTAGATACAAGTATACACCCCCACTATGAATAGAGTGGTACTTCTCATGGAAGTATTATTTACGTTATGATGATTCGTAATAATTAATTAGAATTTGAACATGATATGGAGGATTACATAAGTGGCATCCATGGTCTTCTGTTAAGGTAAAGGGTTCCGTCGCTAGGGATTGTATGTAGGAGACACATGTCCGAAGTAACAGCTCCTACATAGAAGCGCATATGGATTGGGCTCTTTGCTTCTCGAAATAGTAAGGCTGTATGTGTAGTGACCCAAATATTTGAGTCCTCTTATTATCGGGGCGATATTGTATTGTTCTTAACGAGTTTTAATCTTGTTAATAAATTCTTCAATAAATGACGGGTCAACATCACCTTAAGGGTGGTGGTCCTAGGTGTTAATGATTGAATTGGGAAATGCAAGTTGAAATTGCAAGGAAAAATGAGTTTCCGCTTCTTTTTATCCTAGTTGCAAGTTCTCATATTATTGGGATGTAATGAAGATAAGAAAGGAGATCTCATATCTTGATTAAGATATAATGGTACGTATATCTCTTACATTGAAATTTATTAAGGGGATGAACTTTCAGTTTTAAAAGGCAAGATAACTTTGATATAAAAATTCCTAAATTAAAGTAAAATATATAGTTATATCCAAATTTTCTCATTTCAGATAATCCTCATTAAACCTGCTTAATACAATACTCAATAATAACCAATTAATTCTTATGAATTGGATTCCTGATTAAGATATTGTACTTGCAGTTGGACACATAATGTATGTGGTTGTAACGTGCAAGTTTCCTCATAATAATGAGGAATGACAATAAAATAGATAATAAGACAACAAGAAGGGTTTCTATGTCTCTATAGCCTTGATCACTCATCGAGTGTGCTTTGAAGCTATCATGTCGACGATGATTGTAATTGTCAAATAATCCTTATAAAATCTAAGAAGATATTTTTGACATACATATGTGCTCTCAACATTTGGTCATGAATGACATGGTTCTCTACATCATGCAGAATGGTGGCTCAATAAGAGATGATGTATTTAAAATGTTTGAGTACTACCAGAACCAAAAATCTTTTAGAGATTAGATGGATGTAGATACAATGAATGTGATCATTCTATTGTCTATACTCAAGTCATTCATGAATTTCACATTGTATGAATTAAATGAAGCAAGTATAAATGTTGAAATACTCTTATATTGAAATCATTTAATTCAACATAAGAGATCCTTTGTATTAAGCAATGATTGTTTATGGATGAAGTGAAAGTAGTGGAAGCATGGGTCTGACCCAAGTAAGAAGGAAAATCAAAGAGTTGATTGTACTTTTACGACTTCCATATGACATCCAAAGAGTTGGATGAATACCTATACTGCAATAAGCGAATGTATTGATAGTATAGCTATCTAGGCTATCTAACATCCTTAGAGAAGGCTTTGGATAGTGCATCGACATATCCAAAGGTAATAATTGAAATAGACTTGCTTCTTTGATAAGATCAAAGTCTACTAATTGTATCTCACTTTTTTTACTAACACTTGTAATTGGTTGCATATATTTTAAAAGACTAGAAAATTTGATCTTATGTTTTAATAGTCATTCACATGGATATTGGTGTAATTGTTGCAACAATATCTATTGGATAGATAGACTTAAAAATTCATTGGGAGAGCCCTTAGTCATAGTGAATGTCTCTATAACCTAGATAATAGAATACATTCATTGTTTATTTCTAAATGTTGGAAATAAACATGCATTCTGGAATAGACCTATCATAAAGAGTTATGATGGACATATTTCAGATACTAATCTACCATCTAGAGGACTCTATAAATTAGAAAATAAATGAATGGTTCATTAACATTTCTAATACTAAAAATTAAATTGTAAAATATTAATAGGAGAATGAAGATCATTAATAATGATCTACCATCAGGCCTTGGACATATGTTTATTAATGAGATCAAGACTAGTAAGATATGAAGCTTTAAAATAACTGAAATTTCAAATATTATATACTTGTGAATATTTTATTCAAAGTAAAATGCCCAATACACTCTTTTTTGGGAATGATGTAAGATGCCAAGATACTCAATACCTCAAACATATTGATGTATGTTGATCATCTTGTTGAGACATGTGAAGCTCAGTAGGAGTGCCATGGTGTTCATCATGCTAAATATACATAATATCCTAATCATTTGGAATGATATAAGGATAATAATAAGTTTTTATAATCTGGTCGTTCCATGCCTTAAGATATGATCGCAAGGATACCTCTTAAGATCTTAGTTCTGAAGATGTTCAATAGCATAGAAAAGAGGGTATTGGGACTGTCACATTAAGAGGAATACCTTAGACATATTACATTCATGGAAAACCCAAAAGAAGGCTTCCTTCTCTTAAGATATGATACTGACCTATCTGAAGGGATAGCACCTCAAAGAGTTGAGGAAGCGAATGGTAGTTCAGCGTGCCCTTGTGCATCAGTTACGAGAAGCTGAGTGTATGTTAGATGTGTACAAAAGGTAGATGTCTGCCATGTAGTGGGAGTAGTAAACTATTAATAATCATACTGCAGAGATAAAATACTTGATTTTAGTAATAACAATATCTTCAAAGAGGACACGACTTTTGAGATGATCTTTAAGTCTTATCTTCAAGAACTTAAGACTCTATAGATAGTGATCTAATAATTTTAAACAACGGATACCTTAGGAGATAGAGATCTTCGGGAATAAGGGCATTCTTATCAAGATAATAGAAATTACATAATGGTTATAATGATTATTGAGTTGTAGTGTCATAGACACTGGAACTGCTTCAAAAATTGAGTATTGGTTGCATAAGATGCAACATTGGCATTGGATGCAAGCACTGTTAGTAGGAGATATGCAAGTGTCGTAAAAGGACTTTGTGTAATCTTTTATGAACAGAGTGACTTGTTTGCTTACCTAGCTATGTTTCTAAAGGGGGACAAGTTGAGTCGTTGATTTTGTGTATATTCTCTTCCTCAATTTTTCCCTTCTGTACAATCTTCTATACTTAGGATTATTTGATCCTAAGTATAAGAGGGATCATCGATTTCTATTCAACTCATTCTTTCATTCTTTGAGTTGTTGTAGTATCGGATTCTTTCACTTTTTCATACTTAGCACGAGTTATGGCTTCCTTTGTTGCTCTTCTAATCACTATGAGGACATAGTTAGAGCTACGTATAGGGGGTATCGTATATATTGTATATATACTTTGACCATAACTCGTACTTTGAGGATAATAATATGTCTATATTTATAAAATTGGTATACAATATTTCGAAAAATGCTTGAAAAATGTGTGTTATTTTTTTGTCAAATGTTTTACAAACCTTTGTAAATTATTAGTATACAAATGTTTGTAAAATGTTAGTAAAAATATTTTGTTTGTAATATGTTTGTAAAGTATTTTGTGTCTCAAAATTATGTATATGGTATAAATGTTTGTAAAATGTGTGAAAGCAAAATGTTTGCAAAAACTTTTTTGCAAAATCGGTTGTAAAGTGATTTGTAAAATTGTTTGTAAAACTAGTTTTGAAAAAGGTTTTGAAAATGTTTTGAAAAATTTGTAAAGTGGTTTGTAAAATATTTTGTCACGTGGTTTATAAATTATGTATATATCAGGTAGTTTTAAATATGTGTTTTAACTTTTTTTTAAATAAAACCTATAGTTATTTGTCGACTTTGTTTATAAAGTTCTTGTGTAAGAAATCCCTTTATAATATTCTTGTAGATAAAAACTTCTTATAAAAATTGAATATAAAACTTGTAAATAAAACCCTTGTAGATATGTATATTTTTTCATAAGTATTTGTAAAACCTTTCTTTCTTTTCTTTCTTATTAAAAACACGATTAATCTGAAAAAGATAAAATCCATAAAACTTTGCAAAAAATCTTTCAGAACTTTTCAAAAAGATTTTATCTTTTATTTCATTTTCAAATGTTTTGTAAATATTTTTTGCATAAGCATATGCATTTTTTAGCACCGTATTGACATTTAACCTAGTCTAGAATAAAAATGAATAATGGAGCTTGGTTAAGAGCTTAATCCACTGAATTTTAAAGGAACCTTTTATGAACTGGAGTTGAGACTTTTCAGGTCCTAGTGACTTGATTTTTTTGAGTCCACTAGTCTATGTTCACATGTCATCTTGATTGGTTTAAGTATAACACTTAACAATGCACATATGATTCTTCTAGAAAATGGCCTTAACCTGGACAAAAAAATCCAAAAAAAGAGGACATGCCTGATTGAAAAGTAAATGTTTGCCGGAGTGTATATAGTTGAATAAGCAAAGATTACATCATTTATTATCTCATCTCAGGGAAGCATGCAGCTCGAGACTTGGCTACACTGGTCGAGATCCAAGGGATACGTGGCTACACTTGCCACAGTCCATTCTCTTCTTTTCCTCTCTTCTTGAGCAGCTTACACTTGAACATAGAAGGGAATACCCTGCTCCTCAAGGAAAGAGTTTCTAGGTTGGTTGACTAAAGTTACTTTGGTTAGGGAGTTTGTTTTTTTGCCATTTCTGAAGTGGGGAGCTATATATCACTTACACAGTACAAGTAAATATTCATAGTCATAAGAGTTTGCGTATGTAGACATTTTCTAACCTGACTGTCAACACGACCTAAGTAGGACTCTTGTGGAACTTAGAGTCTGTTAGGCTTTAAGTCCATTTCCCTATAAGATTCTGCCAAACTAATAATCCAAAGGTCTGATCAAGCCCTGTACTCCAATTTTATGAAGATAAGCTTAATAATCAATATTAATCTATGTTATTTGCTTTTTCTTTTCTTTATTTCTTTTTCATTCCTTTTTTAAATAATTGTTTGCTAGAGGACTAGCAAAGGTAAAGCATAAGGAAATGATGAATCCATGATCCAAATCATTTATTCTTTTATTTTAACTAAATTCCCTCTGTAAAATAACTATATATATATATATATCAAATTCAATAAATTGGCACTGTGCATGATTGTGTTAATATTGTATATTTAACATTATTTTGAACCAAAATAATAGGATAATGAAGAAAGAAAAGAAAGAAAATAAACTAAGGATGTATTTATGCAATAAATACAGATTGACTCGTACACAGAGCGAGGATCAAATATTGACCTGATCGACAAGGAATAAAGTAGGGAGAGAGAGGGTCCTTATTCATTGTATATATTCATCACTACTCATCATGTATATATCCTTCACATAATTTCTAAATAAAATAATCTCAAAATAATTTAATTTCCTTAATAAAATTTGGAAATAAAATTTTAATGTGAATGATAAAAATAATTGCACAATATAGATTGTGTACAATTATACATTACATGTATAGGTATATATGTATTTATTTATTTCTTTTGTAAATAAGTGGTGTATATTGTATTTTTAAACACTTGTATATATTCCTAATAACTAAACAAATATAAAATAAAATGCATAAAATACAAAATAAAATAAAAAATAAGATCCACTACTCACTGTCTAATAACAACAATATTGTAAATATTGTACATAAACTTAATTTATTAGCATTTGTAATTAATTTATAAAAATATGATAAAAATGTTTTTATACTCTTTACATTATTTTATAAATAAAAAAATATAAATATAATGGAATTTAAAAAAGTAATTAAATAAAAATGTATGTATATAATATATATGTATATTATACTTGTACATAGCAGTATGTACTGAATATAACATAAATATTTATTATTATAAATTATTAAAAATCACAAAATAGTTGTTTATAAAATAACTAATAATTTTTATTTTTGTAACTTTAATTTGAGATTCAATTATTATTAATTTATTTTTATTTTATTTTGTATGTTCCTAACTTATAATTGGTCAACCTAAGTCTGTTGACCCAGGTCAACCATTCCTCCTATCGGGTCCACTCCGACTTACCTTCGTCAGACCCGAGTTCTCCACATTCTCTTGCCTAACTCCGATCACCATTCACCTTGGATTGTGAATCATATTATTCCCTACAGATGTGTGATCCTTGTGGATCCCTAGGCAGGTCCAGATCCCCCCAGGGTTGCGTGCTCTCGCTTGATTTTACCATAACCCTATGGCATCCATAAGTCATCTTCTTCCACCACCGTTGCAGGGTGGCTCGTTCCTCGTGCCTCCTTTCCTAAACCAATGCCTGTAAGATAGTGACAAGGTCCTCTCGGGCCATCTCAGAGCTTGGACTAGTGTCGGGTTAAGCGTAGCTCGCTTCATGGCTAGACCTTGTTGTTTCGACCACCCTCCTAGGTCTTCCACCACCTGGTTGAGTCCATGACCCTGCCTTCACCTCTATCGTTCTTCGTCAACCATCTCTACACTTTCAGTTGCATGTTATTCCCTTCCATTTCACAGTCTCTTCAATGTATTCATCTCAACCATAGTCTGATGTAGCTACTCCATCCATACGATCGGAGCTCCATCTTTCACATCTGGTCGTATCGATCTGATTCCTACATCACAGACCACCTTCTTACGCAATATGATCATCATCAAATTGGGTCATTAGGATAGATTTTAGGTCCTACCTCTTTATTTCATTTTCGTCGGAGGACCTTCATGTACCCATGTAGCTTCCTTTGTTCTCTATTTCGAATAGCCTGAGTCAGAGCTTTGTCTTTGATCTGCTAGTATTCCTGCAGGTCTAAATGTTAACGATGCAAAAATCAAGCCCCAAATCCACTGGCAGAGCTGCTCCGTGCACCTTGAACTCGAAAGCTTCATCATGCAGTCCTTCGCCTCATTGGACCCCTCCTTCTGACGTGCATAGACTCCAAAGACGTGCACAACACCTTGGCTTGTTAATCGGAGTATTATAGCTCCAGATACTCCGGATTGAAGCAATGTCGGACCCTCATTCCTCATGTTCTTCCAGAGTCTTTAACGTCCATCAAATGAGGAGCTCGCATTCCAAAATTGATCAAGGTCGTTCATTCATTCCCGAAAGCTGATGGTCTGATTAGGTCCAGCATCAGATCTATGTCACACGTCATCTCTTTTTCAGCATCGTAAGATCTACAGCCAACAGTCATTAGAGTCGTACGTTAGAAAGCTGCCATGTGTGTGTTAGATGTCCTATAAAGTTATATTGCACTTTTTACCCTATCATTTTCCTTATTTTACTTTAATGCAATAAATGTAATATATAGTTGTGAACATTTGTAGCTATGACCTTATCGTTTGAATATTTGCATTTAAGTCTATTTGAACCGCACTCACGTGCCTATAAACGTGCTTTCATGGTTATTTACAAGTTCTCCCCGTGTTTTTATGTGTCAATGGAATAGAAGAAGTTTTCATAAATTGCAAGTATGCCCCTGTGAGACTGTGTCATGTGTTGCGCATGTTTTATCTTGGATTTTTGCATCTTGGGCCTTGCATTCCCTTGTATGTTATTTTTTTGCCCTAGAAATGAAAATAATTGCAGATAGGTCCTTTGTTTACTTCTTGACGTTTGTGCCTTCTATTAGTTGAAATAAACATTAATTTGTCTCCAAATATTCTCAAAAATTTAAGTTAATCTCATGCTTTAATGTTCGATCTTGCATGATTTTTTAGTCGCAAATTAGTTGTATTTACTTTTAGTAAAAAATTAAGAACCAACTACAAAGAACCTATTTGGCTTAGAAAAATATTGAAAATTTGAAAAATGCCATAAAAATTCTAAAAAACTAGAGTACATTTTTTGATTTGTTTGATTTTCTTTCAAATTTTCATGGCATTTGCTTTTATAAAAACCTAAAAATCTGCAAAACCTTAAAAACACTATAAAAATTATGTAAAATAGTAGAAAACAAAAAAAATGATTTCGGTTTTTATAGATATTTCCTTATAGTTTCTAGTAAAATTGTTTTGTAGGAGTTTTGAGCATTTTTTATTTTTAATTTGAAAAAAATATTGACTTTGCACTCTGGTCATCTTCTCATTTTTTATTTTTATAAAATCCCAAGACATTAAAAAAATTCTCTAAAAATTACAAAAAACATTTAAAAATTGTTAGAAGCATATAAATATTTACTTGATTTTTCTATTATTTTTAACCTATTTGAACAATACAAAAAGAGTGTTGCTTTGTCTTTTATTCTTTATCTTTATTTTCCTCATTTCAAAAAAATAAAAAAATTACAAAATTAAAAACCCATTAAAAAGAAAATAAAAATCCTTTGAATTTTTGTGACTCAACTATCTAGGTTTAATTGTGCTCCTTGTATTTGACCCTGGCCACTATACCAAGTTATTAAAAGTAGCTAGACCACTTGTTGTACTCGCTTGATTCATTATATGGTTAAATAATTTTCTCAGTTTTGACTCTGTTAGCTTGAGTGACAACGACAGCTTAATTAATGAACTTATCCTTAGTTAGTCGATGGTCATCACACGTGCCATATTTTCTTCCTTTCATGCATATCATTTTCCATCGCCAGATCCATATCCATTTGATAATCTCCATCGTTCACTTTCGCCTCTCCAGAAGCTGTTTGATCAATTGATCAAATGATCTTGTTTTCTTCATTCACACCCACTTCTGGAACATGGGATATTCATCCAATGGTCCAATGGTTGTCTTCTTTCTTGCACCTCTTCATCCATTAGCTCTACCAACCACAAAACCTCTTACCCCCCCCCCCTTCCTTACTACCCCAGCCATCCTCCATAACTCTGCCATGTTCTTTGACTTACATCCCTAATCCTTGCCACCAAATTAACTTACCTAAACCCTAACTTCTGGATCAATTGGCAGTGGTTGAAATCACTGTCGGGGATCAACTTCCATCTTCACATATGCCCCATCTCTGCCATCCGTAACTGTCATTTTCCCTCTACGCGATCATTCTTTGAGCCTTAGCCTCCTCCAAGTGATATTTAAGCTCAGGTCTGCAGCCTAGAGCTTGAAGAGAGTAACCACGAAGCTCTCAAGATTTGTAACAAGGCTTGATTCATCTTGCATTCCATCTAAATCTTCATTCATCCACTCCAGGTAAATTCTAAATCCTTATTTCCTTGTGTCTCCTTCTTATTTTTCAGTGTTACTCGGTTACACTCTTTCTTACTTAAACCTTCATATACCATTGCCATTTATCTCTCATTCATTCGTATTCATCCTAGCGAACAATCCACTGCTTCATGACTGTGATCACTTCAATCCATGCTTCTTCCTTCATGGAAGAAGGATCCGTTTTGGGTTCAACTCCATCACCCTTAGGATCCCCCATTATGCCTCATCTTTATTTTAAAATATTCCTGGATTGATTTGATATAGATATAAAATTTGTAGGAAGCTTGAGGAGTTCCATTTATTGAACGTTTTGCATCATCGTTCTAGCATTTTATCTCTAACGACCGTCCATTGAGCCGATGAATTATGCCTCTTCAGAGTTCCACCAGAGTGTCAGCTACTTCACAAGACTCTCATGAAGGTCTCCAGAACTTTGGTAGAGATGAGAAACACAAAGAGGAGGACATGACTCGCCAGAGTCCTGTCTTGTCCTAGTCGTCCGCGAAGGATACTTAGTGAGAGAATAGAAGAAGATATTATTGGATCAGCCCTTATTGGGTAGAATCCAATGGTACAGAGCTTGCCATGTCTACATTTCCGAGGTTGCACTTCATCACTAAGGTTCAGGAGACCTAAACCAAAGTCGAGGCACCACCTTTCTCAACGTGGCCCACATATACGCACCCTCTGAACCTAAACAGTCACACTCCCAAGGCACTTGCTTCTTGAAAATTTGCAGGTATGTCCTCAGAATTCTTCAATATTGCAGATAAGCGCTTCCTTATGTGAAATTTATAAATATATCTAGGTGACTTTTTGTAATTTCAATTCAATTTAGTTTGGACTTTTTTATAAATAAATAATTGGTTTTTATTACAATCCCCTCATTATTTCTTTAATATCTTGTGAACCATTGTCCAAATTTAATGAAATTGGTGTCATTTGAAAGCTCTTTTTATGCTCTTTAAGTTAGTGCATTTTATTTATTATTTTGACATATATTCTACACTAAGTTTTAGAGAGCTTAGCTTATCTATTCATCCTAGTAATGAAATATTTTAGCATTGTTACACTTTATGGTTGATAGATACGTTGACACCTTGATTTTCATAAAGTTTAAATTAATTTCAAAAGTGAAATAATCAGCTGGAGAAGTATTGAGTTCTTGTTTATTTATTGTAAGTTGCATTGTGCCACATATTTTGTTCATGTAATAAAGATGCATAAAAAGTCTTGAAAATTCATGCACTCATTGTGCGTTGTATTTACTACATGTAGATCACTTTCTAATCACTTATATATATAACACCTAGAATAAATAGGATAATTCTTTCTGTCCTTATATCCGACCCCGGACTTGCTAGAGTATAAATTAAAAGTGAGTCCTTTTCATGGAGATATTAGGCTTGGTTATGATCAATTGCTAATTGGTCATACTACAACAAGTAATTATTAACACTGTCGATTAGCAATTCATCAAAAGTATATGATCAATACTTAGGAATGGTATATGCTTTTGGATATATGATCGATACCAACTCCCAATGATCAATTAAGAAACATATTAATAAAACCCTGAAGGAGAAATTTTAAATGTGATTTAAAACTTCAGGTTTATCTAGGTCTTCTACCATGTTGGATGTACAAGTATTAGGAATACTCGAGGGTGATGTGATTGTAAACGATGTATAGCCGTGACACTTCCATTCTGAGGGAGTGATGAAACCATTTTGGATTTAGTGACTCCCCTAAATACAGAAGTAACTTAATCTTAGTCCAAATGATGGACATTGATCTGATTTTGATTTGTATGCAATGAGAAGATTAGATTTGAGGTTTTGATTCAATAAAATATCTTTGAGAGATCCCTGAAATGTAGATTTGAGATATGATCTCAATCCAAGTCACTAAACATGCATTGCACAATCTCCGTGTCCTTATCTCGAAGTATCCGCGGAGAAAGCACATTGTTCTTGAAAGATTTCAAGAATAATCCCATTATTGATAATATATCTAAGCATTGGGAAACTGGTTATTAAATGTGATTTAATTATCATGAATATTATGAATATTATTCATGTTATCTAGACATATTAGAATGGTCATCTAAGATAACTAAGTATGATTTAATTATCAAAGAATTGATTAATATGGATATCATTATCCATAAAAATCATAAATATTATAAATATGAATTATAATATGTTGGAGATTTAATTGTAAATTTGATTTAGAAATTAAATATCGATGTGAATTGGATTTACATTGTACATAGAGTGATTTATTTGGAAATAAAATTTAAAAATTAAATGTTGATGTGAATTGGATTCACATTGAACAATTAATTGTAAATACGATTTACATTTTACATTGGGCAGTTGGATTTGATTCATAATTGTCCATGGTTTATTTATAATTATCCCAAAAATTGCAAATTATTGGTGATATTTTGTTGACAAATATTTCAATGTGAATAAAGATTTAATGTTATATGATTACATTAGATAGTGATTGGAGAGAGAAGATCTCTCTCCATTATAAGGATCATCAACTTGGATTACATGAAGCACGTGTGTCATCCACACGCCCGTAAGTGGGACCTTCGTCGGATTAGACTCAAGAAAGGAAGCCTCTTACTTTAGAGATAAGGGATCGCAAACATGCTTCAAGAGATATTCCTATATCTCATTTGTCATCTTAATGAAATGATTTGAGAAGTGATCTCAAATCATGTGGATTCATTTATTTAAAATTTTAAATCCTGATGCCTTATGCAACTATTATGACTAGTTTCCCTAGGTTGTATGTGACCTACATGTTTTCGTGATGCATTAAAGCCTAAACCCAAGCATTGATGAATCTGTGATTCATCGCCTTTATTCTTTCATTTTGGCTAAAATCCTTGGTAAAATACATGTAAATATCCACTAATTCTAATTAATTAACATTCTCACCACAAATATTAATATTATATTTTTAACACTTAAATTATCCAAAATAAAAGGAT
Source organism: Ottelia alismoides (assembly GCA_037367405.1). Taxonomy (NCBI): domain Eukaryota; kingdom Viridiplantae; phylum Streptophyta; class Magnoliopsida; order Alismatales; family Hydrocharitaceae; genus Ottelia; species Ottelia alismoides. The sequence goes on along the minus strand of JAZKJV010000923.1, from coordinate 194,545 downwards.
AAAAAGAAAAAGGAAAATAAAAATAAAAGAAGGTTGTATATGCAATATACAGACTAATCTTAACCCTGAGACCAGGTCAATATTGACCGGGTCGACTAAAGAAATAAGTAGGGGGAGATAAGGATCTTAACTTATAAAAACATTCAAAAAATAAAGATCAAAAATATAAATTACCCATTTTCACTTTTAAAATCCGTTTTGTATATAATTTTTTAAAAATATCATAAAAATATTCGAATAAAATCGGCGAGTTTTCGCTTTTTGGACCCGTTGTCTATATGCACTATATGCAGAAACTTCCCCGATTTTAATTCAATAACCGTAAACCCGATTAACTTAATTATTTATCCTAAAATCATCTAAAATTGTATATAAAAATATAAAAATATAATAAATCCAAAATACTAAAAAAATCCGGAGGACCGAAGCCGCTACTTTTTTCGTCCGGACCTCATGACTCGGCCGTATGAACTCCGAATTGAGGAAACTCGGTGCCTAAAATTATATTTTCAATTATCTACAAAATGACACTAGTTTCGCTAAAAACGGAGTTAATGCGAAAAATACGGTTTTCCAGGTCCGTAGTAGTATATTGCACAATAAGCCGTAATTTATATCTAATATATTAACCCTTTATTTTTATTAAAAAATATATAAATAATACTTTATTTATTTATTTAAATTATTTATTTAGTTAATTTATTAATTTAATTAATTACTTAATTACATACTTAACTATTTAATTAATTACTTAATTATATACACATTTATTAATTATTTAAATAGTTAATTAAGTAATTATTATAAATTAATTTTATTATTACTTATTTAATTATATTTATTTTATTTTATTTTCCCCTCTCTTCTTTTCTCTTTCTTTCTTTTCTCTCTCTCCCCTCTCTCTCTCTCTTACTTTCCCAAATGCCTTCTTCCTCCCCTTCTCTTCTTCTCCCTTCTCCAACCCATCTCCACGCCGGCCAACCGTCCAACCTCCTCAACGACTGGCCGTTGGCCGGTTGTTCCCTCAACTACCCCGCATCCCGTCACCCCCGTCGGTGACGCCATCTCGCCGTGTCTATTTATATCTGACCCTTCCCCCTTCGGGAAACCCATCCGCCATTGTACCACCGTCTTCCACCTTCGAGTTCCAGAGCGCGAGATTGAGTGGGTGACAACCACCTTCGTCTGCCGTGGAGCGAAGAGGAGCAAGATCAGCGGCATGATCATCGCCGGCGTGAAGCAGCTACTTCGCCGCAGCAAGCCCCCGCGAGACCCGTCGTCGCGTAGAGGCAATAATCCTCTGGAGCTTCCGCTCCAAAATCCACATACGTACCTTCATTTGCTTCCAAGTAAGTTCTCTTTCTTCCTTCGTTATTCCCTCTCTGATTTCTCTTCCACTTCCTTTCTATGATTCAATTCTCTTCTCAATCCTTCTAATCCCTACAAATCTGATTCAAATCCATCATCGATAACGCCTTCATCTCGTGAATCTCGTCATTTCTCTTCTACCTTTTCATCCTTGTCATCCTCTGTTCACGATCGGTGAACAGAGCCTCGCTCCGTTCCTTCACCACCGCAAGGGGCGCTTCCATTCATTCTACTTCTAAGATCCATGACCGAGGTCCGCCTCGAGTCGTTGAGATTTTTTTTGTTGCAGATCAAGACGCGGCACTTGCAGCTATCGAACATCTGAAGCACATACATGAGCAGCAAATTGAGTGCAGTTTTTTTTCGCATGATTTACCATCAGTCAGTTTCTATATCGAGAGCCCGTATAATGAGGATCGTCATCTTTCGATTTGTGATATTCGAGTTCGGGAATCATGCGAGAAGTTGCACCATAAAAATCAAGCGAACGAACAACATCAACCTCCTTTCGGTGAAGAACAACCATTGTGTCGAATATGCCCGAAATATCAACAACGAAGCTCATCGCCAGTAGAGCCGAGTGAGGAGGATCAACCATCGTCGCCGCATCTGGACCATAAAAAAAATTCAATATCTGCTGCGAGAGAACCGTTGATCTAGAATCTGATAGGGTAGTACCAGAGGTCGATCATCATCAATCCGCTGCTCGGAGCAACAAAAATCATCTCCGCGCACGAAGATAAGATCCAGGATCGATCCCCGTCGCCGCATGCGGAACTCAAAAGAGGGAGAAACATAGGAACATCCCGTGCTCCAGATTATACAGGAACCTTCGGATCCGATTTGATCTGAAGGGCCTCCATACACCACCTGTTGACGCAACATTGAACCGCCGCTCCACCGCCCGCCGCTTTGCGTTCTCAGGTCCATCCACGGTTGCAACATTTGCAAGTTGCATTTCGAGACTTAATTTGCACAAGGGGCCAAGTTTAAATTCCAGCACAGGAAACCAAGTGACATTCTGGTTGCACGCCTAAATCCCTCATTAATTTAATTGCGAGAATTGCGTAAAATATCCTTTAAGTTTACACATTTACACCCATACCCATATAACATCACACCATATTCTCTATATATTAAACACATACACTCCCAGCCTCTTGCTTAATTACACATGTGCCCTGCAAAGTTTTGGAAAACTACAAGAAAACACCCCTTATACTATATATAACTACCTATACATAATAAAAAAAAATTCAAAACATAAAAAAATATAAAAAATATTTCTAAAATCCTTTCAACATTTCCTATATCACATTTTACCATATTTTACATAAAACCAAAAATAAAGTAAAAATTAAATAATAAAACAAATAAAAATATAAAATACATAAAAACTTCAAAAATTCATAACTAGCTCAATAAAAATCCCCTAATAACGTACAACATATCGTTTGAAAGGGAATTTCATCTACTTTGTACAGAAAATACAATAAAAATATTTACACCTTATCTTCTGCTTTAAAAATGTAAAATACGTCTCTATTTTCAATAAAAAATACACTTCACATCAAAAAGAAACAAAGTCCATAAAAAGCCTAAAAATCCATAAAAACAGTAAAACACATTAAAAATATAAAAGGTACAAATTAAAATTAAGAAAAATCATTAAAAATAAATAAAATAGAAATTAGGAAATACAAAACCTAAGCTTTCTTCTTCGATAACCCCTAGTTCCCAATAGTTTGCCTCCTTGAGTTCGACACTCCCGTACTTAGCCGTTATACATTAAGTTTAGGAGTATAAATAAAAATAAAAGAAGATTAACTAATACTTAATCTTTTCTGACAAAACCCACTCGGTCGATACAACGACCGCGAATTCTCTTTTCTGTCTCTTTTGCAGGAGTTTAGAAGCAGGCCGGGTGACGTGTTTATCAAGCATTCAACATGGAACTTTGGGTCGTTAGATTGCACGCTAAAATGTTATATTGCATATATAACCCCTCTTTTTGTTTAATTTTGGTCCTAAACATTTATATGTTGTGTAAAAGTATTTGTAATATTTACATTAAGACCTCCACACTTTCACTTTGCACATTACTCGTGTCCATCTCACCTCAAGTGTCCATACATGTGAGGTGTGGACATTTTGCAAGGATTCCCCTTTACGTTCCCTTATTTCATTTGGTCTATTAATTTTCATATTAATATTAATTTTTTATCATAATTTCATATGTGATCCTAGAAGTTATTTTATTTGCAAAAATACTGATGCTGGTACATATTCAATGTGTAATATTTGGGTTATTTGCATGAAAGTTCATGAACTTTTCTTTAATCATATGAAATGAAATTAAAAATCATAGAAACTATTTTGGATCCTTTATTCCCTTAATTATTTTGTTGTATGTTTTTATGTATTTTAAATATTATTTAGATAAAATTATAGAAAAATCACCTTAATTGAGTGGAACCTTATTTTATCACATATATTTTTTTAAGGACAAATGAAATTCTTTTTATCTTTATAAAAATCCAAAAACATGTCACATTTCCCTATTTTTGGTTTAGAAAAATTATTAAAAATTCAAATATCAATAAAAATTCTCAAAAAATCATTAGTTATTTTTTATATATTCTAACATCTAACAAAAATAACAAAAAATATAAAACCAAAACCCTAAAAATTGCAAAACCATGAAAAATCTTATAAAAAACCATAGAAAATTTCTTAAAAAGTTGAAAAAAGTGTTTTAAATTTTTGAATTTTCTTTGTTTCTTCTATTTTATAAAAGAACAATTATTAGTCCCTATATAATCTGGTAGATATTTATTAGGCCCTTTTCAATGTTCTATTTTCTGTTTTTACTGTTTTGTGTATTTACATGTTTAAAAATCCATAAAATTCTTAAAATGTCCTCAAAAATCACAAAAAGAAAAACATAAAAAGTACAAAAATATTATATTTTTTTAAAAAGTTGAGTTTCCTTTATTTTTTATGCATACCTATATATCCCTATTATATATATTATCTATTTATATATATATATTTCATATCTATATTATTAAAACTAAAATCAATAAAAGACATTTAAAAAATTAAAAATAAAAATTAATATAACAAAAAATCCACAAAACATTTGAAAAAAAATAAAAAGAAAAAACTACCTAACTAGGATACTCACTATTTCTCATCCTCTAATCTCAGTGGTTCGACAATATACACACTTGTCGTATGCACATATTTTATAGAGTTATAATAAATTTTAGCTCACATATTTTTATTGCTTATCTATCTGTGGTTTGATTAATGTTGTTAATATGTTTGGGATTGGGTGTCACATATCGTGAGAGCGATCCATACAACGATTATCAAATCTAACTTATTGAATACTACATGCCATCCAAGACCGAACTTTAATACCTTATTCCTTATGAATCAATAGCAAGCCCAAGGTCTAACTCAAGGAGGCAATTATCTCCTTAGGTTAGTTTCAGATAATTAGACTTTTGAGGGGTATTTTTTCTATGCAATTAATTGAATGTGAAAATGAACTGGATTCCATAAGGAAATTAACAAACTTAGACAATTTAAAATTAATGAAAATTGATCAAATTTAGCAAAGTTGTATTTTTTCAAGAAACCTTATTGAATGATGCAAATGAAACACATTTTATGGAATTTTAAGATTTAATATGCATGCGAGAAAATGGATCTGTTTCAAGGTTTTTGTGAAAATTTTCTTGCAAACAATATAAAATAATTATGAAGATTGGATAGAAGGTTAAATATTATTAAATTAACCTACTGAAATTTATTTTGAATTTTTGGATGCAAATTGTGTTTACTATGAATTAAATATACATATAGTGTGATTTTTAATTAATTAATAAATATCAAACCTCAATATTTCAAAGTATTAAAATTAACCTAGATGTATTAATGAATAAGAATCTAGGAAAAATATTAAATCCTAAAAATAATACGTTCACAAGCAATTAAAATTAATTTACAAAAATCACAAAACACATCATTTTAGGGAAATTACATATGCAATTAAGTTACTTTTGGGCACATGTCAGATGGCAACTAATTCTAGCTACTACAATTTTTCGGAGAATTTTAGAGCGATATATAAACTATTATGAACATAAGATCAGAGAATGGGTAAAATATGGCCATTTTCACCATATAAATTGAAGTAAATCCACACAGTTCCAGAAAAATTAACTGATTAATTACAAGATAGATAGGTAGTTACTTTTTAACATGTTTTTTTACAATTTAAAAAAGAGGAGAAATGATGATTAAATAAATGATTAAACAAAGGGGTCTCTGTGCTATTACAACATTTAAACAACTGAAATAAAATAAAAAGGGCGCAAATGTTATTACCAAACCCCGCTACAATTTTTATGTTATTTATTCAAGACGGCTCGTGCATTGCACGTGCGTCTAGATAGCAGGGGTATCGATGTTGATGCAGGAAGTCACATTGGTGTACGTGTAAATGTTTTGCTCTGTACGTGACTGGACACATGAGCAACTGAGCTTCAGGCAGCGGTTCGGTTCCATTACTTCATGTGGTGCGCAAACATCATTTCGGATAGCGTCGAGGCTGAGGCTCGGGCGAGCGTCTTGGCTTGATATGCATCGTTCAATGAAGCTTAATCGACAGATGTTGATAGGGCACGAATCCACAATCAATATGCTACATGTTCTTGATAAGAGGGATGTTTCACACTTTGGACCTGAACGACTCCTTCACCTCTCTTTTGCTACGTTGACATAGGTCGGATGAGAGTGATTGGGGCTTGCAGTTCCTGATGGAGCTCCAATGATGCGATTCATGGGACTGATCTGTAAAAGTATTTGTTGCTGGAGATTTGGAATCTCAGCTCAAACAGTTAAGCACTAAGAGTACGAGATGGGTGGTGCTCTGATTTAGGATGGAGGATGGATCAAGACTCCGAATACACGTTGGTTGGAGGTGGGAGGTTGTGGAGGAAGTAGATCAGAACACATAGGGGCTTGATGGTGGGATGATATAGGAGATGGTTTGGGTTTCATAGAAAGAATGAGATGAACAAGATATTGGGTAAAACTCAATGTGGGTTGTAGAGGTCTAGAGAAGAATATGAAGAAGGAAAATAATAATTATTATAAAAAATAGAGATAATGAAGGACATGGGAAGATCCTTAAGCACATTACGGAAGCATAGGGATCACATCGAATGCGATCGGGAGCGACTAGTCGCACTAGTAGCTCCGGGAAACATAATTTAAGAAAAAAATGATGAAACCACATGATCCAAGAACACTTCTTGGATCATTTCATCTAAACCTCAAATAGGTACTAGGGTTATCTCTTGAAGCGTGGTTGTGATCAAATCTCTAAATGAAGAGAACTCCTGTCCCAAGTCCGATTCAACGGAGGAGATAATTGTGAGTGTGTTGATGAGATGCGTGCTCCTCGCAATCCATGTTGATGATCCAAGAGACGAATCTCCTGATCTAGTCATACATGATCCAACATCTTCTTCACAAGTGAGGCACACTGAAGGAGATGGAGATCCATGAGTAGATGATTCGGCAACATAATGACGATGCTGCAACGATGACGACCCTCTCTTGGGCTCCAAGGTGGATGGACACAATGAGAGAGAGGGTTAGGACCTTTGGCATGTAGAGAGAGCTTATGGATTGATCATAATGGTGTAACTCAAATGGCAAGGGATGCCTCTTATTATATAGGGTTTTGGGAGTCCATGGATCCCAATCCATGGGCATCACATAATCAATGGGTGAGATTGATTTATGTTTCTTTCAATGGCTATGATCTTATTGTAAAAACACAACAACAATTAATTTAATTTAAATTAATATATATTGATAAATTAATATAAGTTGATTTGAAATCAAATCAATTCGCTATGAGAAGACTAACCACATCCCTTAAAAAAGGGGGACAACCACCAATCATTTCATGAGATCTCAATATCTCATGAGATCTCATTATCTCGTGATATCTCCAAAATTTACAACAACAATTGTTGTAAAATATTTCACAAAAATTATTCATAATTATATTGAAAAATTTGCAATTATGCCATTAGAAAAATACGAATCACATTCACATCCCAAAACAAAATGTAAATTATATTTTCAATTAATTATCCAATGTGAATCCAATTCATATCAATAATTATTCAACAAATATAAATCATAATATTCTCTCTCTAATATATTATAAATCACATTTATAATATATCTGATTAATATGGATATTGATATCCACATTATTCATGTCATGATAATTAAATCACATTTAATCATCTTGGATCTATTTTCTCATATGTCTAAATAGCATGAATCACATTCAGATTATTCACATCTTTGACAATTAAATCACAATCAATTATATTAAATAACTCTCTTTATGATATGACTTATATTATTCATGATAATTAAATCATATTTTATTATCAATTTTCTTAATGCTCAGATACACATATCAACAATGAAATTATCCTTGAACTCTTTCAAGGATAATAATGTGCTTTCTCCGTGGATACTTGGAGATAAGGACATGGTGACTGTATTGTTCCATGTATAGTGACTTGGATATTGAGATCACATCTCATCTCAAATCCAGATCTCGCAGACCTCCCATAGATATTTAATTAAATCAAAGCCGTAGATCTAATATTCTCATTGTATCATAATCACATTCAGGCCAAGGTCCAACATTTGGACTAAGATTAGATCACCTCTCTATGAGAGGAGTCACTAAAATATAGAAATGTTAGATCACTCTGAAGGATATGGAATTATCCTCAAGCGCATCACGGAAGCGTGATCGTCGTATCGGATACGACGAAGAACGACTAGTCGTACTAGTTGTTCGGTGCAGCGGAATTTAAAATTTTTATTCGATGAAACCACATGATCCGAGAACCATTCTCAAATCGTTTCATCTATAACCACAACAAGTATAATGCAATACCTCTTGAAGCGTGGTTGATCAAGTCTCTAAAGGAAGAGACCTCCTGTCTCAAGTCCGATCGTCGGCGAGACTGCTTGCGAGCGCGGGGATGAACCGCGTTGTCCACGCAATCCAAGAAGATGATCCAAGCATGGTTGCTCTTGATCTCGTCGCACGAGATCAAACGTCTCCTTCATGAGAGGAACTCTCCAAGAAGACGGAGAACCGAAGAACGTCGAAGCGGCGGCGCGGTGGCGAAGGCGACGATGGTTTTCTCCTCTAGGGTATGGTGGACGGCCACCAACAAGAGAGGGAGAGAGGGCTGGCGTGTATGAAGAAATGAGGGAGAGAGAGCTCCAATATTGCAAGTCATTAGAGAGCATAAAATGCCTCTCTATTTATAGGGTTTTGGGATCCATGGATCTCAATCCATGGGACACATAAAATCAATGGATGAGATTGATTTGTGTCAATCCAATGGCCAAGATTGTTGTTGTCAAAAGCAACAAATTTAGGTTAAAATATATTTGAAAAAATCAAATATAATTTAGTCCTAAATCAACCCAACAAATAAGGAGAGAATGTGCACGGAGATTTCATCTCCATGCACCTTCCATGTTGGACGGCCACCCATTCCATATAGGAATGGTGTGCCGCCCACTATGGGAGTCCAAGGAGGCAATCGCATGGATTCCCATGAGATTGCATATCTCCTTGATTTTTCTCTCTTATTTATTTGCAACAAATTTGTTGGATTTTATTCTTCAAAAATAATTCACAATTATATTTGAGAATATTGCATTCTTGCCATGGAAAAAATTGTGAATCATATTCACAACCCAAAACAACATATAATTCATATTGTTAATTAATTACACAATGTGTATCCAATACACATAATAATTAATCAACACATATAAATTATAATTAGCTCTCTCTAATACATTATAAATCACATTTATAATATATTATGAATAATTGGATATTTCTATCCACATTATTCTTATCCACATTAATTAAATCACATTTAATTAAATTGGATAATTTCTTCACACATCAAGATGATTAAATCACATTTAATCATTATTTCTTCATTGCTTAGATCTTATGGAATTATTCTTGAACCCTTCAAGAATAATGCAATCTCTCCGCAGATACTTGGAGATAAGGACAGGGCGATTGTATTGTTCCACGTATAGTGACATGGATATTGAGATCATATCTCAAATCCAGATCGCGGGCCTCCCATAGATGCTTGATTAAATCAAGACCGTAAATCTAATCTTCTCATTGTATCTGAATCACATTCAGATCAATGTCCAATACTTGGACCAAGATCAGATCACTTCTCTACTGAGAGGAGTCACAAAAATCCAGACCTGTTTCATCACTCCCTAGGAATGGAAGCGTCATGGTTATACAACCGTTTATGATCATATCACCCTCAGGTATTCCCAATACCTGTACATCATGCATACTGGAAGACTCAGATTAAACCCGAAGTATCGGATCAACTTTATACTGTCTACTTCGTGGTTTTATCAGTAAGTTTCTCATTCGATCATTGGGAGTTGGTATCGATCATACACTTTCCAAAAGTGTATATCATACCTAGGTCTTGATCATATACTAAAAGTATATATCAAACCTACAAATTCAGTCAAGCTTCCAAAGCGAGACGACCATGCGCATGGAATTTGATTCATCCCAATATCTCATGAGTGAGCTCATGTCTTCCGGTTCAGTAACTGAACCTGTATGATCCCTTTGAGAGATAATATTACTCATATGCCCTTATATGCACACCAGCGCGCCGGTGTATAGACCTTGATTAGGTCATCAACCTATTGGTCTGCCAAATGTACATACTTGGACATATAGCAACACATCTGTCTCCGGTCAGAGGATGCGTGCCTATATCATGAAAGCATACGATATAGGACTTTGGTTATCTCGATCTCGTTAAGTCAACTCTTTGACCTAACTAATCTGACACCTCCGAATCCCTATTCCTATGCAGAGGACCTACATCAAGAGGTCGGTCAGATATCAGCCTAAAGAGATAAGGATTGCCATCTCCTACTCAGGCTGGAGATCATCTCTTAATAATCATTTGACGGTGCTTGATGAGTCCTCAATCTAACTCTTTAGATATTCATCCAAGCACCAGCCTCTATGATTCAATAGTTGAATCAACAGCTGTATGATTATTAAGATGGCCATGGTACATAATCCTAATTGTACTAAGGGACCTATTATACAAATTATTCATTCTTCATTTCAGATCAGGGAATGATATGTGCAATAACATTTATTGCATAATGGCTCGCCGTGGGCTCGCATTTCCAACAATCTCCCAGTAGCCCAAAGAGCCATTAATGGGCTAATAATTTAAACCCGCACTCATGTGACAATCATAGGCTATTTAGAAAATAGCTAGGTAAGTTGATCAGTCACTCTGTTTCCGCAAGACTACGCCAAGTCCTTTTACGGCACTTGCATATCCCCAGTAACAACGTTCGCATCTCATGCGAATGTTGCATCTTATGCAATCAATACTCAATCTAGTTAGTTACAGTGTCTTTGACACTACAACTTAACAATTATCATAACCAGTATTTCCATAATCCTTATCAGAATACCCTTATTCCTGGAGATCACTATCTCTTAAGGTATCCACAATTAAGACCTTTTAGATCTCTATCTATAAAGTCTTAAGTTTTTGAAGATAAGACTTCGAGATCACTATCTCAAAAATCTTGTCATCTATGAAGATTTTGTTATTACTGCAACCAAGTGTTTTATTTCCATAGTAGGATTAGTAATAGTTTACTACTCCCACTGCATGGCAGCCATCTGGCTTTTGTACACATCTAGCACACACCCAGCTTCTCAGAACTGATGCCCAAAGGCAAGTAGTTCTAGCATTCTCTTCCTCAACTCTTTGAGGTGCTATCCCTTTAGATAGGTCAGTACCATATCTGAAGGGATGGAAGCCATTACTGGAATTTTCCATAAAATGGAATAAGTCCAAGATGTACTATTAATGTGACAGTCCCAATACCCTCTTCTCTTTGCTCCTGAACAACTTCAGAACTAAGATCTAAGAGGTATCCTTGAGATCATATCTCAAGTTATGGAACAACCAGATGATAAAACACTTATTATCATCCTTATATCATTCTAAATGATTAGGATATTATCTATATTTAGCACGATGAACACAAAGGCACTCCCACTAAGCTTCACATGGCTCATCCAGATTCTATCTGAAATCATAACATTTATAATTTCATCAAATCTTTTGATCCAACTTCAAGAAGCTTATTTGAGTCCATAGATGGATTCCTTAGCTTGCACACCTTGCTTTCCTCAACCATGAAGCCCTGGGGCTACTTCATATGAATATCCTCAAAGAGGCATTCGTAGAGGAATACAATATTGACTTACATCTTGAAGATGCAATAGTCAAGTTGTGTAGCTAAGGTTAGCAATATTCTGACGGTTTTAAGCATGGTCACCGAAGAGCAAGTCTCATTGCAAGCAATGTCTACTTTTCCAGTGTGTAGCTTATGGCTACGAACCGTGCTTTGAAGATCTCTACCTTCCCATCAGGTTCCCTGTCTCTTGAAGATCCATTTACACCTTTACAGGTCTTACCCATATAGGTGGATCCTCGAGGGTCCATATACAACACTTGTATATGAAGTCTACATTAGACTTTTATTGCTATCCATCTATCCATGCTATGATCTTCAGAAGCTTCATCACATGAAGTTCGATCATTGTCATATTTCTCTAACACATGGAATCCATCCTCAAACTCATTTGAAGAGGTATTAATGTTTCATCTTTAATTGTCCTTTTAGTTTCCAATTTCAGGAGTCTCATTATAAATGAGTTCCTACACTTCATTTTCATCTTGATTCTCAAGAGTCTCAACCTCTAAGAATCACATTCTCGGAGATGAGATATTTTAGAATCTCAAGGTCATAAAGTAGGTATCCAATACCATCCTTTATTTTCCTAATGAAGCAGCACTCTCAAGTGCTAGATTCCAACATACATGGAACCTTATTAAGGATATACATTGTAGTCTCTACTACACATATATACCTGGAAACTAAGGGATAATTATGCTAAAATTCAACATTGATAAGATCATGTCACACATGATCCAATTGTATCTACCTATAACTCTTTTGAGTTAAGGTGTGTTAGGAGTATTGAGATAGAAATGATATTCATATCTCCATAAGGTATTCTTCGAATTTATCTAGTAGGTACTTGCTACCTAGATTAGATCAAATTCATTTTATCTTCCTTCAAACTTTGGTTCTAAACCAAAAATAATGAAATCTTTGAACATTTCAAAGGTTTCTTAGGTGAAGAGAAGAAATCTCATATCATACATAATCATCAATAGATATCACATATCCACAATGTTTACTATGATATAGATGATCCGCATACATCAATATGTATGAGATCCCGAATACCTTGGCATCTTACACCATTCCCGAAGAAGGGTGTATTGGACATTTTTACTTTGAATACAATATTCATAAGTATGTAAGTTTTGAAATTTTAGACATTCTAAGTTTCATCTCTTATTAGTCTATTGATCAAATCAATAAACAAATGTCCAAGGCTTGATGCTAGATCATTGTCAAATGATCTTCATCCTCCTATTGATCTTATAAAGGTTTTAATTTCAGTATTTAGAAATATTAATGAACCATTCATTATTTTTCTAATTTAGTGGAGTCCACCAGATTTTAGATTACTATCTGAAATATCTCCATCATAATTCTTTATGATAGTTCTACCTCAGAATTCATGTTTATTTCCAACATTTAGAAATAAACAATGAGTGTATTCTAATATCTAGGTCACAGAGACATTCTCTAAGACTAAGGGCTCTCCCACTGAAATTAACAAGTCTATCAATCCAGCAGAGATTGTTGCAACAACTGCATCAATATCCATGTGGATAACTATAGACCTTAAGATCAAATTTTCTGGTCTTCTAAAACATATGCAACCCATTGCGAATGTCATCAGAAGATTGAGATACAATTATTTGACTTTATCTTATTCAATAAGTAAGTCAATATCAATGATTTATGTATATTATTCTGATGCTCCATCCGAGTCCTTTTCTAAGGATTCTAGACAGACTTGATAGTCATACTATCAACACATCAACTTATTACAGTATTGGCATTCATCCAACTCTTTGGATGTCATATGGAAGTCACAGAAGTCCAATCAACTCTTTGACTTTCCTTCTTTCTTGGGTCCAACCCATGCTTCCATTGCGCTCCCTTTATCTATAAGCAACCATTGCTCAAGACAGAGGATCTCTTTTTAAATTCAAAAGAATTCAAAATAAGAGTATTTCAACATTTATTTATGCTTCATTAAATTCACACAATATGAATATTATGAAGCTTCATGAATGACTAGAGTATAGATAGTAGAATAATGACATTCATCATCTACATCCATCTAAACTCTTAAAACATAGGTTCAGGTAGGTACTCAAACAATTTGAATACATCATCTCTTTATAGAGCTACCATTCTACATGATGCAGAGAACCATGCCATCCATGATTAAATGTCAAGAGCACATATGTATGCCAGAAAATATTCATTGATTTTATAAGGATTATATGACAATTATGATCATCATCAACATGTCACTTCCAAAGTACATTTGATGATACCAAGACTATAGAGACATACAAACCCTAGGGTTGTAGTCCTATTATCTATTTAATTGTCATTCCTCAATATTATGAGGAAATTTGCACATTGCAACCACATACATTATGTGTTCAATTGCAAGTACAATATCTGGATCATGAGTCCAATCCAAGATATTTCATTGGTTACTATTGAGTATATCATTGAGTGGGTTTTAATGAAGGATTATCTGAAATAAGAAATTTGCATAAATGTATGTATTTATATATACATATTTTACTTTGATTTAGGAATTTTTATATCAAAGTTGTCTTGCCTTGTCAACACTGAAAGTTCATTCCCTTAATCACTTTCAATGTAAGAGATATACTTACCATTATATCTCAAGCAAGATCTGGGATCTCCTTCCTTATCTTTGTTGCATCCCAATAATATGAGAACCTACAACTCGGATAAAGAGAAGCGGGAACACATTCCTCCTTGCAAGTCCAACTTGCATCTCCCAATTCGGTCTTTAACACCCGGGCCCACCACCCCTAAGGCAATGTTGACCCGTCATTAATTGAACCAACCGTCAACAGGAATACAACTCGCTATGCGCAATCCAATATCGCCCCAATAATATGAGGACCCGATACTGGGGTCACTACGCATACGTCCTTACTCTTTCGAGAAGCGACGAGCCCGATCCAGATACGCTTGCATACAGGAGCTGTCACTTCGGACAGGCGTCTCCCACATGCAATCCCTGGCGACGGAACCCTCCGCCTTGACGGGAGACCATGGATGTCACTTATGTGATCCTCCATATCATATTCAAATTTTAATTAATTATCGTGAATCACATTCACATAATTAATTCTTCCAAGGGAATTATTAGCTCTAATCATATTAGAGTATTTCAATTGGACATAATCAATTTAATCATATTAAATTAATTATCAATCCAATTCAATCAATCAAACTTGATTATTTTACTTGAATACATATATGGTAATATCTCAAAATACGTATTAATTCGAATTTTAATAATTAGAAAAATACATCTTAATCCCTCGGACATTATCCCGGCCCTACCCGCTGTCATGGCCAGTACCGACGAGAGTGGGACGAACCACATACGTTGCAACCCGCAACCCCAATGCTCTCCGACTAGGCACCATATCCGCCTCGGGAAAGGATAATGCCAAATTGATTAATTTGTACTTGAGATGATCATCGGTTCTTCAACCGAAATTGTACCATATAGTAATAATCAAAACATTTTTGATTATAAGGAAATTTGCTATACAAATTCCCAAATCCTATTCAAGCATCAAGTTTGAAAGATTGTGGTTTCCAATTATGATTTAGATCACATCTTAATCAATTATTGGTTAAGGCAATGTCATTTAAGGGAATAATTATCATCAAATATTTCACAAATATTTATGCACAATTATTCTAGGAAATTAAACAATTTAATTTCACTAAATGATTAAATGACAATCACCAATCAAACATTAAGTTTGATGAATGTGTTTCCAATTAAGATTTAGATAAAATCTAATCAATTAATTGGATGAGGCCAAGTCAATTATGTAAATAATCATCTTCAAATATTTCACAAATATTTTTCATGATTATTTCACGAAATTAACAATTAATTTCACTAATTGACAATCACTTGGTTCTAGATTAGGACTGTAATTTCAGCAGTGATCCCTTCTTACTAAAATTAGCATATCTCAATCATATTAAATCCAAATTAGACAAAATAAATTTTCATAGATTGCTAATTTGATTTAGGACAGAATCCAAGTGATGTTACACTCATTTCGAGGCAAGTCTAAACAGTAATTAACATTTTAATCACGTTCAGATCTACAGTTCCCGCAACAGTGTATACATGTTCATTAAAACAACCATATCTAGAGCATACGAAATCCGATTTACGAAAACTCAGATCCTATGGTTTCCTTATTTAATGGGGAACAAAATCCAAGTATTAAATTCGTGTTTAAACAATTTAAACAGTGCCGAATTTATTTACTAAACAGATCTGCGAAATCAAATGCGATAAAAACTTTCGCGACCTTAACGAACCCAAGTCGTCCTCGGTTTTTCGAATCATATTCGAAACCGTCGACCTAAGGCTCTGATACCACTTGAAGGATATGGAATTATCCTCAAGCGCATCACAGAAGCGTGATCGTCGTATCGGATACGACGAAGAACGACTAGTCGTACTAGTTGTTCGGTGCAGCGGAATTTAAAATTTTTATTCGATGAAACCACATGATCCGAGAACCATTCTCAAATCGTTTCATATATAACCACAACAAGTATAATGCAATACCTCTTGAAGCGTGGTTGATCAAGTCTCTAAAGGAAGAGACCTCCTGTCTCAAGTCCGATCGTCGGCGAGACTGCTTGCGAGCGCGGGGATGAACCGCGTTGTCCTCGCAATCCAAGAAGATGATCCAAGCATGGTTGCTCCTGATCTCGTCGCACGAGATCAAATGTCTCCTTCGTGAGAGGAACTCTCCAAGAAGACGGAGAACCGAAGAACGTCGAAGCGGCGACGCGGTGGCGAAGGCGACGACGGTTCTCTCCTCTAGGGTATGGGGGACGGCCACCAACAAGAGAGGGAGAGAGGGCTGGCGTGTATGAAGAAATGAGGGAGAGAGAGAGCTCCAATATTGCAAGTCATTAGAGAGCATAGAATGCCTCTCTATTTATAGGGTTTTGGGATCCATGGATCTCAATCCATGGGACACATAAAATCAATGGATGAGATTGATTTGTGTCAATCCAATGGCCAAGATTGTTGTTGTCAAAAGCAACAAATTTAGGTTAAAATATATTTGAAAAAAACAAATAATTTAGTCCTAAATCAACCCAACAAATAAGGAGAGAATGTGCATGGAGATTTCATCTCCATGCACCTTCCATGTTGGACGGCCACCCATTCCATATAGGAATGGTGTGCCGCCCACTATGGGAGTCCAAGGAGGCAATCTCATGGATTCCCATGAGATTACATATCTCCTTGATTTTTCTCTCTTATTTATTTGCAACAAATTTGTTGGATTTTATTCTTCAAAAATAATTCACAATTATATTTGAGAATATTACATTCTTGCCATGGAAAAAATTGTGAATCATATTCACAACCCAAAACAACATATAATTCATATTGTTAATTAATTACACAATGTGTATCCAATACACATAATAATTAATCAACACATATAAATTATAATTAGCTCTCTCTAATACATTATAAATCACATTTATAATATATTATGAATAATTGGATATTTCTATCCACATTATTCTTATCCACATTAATTAAATCACATTTAATTAAATTGGATAATTTCTTCACACATCAAGATGATTAAATCACATTTAATCATTATTTCTTCATTGCTTAGATCTTATGGAATTATTCTTGAACCCTTCAAGAATAATGCAATCTCTCCGCAGATACTTGGAGATAAGGACAGGGCGATTGTATTGTTCCACGTATAGTGACATGGATATTGAGATCATATCTCAAATCCAGATCGCGGGCCTCCCATAGATGCTTGATTAAATCAAGACTGTAAATCTAATCTTCTCATTGTATCTGAATCACATTCAGATCAATGTCCAATACTTGGACCAAGATCAGATCACTTCTCTACTGAGAGGAGTCACAAAAATCCAGACCTGTTTCATCACTCCCTAGGAATGGAAGCGTCATGGTTATACAACCGTTTATGAACATATCACCCTCAGGTATTCCCGATACCTGTACATCCTGCATACTGAAAGACTCAGATTAAACCCGAAGTATCGGATCAACTTTATACTGTCTACTTCGTGGTTTTATCAGTAAGTTTCTCATTCGATCATTGGGAGTTGGTATCGATCATACACTTTCCAAAAGTGTATATCATACCTAGGTCTTGATCATATACTAAAAGTATATATCAAACCTACAAATTCAGTCAAGCTTCCAAAGCGAGACGACCATGCGCATGGAATTTGATTCATCCCAATATCTCATGAGTGAGCTCATGTCTTCCAGTTCAGTAACTGAACCTGTATGATCCCTTTGAGAGATCGTATTACTCATATGCCCTTATATGCACACCAGCGCGCCGGTGTATAGACCTTGATTAGGTCATCAACCTATTGGTCTGCCAAATGTACATACTTGGACATATAGCAACACATCTGTCTCCGGTCAGAGGATGCGTGCCTATATCATGACAGCATACGATATAGGACTTTGGTTATCTCGATCTCGTTAAGTCAACTCTTTGACCTAACTAATCTGACACCTCCGAATCCCTATTCCTATGCAGAGGACCTGCATCAAGAGGTCGGTCAGATATCAGCCTAAAGAGATAAGGATTGCCATCTCCTACTCAGGCTGGAGATCATCTCTTAATAATCATTTGACGGTGCTTGATGAGTCCTCAATCTAACTCTTTAAATATTCATCCAAGCACCAGCCTCTACGATTCAATAGTTGAATCAACAGCTGTATGATTATTAAGATGGCCATGGTACATAACCCTAATTGTACTAAGGGACCTATTATACAAATTATTCATTCTTTATTTCAGATCAGGGAATGATATGTGCAATAACATTTATTGCATAATGGCTCGCCGTGGGCTCGCATTTCCAACACACTCCCTCGGAATGGAAGTGTTATGGTTATACATGTTGGACATGCAAGCCCACGATGAGCCATTATGCAATAAATGTTATTGTGAACATCATTCCCTGATCTGAAATGAAGAATAAATAATTTGCATAATAGGTCCCTTAGTACAATTAGGGTTATGTACCATGGCCATCTTAATAATCATACAGCTATTGATTCAACTATTGAATCATAGAGGCTGGTGCTTGGATGAATATCTAAGGGGTTAGATTGAGGACTCATCAAGCACCGTCAAATGATTGTTAAGAGATGATCTCCAACCTGAGTAGGAGATGGCAATCCTTATCTCTAAAGGCTGATATCTGACCGATCTCTTGATGCAGGTCCTCTGCATAGGAATAGAGATTCGGAGGTGTCAGTTTAGTTAGGTCAAAGAGTTGACTTAACGAGATCGAGATAACCAAAGTCCTATATCATATGCTATCATGATATAGGCACGCATCCTCTGACCGGAGACAGATGTGTTACTATATGTCTGAGTATGTACATTTGGCAGACAAATAGGTTGATGACCTAACCAAGGTCTATACACCGGCGCGCTGGTGTGCATATAAGGGCATATGAGTAATACGATCTCTCAAAGGGATCATACAGGTTCAGTTACTGAACCGGAAGGCATGAGCTCACTCATGAGATATTGGGAAGAATCAAAATCCATGCGCATGGTCGTCTCGCTTTGGAAGCTTGACTGAATTTGTAGGCTTGATATATACTTTTAGAAGGGATATGATCAAGACCTGGGTATGATATATGCTTTTGGAAAGTATATGATCGATACCGACACCCAATGATCGAATGAGAAACTTGCTGATAAAACCATGAAGTAGACAATATAAAGTTGATTTAATACTTCGGGTTTATTCTGAGTCTTCCAGTATGCAGGATGTACAGGTATTGGGAATACCTGAGGTGATGTGATCATAAACGATTGTATAACCATGACGCTTCCATTCCTAGGGAGTGATGAACCGGGTCTGGATTTTAGTGACTCCTCTCGGTAGAGAAGTAATCTGATCTTAGTCCAAATGTTGGACATTGATCTGAATGTGATTCAGATAGATTTGCGGTCTTGATTTAATCAAGCATCTATGGGAGGTCCGCGATCTGGATTTGAGATATGATCTCAATATCCAAGTCACTATACGTGGAACAATACAATCGCCCTGTCCTTATCTCCAAGTATTCGCGGAGAAATCACATTATCCTTGAAAGGGTTCAGGATAATTCTATTGTTGATAAATGTATCTGAGCATTGAGAAAATGGACAATTAAATGTGATTTAATTATCATGATTAATATGAATTTGATTCATATTATAAAGAGAGCTATCTTAGATAATTAAATCTGATTTGATTGTCAAAGATGAAAATAATGTGAATGTGATTCATATTATTTGGGCACATGAGAATAGAGATCCAAGATGATTAAATATGATTTAATTATCATGGATATGAATAATGTGGATAGCAATATCCATATTAGTCATATATTATAAATGTGATTTATAATATATAAGAGAGAGCTATTTGTAATTTACATTTATTAATTAAATGTTAATGTGAATTGGATTCACATTGGACATTAAATTGAAAATGTAATTTACATTTTATTTTAGGTTGTGAATGTGATTCACAAATTTCCAATGGCAAGATTGCAATATTCACAAAATAATTATGAATTATTTTTGTAGAATAATTTACAACAATTGTTGTTATAATAAATTGGAGATATATGGAATATGTAATCAAGGGAGATTACATTTGGAGATGCCCCTTCCATAGGAGGGACGGCCACCTATTCCTATTAGGAAAGGGAGGCCGTCCACTCCATGTATATGGAAGGAGGCATTCTCTCTTTCCCATTATCTCCATATTTATTGATTTAATTTTGTAATTAAATTGTGTTGATTTATCAACATATATTTAATCTAAATTAAATTAATTGTTGTTGGTTTTACCAACACAAATCTTAGCCATTAAAAGAAACACAATCAATGAGAGCCATTGGATTTGTGTTGTCCCATGGATTGGGATCCATGGATCCCAAAATGTTATAAAAGGAGAGGCACCCCTTTGCTCTTCTTTACACATAAGAGAATATAAGTCTCTCTGTCTCTCTTTTTCTCTCTACACGATAGCCCTCTCTCTTCTTCTCTCAAGGCTGTCCACCATGGATGCCCTGGAGAGGTTCTTCATCGCCGCAACGTCGTCGTTATGCTACCCGATGGTTTGCTCGTGGAACTCCGTCTACTTCGGTGTGCCTTGCTTGTGAAGAAGACATCAGATCTCGTGTGTCGAGATCAGGAGATCTGCCGCTTGGATCATCAACACGGATTGCGATAAGCACGCGATTCATCTTCGCGCTCGCAAGCGTCTCCTCCATCGGATCGGTTTGAGACAGGAGGTCTCTTCGTTTAGAGACTTGATCGCAACCACACTTCAAGAGGTAAGCCTAATACTTGTTTGTGGTTTAGACGAAATGATCCGAGAAGTGTTCTTGGATCATGTGGTTTCGTCGCATGAAAATTTTTTAATTTCTGCTGCATAGAACAACTAGTGGGACTAGTCGTTCTTCATCGTATTCGATACGATGCTCACACATCCGTGATGCACTTGAGGATTATACAATATCCTTCAATACAATCGTTTATGTTCACATTATTCTTAGGTATTCCTAATACATGTACATCTTGCATACTGGAAGACTCAGAGTAAACTCAAAGTATAAGATCTATTTTAACTATCTATGTCAGGGTTTCATCATTAAGTTTCTCATTTGATCATTGGGAGTCGGTATCGATCATATGCTTTCCAAAAGCATATATCATACCTAAATGTTTATCATATACTTTCTAAAAGTATATATCAAACCTACAAATTCAGTTAAGCTTCCAAAGCGAGACGATCGTGTACAGAATTTGATTCTTCCCAACATAACATGAGTGAGCTCATGTCTTCCGGTTCAGTAGATGAACCTGTATGATCCATTTGAGATATCGTATTACTCATATGCCATTGCATGCACACCAACGTGTAGGTGTATGGACCTTGGTTAGGTCATCGACCTATTGGTCTGCCAAATGTACATACTCAGACATATAGTAACACATCTGTCTCCGATTAGAGGATTCGTGCCTATATCGTGACAGCATACGACATAGGGCTTTGTTTATCTCGATCTTGTTAAGTCAACTCTTTGACCTAACTAATCTGATACCTCCGAATCTCTATTCCTATGCAGAGAACCTACATCAAGAAATCGGTGAGATATAAGCCTATAGAGAAAGGATTGTCATCTCCTTCTCATGACAATCATTTGACAGTGCTTGATGAGTCCTCAATCTAACTCTTTAGATATTCATCCAAGCACCCGCCTCTATGATTCAATAATTGAATTAATAGTTGTATGATCATTAAGATGGTCATGGTACATAACTCTAATTGTACTATGAGACCTATTTTGCAAATTAGTTATTTTTCATTTCAGATCAGGAAATGATATTCACAACAACATTTATTTCATAATGGCTCATTGTCGGCTCGCATGTCCAACAATCTCCAACTAGCCCAAAGAGCCATTAATGGGATAATAATTTAAACCCACACTCATGTGACAATCATAGGATATATAGAAAAATAGCTAGGTAAGATGATCAGTCACTCTGTTCCCGAGAGACTATACCAAGTCCTTTTATGACACTTGCATATCCCCCAGTAACAGTACTCGCATCCAATGCCAATGTTGCATCTTATGCAACTAATACTCAATATTGTCAGTTATAGTGTCATTCACACAACTACTTAATAATTATTATAACTAGTATTTCCATAATCCTTATCAGAATACCCTTATTCCTTGATATCTCTATATCTTAAGGTATCTGCAGTTAAGACCTTTTTAGATCACTATCTATAAAGTCTTATGCTCTTGAAGATAAAACTTTGATATCACTATCTCAAAAAAGTATTGTCATCTTTAAATATATTTTTATTACTGCAACTAAGTGTTTTATCTATATAGTAGGATTATTAATAGTTTACTACTCCCACTACATGGCAGACATCTGGATTTCATACACATCTAGTATACACTCAGCTTCTCATAATTGATGCACAAGTGCAAGCAGTTCTGGCATTCACTTCCTCAACTACTTGAGGTGTTATCCATTTAGATAGGTCAATACCATATCTTAAGGGAATTAAGCCTTTCTTGGAATTTTCCAAAAAATAGAACATGTCCAAGGTATCATTGTACTACAAATGTGACGATACCAATACCCTCTTCTCTATGCTTATGAACACCTTCAGAACTAAGATCCAAAAGTTATCATTAAGATCTTTCATCTCAAGGTATAGAATGAACATATTATAAAACACTTATTACTATCCTTATATCATTCCAAATGATCAGGATATCATCTACATTTAGCACGTTGAACACAATGGCAATCCCACTAAGCTTCACATGGTTCATTAAGATTCTATCTGAAATCATAACAGTTATAATTTCATCAAATCTTATGTTCCAACTACAAGAAACTTATTTGAGTCCATAGATGGGGTTCTTTAGCTTACGCACCTTGCTTTCCTCATCCATGAAGCCATGGGGCTATTTCATATGAATATCCTTGAGAGGTATTCATAGAGGAATACAATATCAACTCCCTTCTTGAAAATGTCAAAGTCAAGTTGTGTAACTATAGTAAGCAATATTCTGATGGGGTTAAGCATGGTCACTGGAGAGCAAGTCTCATTGTAAGCAATGTCTTCTCTTCGATGTGTATCTTGAGGATACGAGCCGTGCTATGAAAGTCCCTACCTTCTCATCATATTCCCTTTTTCTTTTGAAGATCCATTTACACCTTAACAAGTCTTACCCATATAGGTGGATCCTCAAAGGTCCATATACAACACTTGTATATGAATGCTACTTTATACTTTATTGCTAAAATCCATCTTTCCATGTCATGATCTTTAGAAGCTTCATCACATGAAGTCAGATCATTGTCAGACTTAACTGACACATGAAATACATCTTCAAACTCATTTGAAGAGGTATGAGTGTTTTATCTTCAATTGCCCTTTTAGTTTCTGATTTCAGGAGTCTCATAGTCTTCTCAAGATTAAATGAGTTCCTTCACTTCGTTTCATCTTCATTCTCATGAGAGTTATCCTCTAGGAATCATATCCCTAGAGATGGTATCCTTTAAGAATCTCAAGGTCATAAAGTAGGTATCCAATACCATCCTTTATTTTCCTAATGAAGTAGCACTCTCTGGTGTTAGATTCCAGCTTACTTGCGTGGAAATTTATTAAGGATATATATTGTATTCTTTACTATATATATATACCTAGAAACTAAGAGATAATTATGATAATATTCATCATTGATAAGATCATGTCACACATGATCCAATTGTATCTCCCTACAACTCCATTGAGTTAAGGTGAATCAGGAGAAGCGAGATAAAACATATTTCCATAAAGGTATTCCTTGAATTCATCTAATAGGTACAAACTACCAATGTTAGATAAAATTCATTTTATCTTCCTTCAAACTTTGGTTCTAAACCAAAATTATGAAATCTTTGAACATTTTAAAGTTATCTAAGGAAGAGACCTTATATCACAAATAATCATCGAATGATATCACATATCATTAATGTTTATCACAATATAGATGATCCACATACATAAATATGTACTAGATCTTGAATACCTCGACATCTTAGATCATTCTCAGAGAAGGGTGTATTGGATATTTTACTTTGAATACAATATTCACAAGTATGTAAGATTTGAAATTTTAGACATTCTAAAGTTTCATCTCTTACTAGTCTATTTATCTCATCAACTGACTTATGTCCAAGGTTTGATGCCAGATCATTGTCAAATGATCATCATACTCATATTGATCTTATAAGGTTTAATTTTCAGTATTAGAAATGTTAATGAACCATTCATTAATTTTCTAATAGAATAGAGTCCTGCAGATGTTAGATTATGATCTGAAATATATCCATCATAACTCTTTATGATAGGTCTATTCCAAAATTCATGTTTATTTCCAACATTTAGAAATAAACAATGAGTGTATTCTAATATCAAGGTCATAAAGGCATTCTCTAAGACTAAGGGCTCTCTCACTGAAAATACAAAGTTTATCTATCCAATAGAGATTGTTGCAGCAATTGCATCAATATCCATGTGGATGACTATTAGAACTTAAGATTAAATTTTCTAGTCTTCTAAAACATATGCAACCAATTGCAAATGTCATTAGAAGAAAGATATATAATTAATAGACTTTAATCTTATAAACTAAGAAAGTCAATATCAATGATTATATACAAATGTCGATTATTCCGATGCACTATCGAGTCCTTCTATAAGGATCCTAGATAGACTAGATAATCACACTATCAATACATCGTCTTATTGTAGTATTGGCATTCATCCAACTTTTTGGATGTCATATGTATGGAAATCTTGGAAGTACATACAACTCTTTGACTTTCCTTCTAACTTGGGTCCAAGCCATGCTTCCACTGCGCTCCTTTCATCTATAAACAATAATTGTTAAAACAAATGATCTCTTATGTTGAATTCAAAAAATTTCAATATAAGAGTACTTCAACATTTATACATGCTTCATTCAATTCATACAATGTGAATATTATGAAGCTTCAGGAATTACTAGAGTATAGATAGCAGAATGATGACACCCATCATATCTACATACATCTTAACTCCTGAAACATTGGTTCAGGTAGGTACTCAAATATTTTGAATACATCATCTTCTATAGAGACACCATTATACATAATGTAGAGAACCATGCCATTCATGATTAAATGTTGAGAGCACATATGTATGCCAGAATATCTTCTTAGATTTTTATAAGGATTATTTGACAATTACGATCATCATCAAAATATCACTTCCAAAGTACATTCGATAAGACATCAAGACTATAGAGACACACAAACCCTAAGTTGTTGTCCTATTGTCAATTTAATTGTCAATCCTTAATATTATGAGGAAACTTGCACATTGCAACCACATACATTATGTGTCCAAATGCAAGTATAGTATCTCGATTATGGATCCAATCCATGATATTTTACTAGTTATTATTGAGTATAGTATTGAGTGGATTTAATGAAGGATTATCTGAAATAAGAAAATTGCATAAATACACACACACACACATATACATATATATTTACTTTGATTTAGGAAATTTTATATCAAATTTGTCTTGCCTTGGCCATAATGAAAGTTCATTCACTTAATCACTTTCAATGTAAGAGATATACTTACTATTATATCTCAGCAAGATCTGGGATCTCCTTTCTTATCTTTGTCACATCCCAATAGTACGAGAAAACGTAACTTAGATAAAAAGAAGAAGGAACACATTCCACCTTTCAAGTCCAACATGATTCCCAACTCGGTCTTTAACACCCAGGCGCACCACCCCTAAGGTGATGTTGACCTGCCATTAATTGAACCAACCCTCAATAGGATTAGCACTTGCTATGTGCAATCCAATATCGCCTTAATAATATGAGGAACTGATATTGTCGTCACTAAGCATAAGGCCTTAGTCTTTCAAAAAGCAAAGATCCCGATCCAAATATGCTTGTATGCAGGATCTGTCACTTCGGACATGCATCTCCAACATACAATCCCTGACGCTAGAGACCATGGATGTCACTTATGTGATCCTCTATATCACGTTCAAATTCTAATTAGTTATCATGAATCATATCCATTTAATTATTCTTCTAAGGGAAATACACATCTATTAATAATAGAGTGTTTTAATTGGATATAATCAATTTAATCACATTAAATTAATTATTGATTCAATTTAATCAACAAACTTGATTGTCACTTGAAAGGATCGTATTATCTCAAAGTATGTATTATTAGAATTTTAATCGTTATAAAAATATACCGTGATCTCTCATCCATTATCCTGTCCCTACTCACTATCATGGCCAGTACCGACGGGAGTGGGATAGACCACACACGGTGCAATGTGCTACCCCAATGCTCCCTGACTAGACACCATATCCACCTCAGGAAAGGATAATGTTAAATTGATCATTGTCTACTTGAGATGATAATCAAATTTTCAACCGAAATTATATCATATAATAACAATCAACACAATTTTGATTATAAGGAAATTTTCTAAACAATTTCTCAATCATATCCAAGCAACATTATTTGTTGGAAAGTTCATGTAACCAATTGTGATCTAGATCATATCTAATCAAGTTGGTTATGGCCAATATCATTCAAGGAAATAATAATCATATTTAAATATTTCAAAAATATTAATAATTAATTATCTTAAGAAATTAACCATTAATTTTCATTAATTTAATTGAATGACAATCACAAGGTTCATGATCAAGTAAGTAATTTCCAACAATGATCCCTACTTACTAAAATTAACATATCTTAATCAATTTAAATCCAAATTAAGCAAAATAAGTTTCTAAAATTTGCTAATTTGATATAAAATAGATCTCAGGTGATTAGCACGTATTTCTAGGCATTTAAAAACATTAACTAATTTTTTAGTTATATTATGATTCGTCATCCCCGAAACAATGGATATATGTGCATTAAAATGACAATAACTTTAATTGTCGTATTTTAAATCACGTGAACTCAAATCATACGGTTTCTTAATTAATTGGGAACATTATCCAAGTGGTAGTTTTATTTTAAACATTTTAAATAGAACCGAAAATAATCATAGACATAACTGCGAAAATGAAATGCGATAAAATTTTCACAGTCCCTAATGAACCCAATCCTTCTTAGGTTTATGGATCATATCCAAAACCTCCAACCTAAGGCTCTGATACCACTTGAAGGATACGAGAAGATCCTTAAGCACATCACGAAAATGTGAGGATCACATCGAATGCGATCGGGAGCGACTAGTCGCACTAGTTGCTCTGGACAGCGGAATTTAAAAAAAATAAAATTAAAATGATAAAATCACATGATCGGGAGCGACTAGTTGCAATAGTTGCTCTAGACAGCGGATCACATCGAATGCGATTGGGAGAGACTAGTCGCACTAGTTGCTCTAGACAGCAGAATTTTAAAAAAATAAAATTAAAATGATGAAACCACATGATCTAAGAACACTTATTGCTTCGTTTAATCTAAACCATAAATAGATAATAGGGTTACCTCTTGAAGCGTGTTTGCGATCTATTCTCTAAATGAAAAGACCACCTCTCTCAAGTCTGACCCAACAGAGGAGATGCTTGCGAGCGCGTTGATGAGACGAGTGCTCCTCGCAATCCATGTTGATGATCCAAGTGGCGGATATCATGATCTCATCATACGAGATCTAACATCTTCTTCACGAGCGAGGCACATCAAAGGAGATGGAGATCCACGAGTAGATGATCTGGCAACATAACAACGATGTTGCGGCGATGCCGACTCTCTCTTGGGCTCCATGGTGGGCGGTCACAATGAGAGAGAGGGAGAGGACTTTGGCGTGTAGGGAGAGAGAGAAAGAGAGAGAGCTTATGGATTAATTATAATGTTGTAGGTCGAATAGCAAGGGGTGCCTCTTCTTATACATGGGTTTTGGGAGTTCATGTGTCCCAATCCATGGACATCACACAAATCAATGGGTGAGATTGATCTGTGTTTCTTTCAATGGCTATGATCATATTGTAAAAACACAACAATAATTTATTTAATTTAAATTAATATATATTGATAAATCAATATAAGTTAATTTCAAATCAAATCAATTGGCTAGTCTTGGAGATAATTGAAACGCGTCCCACTACCCTTGTTAATTCGAGAAAATTAATGTTCAAATTAATTAAGAATGTTCGTTGCAGTCGGATAATGAGAGCAGATCAAAAACCACTTTCAATTACAGCAAGCAGCGGCAAATTTTATTTTACTTGGGCAAGCCCAAGGTCGAACTCAGGGAGACAGCTGTCTCCTTAGGTGAATTTTTAGCAAAATCCAATGTTTGATTTTCAGGGGATGATATTTTTGGTCTTTTTAGTATATTTTATGCAAGACACATGCACAATCAGGCCAGTTTAAACATTAATTTAGATAAGTGATCAAATTAAGTCCAAACATGATGAAACTTGACCAGATGATGAAATATGATGAAATTAAGCTACCCTAATTTTTTTAGAATTTTCTGACACTGGGTGAATTAAAAACGAATGCAAGGTGATTTTGAATAATTTAATTTTAATAAATACCAAATTACACTATTTTTGGATGTAAAAATTATCATAGATAGATCTAAGTGTGAAGAATCCAGGAAAATTAATAAACCAAAATTTTAATGTGAAATAGATCTATTAAAAATCAATTAATCAAATCACTAAATGATTTATTCAGGCCTCGAGATGTGTGCACAAGAGATGATTTTTGGGCACAATGTGTATTTAATTGTCCTAAATCTAATGTGATTTTTGGGGAATTTTTGGATCACAGAAAAATTACTATGAATTAAGGGTGAAATTGGGCAAAATATAGCAAAAATGAGCCACTTAATTAATAGAAACTTCTACTGATATTACAAAAACATGCCACATGTTACATAATAAAGAGGACAACATAAGCTACACAATGCAATTTTCCAAATTTAAAAATGAATTAATATGCATGCCTAAATATGTGTGCAAAGACAGGGGTATAATTGCAATTATAGGAATTTAAATTGCTGAAAATAAAACATGATGATAAGGACCATTATGCAATTACCTATAATGCAGGGGATTGGATGCAATTTCTCTACGGATCACGTGCTCCTCACGTGGAATCTCCTGGCAGGGACTGAAGTGCAATATTGAAAACCTTCAGGAGCCTCGATGCAGTTTTCCGAGGACGCACGTGCGGAACACGTGGGTCCTTAGGCTCGGAGTATTCCGGAGGCTCGGACATGGCTCGGAAGGAGGCTCGGCTAGCTTCGGGGATCCGAGCCTAGTGGTCGGGGAGGAGGCTCGGATCAGGTTACGTGGCTCAATCGGGGCCGTGAATCCAGTTAAGATCCGACGGTTGGTGAATTATGAAGACGTGGCACGTCTGGATCCGTTTGATCTATGGAAGATCAACAGCGGATGGCCTCGCTTCTGAGGTGACTGCGTGGTCGATCAGTGACTATTGGATCTAGATTGATCCAACGGTACCTGGAGCACGGATCTGGAGCATAGGATCTGCCTGATCCTACGGGTGCGGGGCAAGGTGACGTGGATGGCTCCTGGCCGTTTGAACTATTGAAGATCAACGACTGCGGGCTGTCGTTCCCAACGCCCCTCCGCCTCCTGCAGCTGAGAGGGCTGGGCTTCGGCGAGGCTGGGCTAGCTCCGCCCCGCCTTCCCGTCGTCGATGAAGGCTGCTGTAGGCTCTGAGGGAGCCTAGGAGATCTGTTGATGGCTGGCGATGCGTGGTGATCTTCGAAGGTGAGGAGACGCTCTGGAGCGCTGTGACGGAGGAGCTTAAGTGCAGCTCCGACGAACCTTCGACCAATCAATGAGATAGAACCTGCAATACGTTAGCAGATAGTCGAAGCGTGCATGGTGACCGTGGAGTGATGCCGAGTGTAACACAAGGCCTGTGGAAGAGTGGGGATGGCTGGTGATCGAGCTCCGCCGAGGTGGCAGAGCTGGCGTCGAGTGAAGGTGAAGTGCGTCGTTTGACGAAGCTAGGGATAGCGCGATGATCAGTGCTCCATCGCAGATCTCGGAGGATGGATGGTGGAGCAAGAAGATGGTTGTGGAGGGTGAATTTAATCGGAGAAAACAAAGGAAAAATAAGAAGAAGATCAGGGGATCGATGGAAGATTCTACATGGGATTAGAAGCTTCGGGGAGGCTTCAGGGTCTTCGCTTGAATTCGGTAGGAGGCCTGAGCTCGTGCAGCTCACGGAGGTAGCTGCGGCACGGCAGAGTTGGCCGTGGATCTCGCCGGAGGAATTTCAGCCGTCGTCGCTCTATTTCTTGGCAAATTGCTGTCACCAATAGGAAGATTGGAGCTATGGGAATCCCTCCGTAGTGGCGGATGGGGCTGATAGTTGCCGAAGGCGGTTGATTTATAGGACGAGGGTGACGACAGAGGTAGCCGGAAGGTGATGTTAGTGGAGGTAGTGGAGCAACTCCGGGGGTTATCGTGAATATCGAGGGAGCTGGCGAGGTTGAGGGAAGAGTGGGCTCCATTGTGGTGGCGTCAGTGGTCGGAGATGGTGGTCTTCATGGAGTCGAAAATAGAAAGGGGGCGGGTGCTGCGCGAGATTGAGGATGTGGGAGAGAGACGGTCTGGAGGTAGAAGACGAAGTCTCGGCCGTTGGAGAATGGCGCTAAGGAGCGGCATGGATTAGATCTAGGCTGCGTGATCTGAGGGTTGCGGAGCTGCCACGTGTCGCTCTGGAGATGAAGCACGAGGGACGGGCGCGATGCGAAAGAGGCATTGATCGAAGGGTTGAGGATGCAGCGATATGGATGGCGGTGATGAATCAGCGGGCGCGCGATTGAACGGTGCACAACGCGCCACGTGGCGTGAGGAGGGAGAGGCGACAACGGGCGGTGGTGATGAAGCCTGATGGAGATCAGACGGTGAGGGAAAAGAGCGGACGTGGAGAGACTCTGGCCGTTGGATTCAGGAAGGGATCCAATGTTGGAGATGGGGGCGGATGAGTTAAAGGGAGCGGGCCGCGTGGCGCAATCAGAGGGCGCCACGTGGCTAGCTGTGAGTGGCTGAAAGGAGAAGTGAAATTAGAGGGAAAAGGAGGCCGAATTTGGAAAAATACAAAACATGAAATTTGTAGATCTCGATGAGATCTACAAGTTTTATGTTGACCAAAAATGGAGATAAGGTCAAATATGATACATAAATATAGAAATACAAATATATATATATATACATATAGTATACAAGGAGGCCCAAAAACCCAACCTTTGCCTACGAGCTCCGAATTGAATGAACTTAGTCTTATTTTAAAGGTCTCTGGATGTGTATTCATCTGAAGTTGAGTAGACCTAATTTGGAGTTTGGTAAGGGAGAGCTATGGGCCTTCTGAGGTCCATAGGTTTAGGGATTCTTTGGGTATTTTCAAGAGGGGACTCTGACTTTCTTCCTCGTTATTAACTAATAGTGTACATTTTTACGGGAGGTGTTATTTTATTTTTGGAGGGGATAAAATACAAGTAATTAGGGGGATGTTTTACAAATGGATTGCACACAAGGATGGGCTTCTTATTTAAATGCAAAGATGGATGCTAAAATGCAAGTTTTGTGGATTGATGTATGAATGCTATTTATGCAAGATAAAGGGAAATATGATGCTAAATACCTTGGGACAAAGCTCTATTTTCAACTTTAAGAGTGATGAATCATAGATTCATCAATAATGAGGAGACTAACTACATCCCCTAAAAAGGGAGGGGGGACTACCACCAATCATCTCAGGAGATCTCATTATCTCATGATATCTCCAAGATTTTCAACAATAATTGTTGTAAATTATTTCATATTATCTTGTGAAATTTACAATCATGCCATTGGAAAATGTGAATCACATTCACATCCCAAAATAAAGTGTAAATAATATTTTTAATTAATTATCCAATGTGAATCAAATTCACATTGATAATTATTCTACAAATATAAATCACAATATACTCTCTCTAATATATATTAAATCACATTTATAATATAGCTGATTAATACATATATTGCTATCCATATTATTCATATCCATGATAATTAAATCACATTTAATCAACTTGGATCTCTTTTCTCATGTGTCTAAATAACATGAAACACATTCACAATATTCACATCTTTGATATAAATCACATTTAATTATCTTAGATAACTCTCCTTATAATATAAATCAAATTCATATTATTCATGATAATTAAATCACATTTTATTATCAATTTTCTCAATGCTCAGATACACAAATCAAGAATCAAATTATCCTTGAACTCTTTCAAGGATAATGCTTTCTACTTGGAGATAAGGATAGGGCAATTGTATTATTCCACGTATAGTGACTTAGATATTGAGATCAGATCTCAAATCCTGATCTTGTGGACCTCCATAGATGTTTAATTAAATCAAAATCGTAGATCTAATCTTCTCATTATATCTGAATCACATTCAGACCAAGGTCCAACATTTGTACTAAAATCATAACACTGCTCTATGAGAGGATTCACTAAAATGCAGACTTGTTTCATCACTCCCTCGGAATGGAAGTGTCATGATTATACAATTGTTTATGATCACATCACCCTCAGGTATTCCTAATACATGTACATCCTGCATACTAGAAGACTCATAATAAAATTGAAGTATAAGATATATTTTAATTGTCTATGTTATGGTTTCATCATTAAGTTTCTCATTTGATCATTGAGAGTCGGTATCAATCATATGCTTTTCAAAAGCATATATCATACCTAGGTGTTGATCAGATACTTTCCAAAAGTATATATCAAATCTACAAATTCAGTCATGCTTCCAAAGAGAGACGACTGCGTATGGAATTTGATTCTTCCCAATATAACTGAGTGAGCTCATGTCTTCCGGTTCAGTAAATGAACCTATATGATCCCTTTGAGATATCGTATTACTCATATGCCCTTGCATGCACACCAGCGCGCCGGTGTATAGACCTTGGTTAGGTCATGAACCTATTGGTCTGCCAAATGTACATACTCAGAAATATAGCGAGACATGTGTCTCTGGTCAGAGGATGCGTGCCTATATCGTGATAGCATATGACATATGACTTTGGTTATCTCAATCTTGTTAAGTCAACTCTTTGACCTAACTAATCTAACACCTCTGAATCTCTATTCCTACGCAAAGGACCTAGATCAAGAAGTCAGTCATAAATCAGTCTATAGAGAAAGGATTTCCATTTCCTTCTCAGGCTAGAGATCCTCTCTTAACAATCATTTGACGGTGCTTGATGAGTCCTCAATCTAACTCTCTAGATATTGATCCAAGCACCCGTCTCTATGATTCAATAATTGAATCAACAACTGTATGATCATTAACATGGTCATGGTACATAACCCTAATTGTACTAATGGACTTATTCTGCAAATGATTTATTCTTCATTTGAGATTAGGGGATTATATTCACAATAACATTTATTGCATAATTGCTCGTTGTGGGCTCGCATGTCCAACAGATAAAAGTTGATTACATGGAGAGTGGTCTGATATATCACTTGAAGATAAAGCTTCTAAGTGGGCTCAAATCTCGCTCGACACCTCAGCAGGGGTTGATCTCAATAACACGTCATATGCTGTGGCAAGATGTTGTCAGTGTGTTGGATCTCTCCTATAGGAGTCACCATGATCTTTCTATGAGGAGTATATTTGAGCTAGGCTCTCTTTTTGATTGGTTGATTATGTGAATGAGGGAGACGATGGAGGTTTTGAGAAATTGGTGGTTAGGGCTCGTGATGTTTCAGGGAAGTGGAAAATATGGAGAAGAGGCATAGATGGGAACCTAGTCATGAAGAGCGGGGGAGATGGAGGATGGTCAGTGTAAGAGATGTAGATGTGGAGCGACGATTATTGGATGGAGAAGACAAAGGAAGGGTACATGGTGAAGAATACGAGGAATCCGCAAGCGCATCACGGAAGCGTGTTGATCGCATCTCATGGATCAGGTGACTAGTCACACTAGTCACTTGATGCAGCGGAAATTAAAATTTTTTAAATTAAGTGATGAAACCACATGATCACAAGAACAATTCTTGGACCGTTTCGTCAAACCACAAAGTATTACAAATACCTCTTGAAGCATGGTTGCGATCACGGGATCTCTAAAGCAAGAGATCCTCCTGACTCAAGTCCAATCCACGAAGATGGCACTTGCGGACGCGATGATGAGACACGTTACTCACACAATCCTCGATGAAGACCCAAGCCTTGAATCTCCTGATTTCGTCCAACGAAATCCGTCGATGGAGATCCACGAGCAATCAAAGCGACAACGAACTAGCGTGGAGACGATTGCTTCTTCCCTCAAAGCACAAGATGTAGAGAGAGAGAGAGGACAAGAATGAGAGAGAGATAGAGTAGGCATGTACTCTTCATGTATCTTGAAGAGGCTAGGGTTTCCCTCCTTTTATATTAGTTTCGAAGTCCATGGATCACAATCCATGGAATATTCAAAATCAATGGTTAGATTGATATGTATATTAAATCAATGGACATGATAATAGTTGTTTAAAAACAACAACATATTAATTTATATTAAATTAAATATATGTTGCATTATCATCAAATAATTTAATTCAATAAAATTAATTAATAATCACAAGATAATGATATGATAATTAAAAATATGATTATCCACCTATTAATTAAAAATATAATTGTTGTTTGGTGGATCATCCTCTTTTTAATTTATATCATTATGTCTTATTTATCTTGCAACATTATCCACTAAATTAATCCAAATTAATCAGTGTATATCTATTGCAAAATTATCCACTAAATTAATTCCCAAATAATTAGTGAGTATTTTAATCACGCCATTGAAAATATGTGAATCATATTCACAGCCCAAACTAAATTGTAAATTAAATTTCCAATTAATTGCTTAATGTGAATCCAATTCACATTAACAATTAAAAAATGCTATTTACAAAGGTGCTCTCTCTCTAATATATTATAAATCATATTTATAATATATACACAGATATTATGGATAACAGTATCCACAATATGCATTTCCTCGATAATTAAATCCCATTTAATTATCTCAGATAATCATTCTCATAATATGAATCCCATTCATATTATCCTTTATAATTAAATCTCATTTAATTATCAACATCTTGTTGCTTGGATGCATAATTCATCAAATGAATTATTCTTGAACTCATTCAAGAATAATGTGCTTTCTCCGCAGATACTTGGAGATAAGGACAATGCGATTGTATTGTTCCATGTATAGTGATTTGGAGGATGAGATCTCATCTCAAATCCAGATCTTACGTACCTCCCACAGATGCTTGATTAAATCAAGACCGCAAATCTAATCTTCTCATTGCATCTGAATCTCACTCAGACCAATGTACAACACTTGGACCAAGATCAGATTGCTTCTCTACTGAGAGTAGTCACTAAAATCTAGACCTGTTTCATCAATCCCTCGGAATGGAAGCATCATGGTTATACAATCGTTTATGATCACATCACCCTCAAGTATTCCCAATACATGTACATCCTGCATACGGGAAGACCTATGATCAACCTGAAGATTAAGATCAATTTTACACTGTCTTCTTCAGGGTTTGATCACCAAGTTTCTCAATCTTGGTCATTGGGAATCGGTATCGATCATATGCTTTCGCAAAGCATATATCATACCTTCAAATTCTTGTCATGCTTCCAATGCACAACGACCATGCATGGAATTTGATCGGTTCCAATACCTCATGAGTGAGCTCATGTCTTCCGGTTCATAAGTGAAGCTGTATGATCCTTTTGAGAGATTATATTACTCATATGCCCTTACATGCACACCAGCGTGCCGGTGTATAGACCTTGGTTAGGTCATCAACCTATTGGTCTACCAAATGTACACACTCAGACATATAGTAAGACATCTGTCTTCGGTCAGAGGATGTGTGCCTTTGTTGTGACAACATTCAACATAGGACTTAGGTTATCTCGATCTCGTTAAGTCAAACCTTTGACCTAATTAATCTGACACCTCCGAATCACTATTCCCATGCAGAGGACCTGCATCAAGAGGTCGGTCAGATATCAGCCTATGTGAGAAAGGATTGCCATCTTCTACTCGGACTGGAGATCATCTCTTAATAATCATTTGACGGTGCTTGATGAGTCCTCTATCTAACTCCTTAGATATTCATCCAAACACCAGCCTCTATGATTCATTTAATGAATCAACAACTATATGATCATCAAGATGGCCATGGTACATAACCCTAATTGTACAGAGGGACCTATTATGCAAATTAATTATTCTTCATTTCATATCAGGGAATGATATTTGCAATAACATTTATTGCATAATGGCTCGCCGTGGGCTCGCATGTCCAACAATCTCCCACTAGCCCAAAGAGCCATTAATGGGCTAATCATTTAAACCCACACTCATGTGATAATAGCCGGCTATTTAGAAAATAGCTAGGTAAGCTGATCAGTCACTCTGTTCCCTCGAGACTACGCCAAGTCCTTTGCATATCCCCAGTAATAGTGTTCACATCTAATGCAAATGTTGCATCTAATGCAACCAATACTCAATCTTATCAGTCATAGTGTCCTTGACACTAGAGCTCATAAAATTATTATGACCAGTATGTAATTTCTATTATCCTTATCAGAATACCCTTATTCCTGGAGATCTCTATCTCCTAAGGTATTCGCAGTTAAGACCTTTCAGATCTCCATCTACAAAGTCTTAATTTCTTGAAGATAAGACTTAGAGATCACCATCTCTAAAGCCTTGTCATCTTTGAAGATATTGTTATTACTGCAATCAAGTGTTCTATCTCCATAGTAGGATTAGTAACAATTTACTACTCATATTACATGGCAGACATCTGGCTTTTGTACACATCTCGCATATTTTCAGCTTCTCGTAACTGATGCACGAAAGAGCAACCAATTTTAGCATTAACTTCCTCAACTATTTGAGGTGTTATCCCTTTAGATAGGCCAGTACCAAATCTTAAGGTAAGAAAGTCTTTCTTGGAATTTCCAGAATGGAACATGTCCAAGGTGTACTACAAATGTGACAGTTCCAATACCCTCTTTTCTTTGCTTCTGAACACCTTCAGAACTAAGATCCAAGAGGCATCTTTGAGATCATATCTAAAGGTATGGAATAGACAGATTATAAAAACACTTATTATCATCCTTATATCATCCAAATGATTAGGATATTATCTCCATTTAGCATGATGAACACAATGCACTCCTACTAAGCTTCATGTGGTTCATCAAGATTTTATCTGAAATCATGACATTTATAATTTCATCAAATCTTATGTTCCAACAACCGGAAGCTTATTTGAGTCTATAGATGGATTTCTTTAGCTTTCACACCTTATTTTCCCAAATCATGAAGCCCTGGGGCTACTTCATGTGAATATCCTCAGAGAGGTATTCTTAGAGGAATGCAATCTTGACTTACATCTTGAAGATGCAATAGTCAAGTTGTGTAGCTAAGGTTAGCAATATTCTGATGATTTTAAGCATGGTCTCTGAAGAGCGAGTTTCATTGCAAGCAATGTCTTCTCTTCGGTGTGTAGCTCATGGCTATGGACTGTGCTTTGAAGGTCTCTACCTTCTCATCAGGTTTCCTCTTCTCTTGAAGATCCATTTACACCTTTATGGGTCTTACCCTTATAGGTGGATCGTTGAGGGTCCATATACAACAATTGTATATGAAGTCTACTTCAGACTTTATTTCTAATATCCATCTTTCCATGTCACGATCCTCAGGAGCTTCATCACATGAAGTCCGATCATTGTCAGACTTAACTGACACATGGAATACATCCTCAAACTCATTTGAAGATGTATTAGTGCTTCATCTTTAATGATCCCTTTTAGTTTCCGATTTCAGGAGCCTCATTATCTTCTCAAGATCAAACGAGTTCCTACACTTCATTTTCATCTTGATTCTCAAGAGAGTCATCCTCTAAGAATCACATTCTTAGAGATGAGATCTTTTAAGAATCTCAAGGTTATAAAGTAGGTATCCAATACCATCCTTTATTATCCTAATGAAGTAACACTCTCAAGTGTTAGATTCCAGCTTACATGCATGGAACCTTATTAAGGATATATATTGTAGTTTCTACTACACATATATACCTAGAAACTAAGGGATAATTATGCTAAAATTCAGCATTGATCAAATCATGTCACACATGATCTTATTGTACTCCCTATAACTCCATTAAGTTTAGGTATGTTAGGAGGATTGAGATAGAAATGATATTCATATCTTCATAAGGTATTCTTTGAATTCATCTAATAAGTACTTGCTACCTTGGTTAGATCAAATTCATTTAATCTTCCTTCAAATTTTGGTTCTAAACCAAACTTGTGAAATCTTTGAACATTTCAAAGGTTTCTTAGGTGAAGAGAAGAAATCTCATATCATACATAATCATCAGTAGATATCACATATCCATAATGTTCACTATGATATAGATGATCCACATACATCAATATGTATGTGATCCCGAATACCTTGACATCTTACACCTTTCCTAAGAGAAGGGTGTATTGGACATTCTTCGAATACAATATTCACAAGTATGTAAGATTTGAAATTTTAGACATTCTAAAGTTTCATATCTTACTAATCTATAGATCAAATCAACAGATAAAGGTCCAAGACTTGATGCCAAATCATTGTCAAATGAATTCTGAAATATATCCATCATAACTCTTTATGATAGGTTTATTTCAGAATTCATGTTAATTTCCAACATTTAGAAACAAACAATGAGTGTATTCTAATATCTAGGTCATAGAGACATTCTCTAAGACTAAGGGCTCTCCCATTAAGAATATGAAGTCTATCTATCCAACGGAGATTGTTGCAACAATTACATCAATATCCATGTAGATGACTATTAAACCTTAAGATCAAATTTCTTATCTTCTAATATATATATATATATATGCAACCAATTACAGGTGTCATTAGAAGATTGGGATACAATTATGAGACTTTATCTTATGAAATAAGTAAGTCAAAGTCAATGATTATATGTAGATTATTCTGATGCTCTATCTGAGTTCTTCACTAAGGATTTTAGATAGATTTGATAGTCATACTATCAACACATCAACTTATTGCAGTATTGGCATTTATCCAACTCTTTAGATGTCATATGGAAGCCATAGAAGTACAATCAACTCTTTGACTTTCCTTCTCACATGGGTCTGACCCACGCTTCCATTGTGCTCTCTTCATCTATAAACAACCATTGTTCAAGGCAAAGAATCTTGAATTCAAAAGATTTCAAGACAAGATCACTTCAACATTTATACATGCTTCATTAAATTCATACAAAATGATTATTATGAAGCTTCATGAATGACTTGAGTATAGATAGTAAATGATGACAATCATCATATCTACATACATCTTAACTCTTAAAGACTTAGGTTCATGTAGGTATTCAAACATTTTGAATACATCATCTCTTCCGAGCCACCATTCTGCATAATGCAGAGAACCATGTTATTCATGATTAAATGTCTAGAGCACATATGTATGCCAGAACATCTTCTTAGATTTTATAAGGATTATTTTGACAATTGCGATCATCATCGACATGTCACTTCCAAAGTACACTCGATGAAAGATCAAGACTATAGAGACATACAAACCCTAAGGTGATGTCTTATTGTATAATTTAATTGTCATTCCTCATTATGTTGAGGAAACTTGCACATTGCAACCACATACATTATGTGTCCAATTGCAAGTACAATATCTGGATCATGAGTCCAAGCCATGATATTTTACTGGTTATTATTGAGTATAACATTGAGTGGATTTAATGAATGATTATCTGAAATAAGAAATTTGCATAAGGGTATATATATTATATATACATGTTTTACTTTGATTTAGAAATTTTTATATCAAAGTTGTCTTTCCTTGTCAACAATGAAAGTTCATTCCCTTAATCACTTTCAATGTAAGAGATATTCTTACCACTATATCTCAAGCAAGATCTAAGATCTCCTCTCTATCCTTATCACATCCCAATAATATGAGAACCCGTGACTCGAATAAAGAGAAGCGGGAATACATTCCGCCTTGCAAGTCCAACTTGCATTTCCCAATCCGGTCTTTAACACCCGGGCCCACCACCCCTAAGATGATGTTGACCCGTTGTTAATTGAATCAACCGTCAACATGCTTAATACTTGCTATACGTAATCTAATATCGCCCCGATAATATGAGGACCCGATATTTGGGTCACTACGTATATGGCCTTACTCTTTTGAGAAGCAAAGAACCCGATCCAAATAACTCATATACAAGATCTGTCACTTCGGACAAGTGTCTCCTATATACAACATCTGGCGACGGAATCCTTTGCCTTGACGGGAGACCATGGATGTCACTTATGTGATCCTCCACCTCATATTCAAATTGTAATAATTAATTATCGTGAATCATATTCACATAATTAATTCTTTCAAGGGAAATACACATTTAATCACATTAAATAATTATCAATCCAATTTTCGATCAACAAACTTGATTATTACTTGAATAGTAGGTATAATCTCAAAGTATGCATTATTTAAATTTAAATAATTATAAAAATACACTTTGACTTCTCTGGTATTATCGAGTCCCTACCCGCTGTCATGGCCAGTACCGACGGGAGTGGGACGGACCACATCCGGTGCAACCCGCTACCCCAACGCTCCTCGATTAGACACCATATCCACCTCAGGAAAGGATAATGCCAGATAGATCATTATCTACTTTGAGATGCTCATCGGTTTTTCTACCGAAATTATACCATATAATATTCATAAAAACCCATTTTGATAATATTATAAGGAGATTTGCTAAATAAATCCCCAATCCTATTCAAGCAAGAGGGTTTTTCATGTAAAATTTGTCCTACAACTATTGTAGGATAAACTAAGGTTTTGCATGAAAATAATATTTGTTGATGATTTCATATCAACCAATTAATGATCAAGATCAACTATCTTATCATCTTGGCTAGTGAAATGTCATTCAATGAAATAATTATCTCTTTGAATATTTCATAAATATTTATCACTAATTATTTCAAAAAATTAACAATTAATTTTCATCAACTTATTTGAATGACTATCACATGATTCATGATCAAATTCGTCAATTTTCAGCAGTGACCCCTACTCACTAAAATCAACATATCTTGATCAATTTAAATCCAAATTACGCAAAATCAGTTTCCTAAGATTGCTAATTTTATTTAGGACAGAACCCATGTGATATTTAATGCATTTTGAGGCGCATAAAAACAATAATTAACTCATTAATCATGTTTAGATTCACAGTTCTCGCAACGGTGAGTACATGTTTATTCAAAGGGCCATATCTTGAGCAAATGAAATCCAAATTTCATAAACTCAGATACTATGGTTTCCTTATTTAATTAGGAACAAAATTCAATTGAAAATTTCGTGTTAAACAATTTAAACAATGCTGAAAAATTCAATTAAATAGAGGTGCAAAAATTAAAATGCAGTAAAACGTTTCACAATCCTTTCGAACCCAAGTCATCCTAGGTTTACGGATCGTATCCAAAACCTTTCCAACATGGCTCTGATACCAATAGAAGGATACGAGGAATCTGCAAGGGTATCATGGAAGCGTGTTGATCGCATCTCATGCGATCGGGAGACTAGTCGCTAGATGCAACGGAAATTAAAATTTTTTAAATCAAGTGATGAAACAACATGATCACAAGAACATTTCTTGGACCGTTTCATGAAACCACAAAGTATTAGAAATACCTCTTGAAGCGTGGTTGCGATCACAAGATCTCTAAAGCAAGAGATCCTCCTGACTCAAGTTCGATCTACGAAGATGGCACTTGTAGATAATGAGACGTGTTCCTCCCGCAATCCTCGATGAAGATCCAAGCCTTGAATCTCCTGATTTCGTCCAACGAAATCCGTCGATGAAGATCCACGAGCAATCGAAGCAACAA
Source organism: Ottelia alismoides (assembly GCA_037367405.1). Lineage (NCBI taxonomy): Eukaryota > Viridiplantae > Streptophyta > Magnoliopsida > Alismatales > Hydrocharitaceae > Ottelia > Ottelia alismoides. Next base: position 152,000 of record JAZKJV010000923.1, on the reverse strand, counting down.
CGAATTGGCGTGGAGACGATTGCTTCTTCCCTCAAAGCACAAGATGGACGACCACCTGAGAGAGAGAGAGAGGACGAGAATGAGAGAGAGAGATAGAGTAGGCATGTACTCTTCGTGTATCTTGAAGAGGCTAGGGTTGCCCTCCTTTTATATTAGTTTCGAAGTCCATGGATCATAATCCATGGCATATACAAAATCAATGATTAGATTGATATGTATAATAAATTAATGGCCATGATAATAGTTGTTCAAAAACAACAACATATTAATTTATATTAAATTAAATATATGTTGCATTATCATCAACATAATTTAATTCAATAAAACTAATTAATAATCACAAGATAATGATATGATAATTAAAAATATGATTATCCACCTATTAATTAAAAAAAGATAATTGTTGTTTGGTGGATCATCCTCTTTTTAATTTATATCATTATGTCTTATTTATCTTGCAACATTATCCACTAAATTAATTCCAAATTAATCAGTGTATATCTATTGCAAAATTATCCACTAAATTAATTCCCAAATAATTAGTGAATATTTTAATCACGCAATTGAAAATATGTGAATCATATTCACAGCCCAAACTAAATTGTAAATTAAATTTCCAATTAATTGCTTAATGTGAATCCAATTCACATTAACAATTAAAAAATGCTATTTACAAAGGTGCTCTATCTCTCTCTAATATATTATAAATCATATTTATAATATATACACAGATATTATGGATAACACTATCCCCAATATGCATTTCCTCGATAATTAAATCCCGTTTAATTATCTCAGATAATCATTCTCATAATATGAATCCCATTCATATTATCCTTGATAATTAAATCTCATTTAATTATCAACATCTTGTTGCTTGGATGCATAATTCATCAAATGAATTATTCTTGAACTCCTTTGAGAATAATGTGCTTTCTCTGTAGATACTTGGAGATAAGGACAGTGCGATTGTATTGTTCCATGTATAGTGACTTGGATGTTGAGATCTCATCTCAAATCCAGATCTTACGTACCTCCCACAGATGCTTGATTAAATCAAGACCGCAAATCTAATCTTCTCATTGCATCTGAATCTCATTCAGACCAATGTCCAACACTTGGACCAAGATCAGATTGCTTCTCTACTGAGTGTAGTCACTAAAATCCAGACCTGTTTCATCACTCCCTCAGAATGGAAGCGTCATGGTTATACAACCGTTTATGATCACATCACCCTCATGTATTCCCAGTACATGTACATCCTGCATACTGGAAGACCTATGATCAACCTGAAGATAAGATCAATTTTACACTGTCTACTTCAGGGTTTGATCACCAAGTTTCTCAATCTTGGTCATTGGGAATCGGTATCGATCATATGCTTTCCCAAAGCATATATCATACCTTCAAATTCTTGTGATGCTTCCAAAGCACAATGACCATGCCTGAAATTTGATCGGTCCCAATACCTCATGAGTGAGCTCATGTCTTTCAGTTCATAAGTGAACCTGTATGATCCCTTTGATAGATCGTATTACTCATATGAGGATGTGTGCCTATGCTGTGACAACATTCAACATAGGACTTAAGTTATCTTGATCTCGTTATGTCAAACCTTTGACCTAACTAATTTGACACCTCCGAATCACTATTCCCATACAGAGGACCTAAATCAAGAGGTCGGTCAGATATCAGCCTATGTGAGAAATGCTTGCCATCTCCTACTCGGACTGGAGATCATCTCTTAATAATCATTTGACAGTGCTTGATGAGTCCTCTATCTAACTCCTTAGATATTCATCCAAACACTAGCCTCTATGATTCATTTAATGAATCAACAGCTATATGATCATCAAGATGGTCGTGGTACATAACCCTAATTGTACAGAGGGACCTATTATGCAAATTAATTATTCTTCATTTCAGATCAGGGAATGATATTTGTAATAACATTTATTGCATAATGGCTCACTGTGGGCTCTCATGTCCAACGTATGGTCCCTAGCCATTTGATTAGCTGAGATCGAGCGTCCATGGATGAGACACATGGAGATGAGATAATGAGAAAATAATATAAGAAAATAAAATAACTAAAAAAATTAAAGTGAAAGAAAAATCATGGTTGTTTGATGAAGTATCCTTCATCCAGTGGTCCACAAAATGGTCCTCAAGAGAGGCAATGAGGGGCATGTGACAGCTCCAAAAGCAGCAACGTGTCGCTCCCACAAAAATCAAAAAATAAAATCAACGATAAATCAAAGTAAAATGGTAAACGAGTCAAATAATAAGGTGGTATTCATGAAGGAACTAAAATCAAATAAGTTATCTGTATAAATTTTGGGGTAAATTACCGATTTTTTATGTTTTATAACTTTTTAGTATTTTAAAAAATAAAATTTCAAAATAAAATCAAATAAACTAAAAAAGAAATATTTAAATCTTGCTTTAAATTTTTGGAATTTTTGATAATTAAGAAAATAAAGAAATAAAAGAAGAGGGACTTATGTATAAACTCTATTTACAAAATCATATAATTCATTTTCTTTGATTTTAATTCATTTTAGCATTGATTTTTTGAACATTTTGGTAAAAACATAAATCAAAGAAAATAAATAAAATAAATAAAACAAAAGTAGTTAATTACATAAATAAAATAAAATAAGGTGAAAGTTAGACAAAATATATAATATACAATGAGTTCCCAAAATCCAAGTTTTACACATGAACTCCGATTCTTTTGAATTTTGTTTTGATCTGTATAAAATTGAATGTATCTTAATTCAAAATTGAGTAGGGTTCATAGGAGACTGTATGTGAGAGATATTTGACTTTGTGATTTTTTCTCTCAAAACTAGACTTTGGATTTATTTATCATCTATTTAATATAGTATTTTTCTAGTATTTTTTATTTATTAATTTTGGTAATATTTATACAATGGAGTTGATTTTTTGGGTTTTGAGTTATTATAAAATAATGAAAAATGTGGAAAGTCATGTTAATATACAAGTGATTATTTACACAGAATTTGGCTTATTATTAATGCAATTATGAATGCTTAAATATGGATGTTATTTACACATGTATCAATGATAATAATGCAATTTAACTGATTAAATATACTTAATTACTCGAGAATAGAGGTCTACTTCTAGCTTTTAAAGTGATCAATCACATATTCAAAATTTCCCTTGAATTTTATAAAAAGATTTTTAAGTGTATATTTAAGTTATGAGATGTGTTTACACAATTTATAAGTTTCCATAAATAGTTACTATGAGTTGGGAAGTCCACAATTAATCAATTCGGATTGAATGTTTCTTTCCAAATTCAGCCTTGGTTATTTTTTTATTTATTATCGATATACACATATATTATGTTTACAACGGTGAAGAGTTTGGTGAAAATTATTTTATACATGTTATCTACACAATTAAATGAAGTTGTTATGCATAACAAGTATGTGTTCACCATGTTTTATGTATAATGTTAGTTACGTTTTCTATGTCTCCGTATCCCCCCATATTTATTCTTAGTCAATCGACCAATCCGTTGATTTGCTCTCTAGAATTTTTTCATAAATATATCTTATATGTATATTTATTCAACTTTCTGAACTTAGTGCATACATGCACATATCTATAATCTTCCTTTCTCTCTCTTTCCATTTTTTGGATATTTTCATATTTTCATTTATTTTTATGCATACATAAAGAGCATATTCTTCTAAGAATTGGATATAATTTCAATGTATTTGTGAATGGATTTGAAGATAATATGCGAGAATGAAGTTAACAAGTTATGGATTCATCATTCTTCTACCAGACATAGCATGGCTTTGTGATCCTTGTTGTGATGCCCTTGTATCCTTCTTTGCCAATGCAGGCACTAATCGAGTCATTTGCTCGACATTCTTGACATCTTCGCCCTTCGATCTTGTACTCGTATCCTCGAAATGCATCAACTTCTTGAGCTTCCCTCACTTTTTGAGTAATGTTGAGCAAAAATGCACCCTAGCCCTCGACGACCCGTCATCGCTTCCTTCCACCTTCTTGGACTCCTTGCCCGGAGATCCTAGCATTAGCTCTTTCACACTTTTAGTGGATGTGAAGATTGAGCGCTTGGACTTGCTCAATTCTACTTAAGCACTACAAGTTATATATGTTACATTCACATGTTCGAATATTTTTTATTATACTACTTGCATGAATAAAATGTCATATATAATTTTGTCATGATCTTTCTAAGAAAATTAAACAAATTTAATATTATATATTATTTACGTCCCATTTGAGAGTCTTTTAAGAGGATAACCTTGTAAATACTCTTTACCGCTGCAAAGAGCATGTAATCCACTTGTTTGTGCTTATATTTGATGTCACTGAATTATCATGTTTATATTTTGCTGCAGATTAATATTGCATAAACGAAGCAGATCCAATATTATATAATTTCACACGGGGAAATGCACAACTCTCTAGAAATAATGTTATTGTACTCTTAGGGCCCAGGAATAAGGATGGGGAATAAGGGGAATAAGGGTCTATTCTCCGTTCGGCTGGAGGATAAGAATAAGGAGAATAAGGTGAAATAAAGATAGGTAAGGTGGGATAAAGATAGCAATAATAGTGAAATAAGATGAAATAATGGGGAATAGTCGTATCACGGGGAAACGTGTTGGGGGCTTATTCCCCTTATTCCATTCCTCCTTATACTCCAAACGAACAGGGCCTTATAGAACAAGATCAGGAAGGCATCTCTTGTCCCCGTCGAGCCTTGCGCTCGGCCAATACCCAGTGCTGCCCGTGGGACTTCACCGTAAGGCCCTTGGTCTTGGCGAAGAGATGCACCGCCCTCCTCACCCCACGCCGATCCGCAGCCGTGTGGTAGTCATGCCCGAACAGCACGCCCCCAGTCTTCACAACCGCCCACGCCGAGTTGATGTCCGCCCATGCCGAGTGGAAGTCGTGGCCGGCATCCACCTCCACCAAGTCGCCGTACACCCCCATCTGGCATAACGCCGACATCCCCGCCGACGTAGAGAACGGAAGAGGCAGCACCCTCTTCTCCTCCCCTGCGTCCACAACGTTCTGCATGAATTGGTACATGAGCATGACGTCGCCGTTCAAGTCGCGGATATCACTGAACACACCCCTGTTCTGGTCCCTGAACCCCGGCCATCCCCTGAAGTCGTCGAGGCAGAGGATTACGGTGGAGCCAAGGCCGAGACGCCGTGTGACGTTCGCCATGTGCAGAGCCGAAGCTCCAAGGAAGGTACCCACTTCGATTATGATGTTTGGTCTGACGGAGCTGATCAGTTCCTCAAAGACTGGCGCGTTGGAGCCCCAGCCCCGGACGCGGCGGTTGCGTAGGAGTGGAGCAGCGTGTGGGGGAGGGAAACCGGCGAATGGAGAGGTGTGGTTGTAGACATGACGGAGTAGGGTGGGGAGAATTGATGAGTGGTGGAGAGGAGGGGCACAGTCTGATCGGAATTGGAAGAGGTCATGAGGTGGATCGCATGTCTGTGCTGCAGGCTTCGAGCAGGAAGTATCGGTTTGCTTGACTATGACGTGTTCATTGAAATCGAGTTGCCGAGATTGGCTGGGAGATGCCGAGTAGAACCCCAACGCAAATCCCAAGGTGAAGACTGCAAAAACTATGACGACGACGGGACCGAAGGATGACCTTCTCTGAGGAAGATTGCGGTCGTGGTGTCCGTGATCTGTCCTCATCTTAGCTCTACTGGGATTCAACTTTGGATGTCCGTGGGTTGCGGCTTAGCAGGTAGATAAAATATGCTAGATCGTGTCTGGTGTATGGCGTGTATTCGTAGGTTGGATGGTCACTTCAAGGTTGACGATGACTTGGCGCGTGCCAGAGGAAATGAAGCAGATATTTCCATAATCTTATTGGGTTCCCGGAATAATTAATTAATAGGATTGCTATCAAATGGCGAATATGTATTAAGAAAACATGTAACATCAAATTGAGGGGCGGCTAGTGGATTTCGATTTTTCCTCTTTTGAGAGTGACGAGCCATTCTTGGTGCTTTCGTGGTTTTTTATCCAACTAAGAGGAAAAGCATGTTATAGCTAAGGCCCCATGCTATTTCGGTTCACAACCACTCCTTAAACAAGTCTTCCTCATTTTGAAATTCTCATACCTCAATTTTACACTTGGATTAAAGGAAGCATCTAACGATATGGTCCATATTTGAATGATCTCTTTCAGGATCGGGTGGGCTCCTCCGGTGATATTGTATATGTTATTTTCTATTTTTTTCATCACATTCTTCTTTAAACTACACGATGTAACTCACCCTTAATTCTCTTCTTCTTTCCATACTCCGCTTCCTTCACTACACGTGTTCTTTGTGCTCAATGTGTCACCTGACACTAAAGCAAAATAGGTTTTTATTGACTTTTTTCGAAAATTCATCATTATATCGTCAATTGTTAAATATATAATGAAGATATTACTCCTTACGTTTTTTTATATTTGAATATAGTGGTGAACGTTATCTGTTGTTATATTATTAGCGACAGTGCAAATAGCTGCAAGACTTGTAAGACTTTGACGACTTATTAATGTAATAAAAGTTAATATTTTATCATGTTCATCTAAATTGAATGACTGTGAATACACTTAATATTAAGGTCTCTTTGTACAAATAGGATTATAAACCGTTGTCATATTGAATACCATTCTGTTGGAGGACACAACTGATATTAGCATGTGATATTCAATAAAGATATCTAATTAGAGAAAGAGATGACAATCTTTCTCTAAAGACTGATTTTCGATCGACTTCTTGATGCAGGTCCTCTACATATGAATAGAGATTCGGAGGTGTTGGAGCAATCAAGTCAAAGAGTTGACTTGATGAGGTTGAGGTAAACTAAGACCTGAATCATAATTCTCAGTATTAATCACACATCTTTTGACCAGGGACTGATGAATCTCGGATTCATCACTCTATATCTCACTTATTAAGCTCAAATCTCTCAAAATCAACAACATTTTTGCATCTATTCTGCATAATTAGCATTCATGCACGTTTTCATAAGAATTGCATTTTAGCACTAATTTCTGCACAAAATAAGAAGCCAAAAATCAAGCAAAAAAAATGACATGTAAATATGCTAAATTTCCTGATTTTTAACTCATTTATGCTAACTCCGAATAACACAAAACCATCTCCACTGTGTACATATCACTAACAAGAATAAACGAAAAATACAAAAAATCACTAATCCAAGTAAGTGGACCAAAAACCCAAACCCTAGTTTCAGGATTTCCGGACTAAAAACCTTATATCTTCCTCATCCAGTGTCCGTTTTAATCCTACTCACTTTTGAACTAATGTACATTCAATTATCTTCACAACAAGACCAAGTTCAAGTGAATCGGAGCTCATATGTGAAAGTTAGATTTTGGGCCTCTTTTGTACATTTTGTATTTGAACGGTTTTTGACTTGATATTTTATATACGTATTTAACCTATTCATAAAAATCCAAAAAACATAGATTAATGTGTAATTATTTATTCTTGATTTTACCATATTTTTCTGGATTTTTATCTGGTTTAAAATTGACACAAAAAATTATGAAACCCAAAAATCAAGGTATTCTATGTACATGGGATACCCCAAAAATGTCACTTTGTGCAATTGATCGATTTTGATTTTGATTCTTCGTAAAACTTGTAGATCTAATCGAGGCGAGCAATTTTTGTGAAGAAACTTTTTTGATCTGAGGTCGTTTGCTATTTATTATGCATTTTAGAAAATCATTATTTTCGGAATTTTTCGGAGCTGACACGTGGCCACCCTTGGGGCCGCCACGTGTCATCTATTTTTTGCATTTATATACATTCGTTTTTATTAAAAAAATTATTAAATGGACGCACGTGCGTCGCACGTGCGTCGCACGTGTCTCCCAAGCACGTGCTCCGCACGTGCCCCGCGCACCCCCTTTGCAGTTTCTGCCACATGGCCCCAGCAGGGCCGTCCTATCTTGGCCGATCGGACGGCCGCTGCTCGTCGTTCTCCCAGGCCCCTTTCCCCTTCGAGCCGTCGCCCTCGAATCCCGTCGATCTCGTGCCGCCTTCCGCAAATATCCATCACCAATCTCGATCCGCATCATCTCCTCCATCTCCGCGATCTTTCTTCGTCAAACCATGATCGAACCCAATCAGACCCTCCCTGATTCGTTTCCATCACCGGCCGCCCACGCCCTGCTATAAAATCAAACCCCCCCACCGTCGAGCTCTGATCCGCCGTTATCACCAAATCACGACTGGGGTGACAGCCCGACCATCTTCTTCGGTGAGATCCGAGGGCCCCCGCGACCCTCGTTGCAGCCACGCCCCTCCGCAATGTACTGCCCAGCTCCGAACTTCGTCAAGCCAACGCTTCATCACCTCCGCCTTCAACTCCGACCTCGACTTCACCTACGCCTCCGACTACTCCATCGACAACGACTACGACCTACATCACCAATGCTTCATCGCCAATGTCAACCGCAACACCACCTGATAACCCCTTCGACGTTCATCGCTTTCTTCTCCGACCAACCTCCGTCGTCATCAACAGCTTCTGCAACGCCATCGATAACCAACTACTTCGCCCTCAACCTCCACGTCGCTTCATCGCCAACAACTACCACCGCCACAATCGTCTCCAACGCATGGCCATCCACAGGCGGAGCTCAGCCTCACCACGGACCAACTACTCCCAAACCTTCACCAGTTACCAGAGCCTCCGTGGGACCCCGCCCCTCCTCCGCCTTGCTCAACCGCCACCGCAGGCCGGGCGCTCCAGGCCCAAGGTCCTCCCACGTGTGTTGCATGTGCGGAAGAAACGTCAGCAGCGGCAGTACCCCCGGGGTCACGTGCCTTACACGTGCCCCGTAGGCTAATTGCTAAGGAGCTCCTGCCAATCCTCTGAAACATGCCGCAATCCCCTACTGACAAAGTCATGTGCTTGTCTCGTGACCTGGTGGCAATTTTGCAGAAAAGCCCCCCAGGAGATTGGTAATTACATCTAGGCCCCCCTGTTATTTCTATATTTATTTTTAAGTATTTACATATTGCATTTATACCCATGTATTCCCCTTCAGTTTTGAACCTTTTCACTGCACTATTTTATTTATTAAAAATTGGCATGATGTTCGTCATTTAATTCTCTACCGTTTGACTTATTGTGGACATTTTTTGTGATTGATGGTTAATTATTAATTAATAATTTTATGGAAAATTGCATATTTTACCTAGTTTGTGCTCTAAAATTTGTATTTGATTAACCGTCGCTTTAAAAATTCCCGAAAAATTACATATTGTAGACTTAATTGTGCTTGACATTGTGCCCTAAAAGATTTACATTTGCATACATAGTTTGCCCTGTAAAATCATTTTATATATTTCAATGTTTGATTTTTAATAGGTATTGAAACTAGTGTTTTCGAGGTTTAAGATTTTTCTAAGATCCATACCTAGTGATAGATTTTAGATAATTTTGATCCTTGAAAATAAGTAGGTTTAGTATTTATTATAATTAAATATTGAAATTCATTCTGTTTGCATTTTAAAATTCATAAAAAATTTATATTGCATCCAAAAAATCCAAAAAAATTATAGTGCATTCATTTCATCATATTTTGCATTGTGGCCAAGTTTCATGTTTTTCAGACATCGTTTGAACGTAATTCATATTTTAGTCCCTAAAATAGGCCAAACTTGCATATTGCATCCTTTATTGCATTAAAAAATTCCAAAAAAAGACCACCTTGAAAATTGTGCATGAATTTTGATAGAAATACATCTAAGTTGTTCCTTTGCCTCCTTGTGATCGACCTTGGGACTTGCCCAAGTAAAATAAACATAAAACCGCATTGATTAAAATTGATAAATATTTTGTGTGGTTATTTTCTTGACCGATTCCGATTGCCGCCTACAACGCACGAACACGACAAATAATTTTTTATGCATGAACAATAAATACATCTTCTTAACAAGTGCATTTCAGACTCGTCAGATGGTGTCGTTGCCGGGGAGGCAAATGGCTTAGATTTTTGTCTTGAAAATTCCCGTTTGGTTTTCCGCATTCGGGTAGTCTGACCCCCGAATTTTCCACTGTAAATTCCATATTTTTTCCTGCAATTTATTTTCAGCATTTATTTTTCATATTTTTGAGTCACTCCCTTACATTATCTCTCTTATTTTTCTTGCGAGGTACACGACGTACGTGAAGCGATTTTTTCAAGAACCGACGCAACTTCACCGACTTCCAAAAAGCCGTAATTAATTTCAGATCGAGTCGAGTCATGAGAGAGCGTAGAGTCTAGGATTTTATTTGCTGCAACTTTAGTTTCTGTAATTAATTGCTCATTTACAGCGGTGCCCGTTTGTACTCTCCCATGTGTAACAAGACCTCTATCTTTATTCTATGGTGTGTGGGGGCCTGTTTCACTCTCCGATGAGGGTGGGGCCCGACTTGAGTGGGGATTTGGGTAGACCTGCACATATGGCTCTCAAAGCATTTTAATTTTTGATTGTGCTCGTAGGATTAAGCCACACTGCACTATTAATGGGGACGCACATAGATCATTCAATTTAGCCAAAATTTAACTCAATTCTTCCCCGCTAATAGAACTTTCTGCTTGGTGCGGTTTTTCATCGACTTGCATTCATTTAGATTAATTTTTAAAATTTCTGTCTAGCATCCCACATGAAGATTGCGAGGATTCAATGTAAGTCTTCTAACTGAGCATACATCATTGTTTTTGCGTGCATCGGCTTTCCCTGAATTTCTCCCTCTTGTTTTGTCACATAATTTTAAAAGGAAATTGGGATTGGACGGTAGATGTATATTTCTGCTCACTTAAAATCTTTAGTGATTGCCTAATTAAAATTGACACTACTAAGTATAATCGATTTTAAATAAACCATAAAATCAAGAATTTTTGCAGGAGAGCAACCCTGACCTTGGATGTTTTTGTTTTTCTGAGTGAGTGAGAGACGATATTTAAGGCTAGAGCCCAAAACCCAGATTTTCATTCAGATTACTGATTTTAAAAATGATTAGCTACTTCTCAGTGAGGAATACGGGTAGCCGGTAATCGGTCCGGACTTCCTTAGCAGAGTGGGTGGTTTAAAGGAGACTGCGTAAGGCTCCGTCCTTAAGTAACACGGGTAGCCGTTTTACGGTCCGTACTTACACCTATACTGGATGAAAGTTGATGCAACTAGTCGTACGAACTCGGGACACTCTTTAAGAAAATTTCGGCACCTAACAACTCTCTAAATTCTTTCCAAGATTGATTTATCACCAACTTAAAATTGAAAAGATAATAGCCGAACTCTTACGGCTTCATTGTGTGAGTTGGTGAACCAGGGGTTTGATTTGTATTTGCAGTGGTGTGCGTGAACCGATATCAAAGATCAAAAGCCGCACATTTGATAAAATTTCTCTTGACTATCCCGTGCAATCATCTCTCTTCTTTTCTTGATTTAAACCTCATCATGGAACTTTTGACCAAAAACTCTTCCAGATCCAACCCATCATTTCTTTCAAAAATGACCGAACATTACTATAAAAATAAATTTGTCTCGGTTAGGCCCAAATCAACTACATCCTCTTCTTTCAATAATCCTCCAACATTTGCGGGAAACTTTCACCCGCGAATGAATTCGGCCCCCTTATTGAATTCCTACTCGAATCATCCGACCGCACATGACCACCTACCATCTTGGACTAAAGCATCTTATTCTCAGTTTCTCGCTAATGAAACATTTCAAGATCAAAATACCTTTGAGTCTCATGACTGGCTGAGAAACCGAACCCAGATGGAAAGACCCACACTAAATGATCATCAACATTGGATTAACCATGAGAAACCCCTCATCAGATATGATACTCATACAGAGGACTGGACTAACCACATAGAAACACATAAATCATGTATGTCGACTCCACAATATCAAGGTCTGATCAATCATAATCAAAGGAATGAACTTTACTCAAACCAACTCCATAGGCATGGATCACATGAGCAGCTTCCTTCTAAAATTTTTGAGGAGAAATTTTCAGAAAATAAGGATCATATGTCGGATATCCCGAGAAACCCTCCTCTTAGCACGTACAGAAAAATGGAAGATGAAATTATTGAACAAAAACCGACTGCTCCCACGATTGATCATGAACAAATTTTTGAGGATGATATTTTGAGGATAATTAAAAGATTTGAATTAATGGAGGATAGATTGCAAAAATTCACCGATCGATTAATCTCATTCTATGGTGGCTCTGATATTAAAATGAATGAGGAAATGATTGGATCTAAGATTGAAAATTTTGAGGATATTCAGGAACCTAGGGATGATTCTGACAATATCACTTCTGCATATTATTCCCCTAGAAATAACTATGTCGCTGACTATTACTCTGAACACCAGAACCCCTGCTCATCTGAGGAACACACCACACACCCTCACCACACAAAAAATACCAAAAAATCATAATATTTGAAAACCATAAAAAATCGAAAATGTAGAAATTTCATAAAAATTGAGACTGAAGACGATCTGAGGAATTTGGATCCGACTGTACGGGAAGCAATGGAAAAATGATTGATGTTTGAACTTCCCTTTATAAAGGCTATTGAACACTTCCCCTACCTTAAAAGATTTGTAATGGATAAATTTATGATCAAAAAGTCGGGAAGGATTAGAACAAAGATTGAAAGACATATCTTGTCTATGGCCTCCTCCTTGGTGTAGAGGAGAAAAACCAAGAGCTACATAGTGAAGCGGTTTCCTAGATTTGATTGTGAAATCAAAGACACAATTTTCACCCATGCTCGGGTTGATGATGATTTGTCGATCAATATCCTCCCGACCTCTATATTTCACGAACTTCAACTCGGACCAATCAGGAAAATACGAGAGATTGTTCAATTGGCGGACCGATCAATAAAGCGGCCGAGAGGAATCATTTTTGTCATCATGATATTCCAAGGTGCTCCGCTCAAAGTGGAATTCATGATCATTGATATTGAGCATCAAGGAGAATTCACCCAGTATCCAATTATTCTCGGAAAGCCATTCTTAGCATTGTCTAAGGCAATTATCGATTGTGAGACCTGGGAAATCAATTTTAAAGCATTGGAAGCACTTAGATCTGACTCTGTCTTTGAGGAACCACGATCTTCTGAGGTAACCCACGAAGTCCCCGACAACCGCAATCATGAAGAGGTAGAAGAGCCCTAACCCACTACGACACCTGAGATAGTAGTTGTTGATGAGACTATTGGTTTAGAGAATCTCCCCCTGCTCCATTCCCAGCTACTCTCACCATGGAAAATCGAGCATATGAATCATATGATATGAAGACATGCATGGAAACACCCTGTGTCAACCTATTCTGACTACATAGATTACATCAACTCAACACAGGAATGCTCCAACATCGAATCAATTAAGAATGAACATGCAGAAACTCTCCCCAGTATTTCGATTCCCGTGGATCTCAAAAATAGACAAATCCTTATACTACGATCCTGAGACATATGCATGGTCGCACCTAAGGGCAACCTACTCTGATTATCTTGACCAAATCATCCCAAATCGAGAGTGCACCAACATTCAGGAGACTAAGAACAAACACGCAGCCCAAAAATCGACCAAGGAGAAGAATTCCGATGGCTATTCATCTGGATATTCAAGTGAACCGACAACTTCAACAAGAAAAATAAAGTCACCTTTGACCTTTTGGAAGAGGAATCGACTGATTATCCCTCATCAGGTCCGGAAAAGGTAGTCTACATTAGTGAAGTCTGTTCGACAGCTCTAAAGCCATATCTTCGAAAGGATCTAAAATTCGATTCTTGTTGGACAACTCCCGTTCCTAACTACTATTCATCCAAAGCTGATGCTCCTGCCTTCTACAAGTACAATGGAATTATTTCTTATGAGCTGACTGAGACCGGTGCTTCTGAGTATTCATGTGAGGACAAACCGCTTGATCTCAAAAAGGAATGAATCTTGAGAAAACAATTGAAGAAACAAAAAGACATGAATATCTGGAGTGTGTCCACTTTCAAATATTATTCCTCTGAGGATAACTCTGATGATGGCTACCTTTCATCTGACTCAAATGTTTCATCTACTATCCATCATGATTTTTCTAAGGATGACGCTAACAATAGCTGGGAATCATATGCTTCATCTCCATCTCGTCATTACGATCTCCCACCACAGGCTCACAAGAAGATCAGCCGAGAACCACCTTAATCATCGGCTACCCACCCTCCCTCCCGACCACATCGGTCCTTGTACAGCTTCTTCCTCTACTTAGGCCAAGGCCTAAGTACGATGCCATTTGTATATACCATTTCACTAATCACATTTTCCTTTTCAATCACTCCATTTCCACCCTTCTTCTATACTTAGGCTGACAAGAGCCTAAGTATAGGGGAAACCGACACCCACCTGTATATACTCTCCTCATTTACATATCCCGACAGCCTCTTTTTGCGCTCTTCTTCTATACTTAGACTGTTCACAGACTAAGTATAGGGGGGCGGACCATTGTATATCAATTTTTCACTCTCTTATGCTTAGCCCGAGCTATGTCTTCATTACGCTTCTTGTGCTCTGAGGACACAACACTCGCAAAGTTTAGGGGGGTTTGTATATATACTGTGTATAAATTTTAGCCATACCTTGTACTTTTGTACAAGTCTATATGTATTTACGAGGTGGGTAACTAATTTGAAAAAGAAAAAGCTTGCTACTAACACTGACTATGCCCAAAAGTTTTTTAAAAAATGGCTTCTTATTCATTTTTGCATTAAAAAATCAATCAAAAATCCCTTTCATATAAAAAAACACAAAAAGAAAAAATGTGTCTACATTTCACACACCTACACTTCATCCAGCATCACATTCATTTGCATCTGTGAAAAGTCATCAGGTTCTGAACCGAGTTATGAGTCGAAACCAAGAGTGGTCTGGACTTGACTTAATACACCTAATTTTCAAAGAAACTTCACCGAGAAATAGGATTTTAGAAGCTTCAGGTCTTTGACTTAATTCTTTGAGTTCAACCTGACAATGTGCAGCGTTTGACTCTTAGTGTCTAACCTGGTCTCTTCATTCTGGGTACAACTCTGGAATAAGGAATTAATTTGTACTCTCGCACTATGCACTTAGCTCAACTCAGACGGGATGTTGGAAGACTGTGTGAGTTTCTTTTCTGGTAGCGTGGAAATCTAAAGACCGAAGTACGGGTTGAAATAAAGCTTCGGATAAGGGATGGACGGCTAGGCACAATTTTTTCTAAGACCCCAAAAAAATGTACGGAAACAAAAAGATTCTATATCCGTAGGGGCACAACAAGATCCAAACAGAACCACAAAAATGTCCAAATACAAAGAAGCATTCTACCAAATAAAATCTGACCAAAAAGGTCCAAGCTTCAAGAAACCTGCAGATCTTGGTGAAGAATCGACTACACTAGCCATCTTCACAAGGAGAGGTGACTACACTGGCCACCCTCCAGTTCTTTTCCCCTTCTTCTATCTTCTCCCCCCAATTCGATTGTGAACACAACGCGACATACCCTAGAAGGAAATACCTGACTCCCCGAGGACGAGTTACTAGAGAGGATGTTTGCGCGATAGTCCGGCACTCTGGGTGGGAAGAGCTAAAACCTTTCACACACATGAGTCGGTTGTTCAATGTTCATAGGGTATGCTTTGGGAAGAGGATTGATCTAAGATGACTTCTGAGCAGAAACTGTAGCAATGATGTGTGATTTTAAAATTCTAAGTCTCATAGAAGTTCCGACACACAAATAATCCAAAGGTCAAGTCTAGTCTCATTTTCACCTTCTGCTCATGGTCTTGGTATGGAACCCAATCTCATTTCACCTCATGGCATTTCTTTTTGATGCTCAGGGACGAGCACGATTTAAGTATAGGGGGATGATGAATCTCGGATTCATCACTCTAAATCTCATCTATTAAGCTCAAATCCCTCAAAATCAACAGCATTTCTGCATCTATTCTGCATAATTAGCATTCATGCATTTTTTCATAAGAATTGCATTTTATCACTAATTTCTGCACAAAATAAGAAGCCAAAAATCAAGCCAAAAAAATTACCTGTAAATATCCTAACATCCCTGATTTTTAACTCATTTATGCTAACTCCAAATAATACAAAACCACCTCCACTGTCTACATATCACTAACAAGAATAAATGAAAAATACAAAAAATCACTAACCCAAATAAGTGGACCAAAAACCCAAACCCTAGTTTTAGGATGTCTGGACTAAAAACATCATATCTTCCTCATCCAGTGTCCGTTTTAATCCTACTCACTTTTGAACTATTTTACATTCAATTACCTTCAAAACAAGACCAAGTTCAAGTGAATCGGAGCTCATATGTGAAAGTCGGGTTTTGGGCCTCTTTTGTACATTGTGTATTTTAGCGGTTTTTGACCTGATATTTTATGTACGTATTTAACCTATTCATAAAAATCCAAAAAATATATTAATGTGTAATTATTTATTCTTGATTTTACCATATTTTTCCGGATTTTTATTCTGTTTAAAAATGACACAAAAAATTATAAAACACAAAAATCAAGGTATTCTATGTACATGGGATACCCCAAAAATATCAATTTGTGCAATTGATCGATTTTGGTTTTGATGTCTTCATGAAAGTTGTAGATCTCATCGAGGCGAGCAATTTTAATGAAGAAACATTTTCAATCCGAGGTCGTTTTCTATTTATTATGCATTTTAGAAAATCATTATTTTCGGAATTTTCTGGAGTTGACACGTGGCAGCCCTTGGGGCCACCACGTGTCAACCATTTTTTGCATTTATATATATTCGTTTTTATAAAAAATTATTAAATGGATGCACGTACGTCGCACGTGCCTCCCAGGCACGTGCTCCATACGTGCCTCACGCACCCTTTTTTCAATTACTACAAAATGTCCCCAGCAGGGCCATCCGATCTCGGCCGATCGGACGGCCGCTGCTCCTCGTTCTCCCAGGCCCCTTTCCCCTTCAGGCCGCCACCCTCGAATCTCGTCGATCTCGCACCGCCTTCCGCAAATCTCCATCACCGATCTCGATCCGCATCATCTCCTCCATCTCCACGATCTTTCTTCGTCAAATCACAATCGAACCCAATCAGACCCTCCCTGATTCATTTCCATCACCGACCGCCCACGCCCTGCTATAAAATCAAATCCCCCCACCGTCGAGCGCTGATCCGCCGTTATCACCAAATCATGACTGGGGTGACAGCCCTGCCATCTTCTCCGGCGAGATCCAAAGGCCCCCACGACCCTCATTGCAGCCACTCCCCTCCGCCTCATACTGCCCAGCTTTGAACTTCGTCGAGCCAATGCTTCATCACCTCCGCCTTCAACTCCGACCTCGACTTCACCTACGCCTCCGCACTCCATCAACAACGACTATGACCTACATTAGCAACGCTTCATAGCCAACGTCAACCGCAACACCACCTGATAACCCCTTTGCCATTCATCGCTTTCTTCTCCGACCAACCTCCGTCGTCATCAACACCTTCTGTAACGCCATCGATAACCAACTACTTATCCTCCAACCTCCACGCCGCTTCATCGCCAACGGCTACCACTGCCACGATCATCTCCCACGCACAGCCATCCACAAGCAGAGCTCAGCCTCGCCCCGGACCAGCTACTCCCAGACCTTCACCAGTCACTGGAGCCTCTGTGGGAACCCGCCCCTCCTCCGCCTTGCTCAACCGCCACCGCAGGCCGGGCGATCCAGGCTCGAGGTCCTCCCACGTGCGTTGCACGTGCGGAGGAAACGTCAGCAGCGGTAGTACCCCCAGGGTCACGTGCCTTACACGTGCCCCGTGGGCAAATTGCTTAGGAACTCCCTCCATTCCTCTGAAACACGCCGCAAGCCCCCACCGACCACGTCACATGCTTGTCACGTGACCTGGTGGAAATTTTGCAGAAAATCCCTACAGGAGATTGGTAATTATATCTAGCCCCCCTATTATTTCTATATTTATTTTAATTTTTCACATATTGCATCTATACCCCTGTATTCCCCTTCAGTTTCGAACATTTTCTCCGCACTATTTTATTTATTAAAAATTAGCATGATGTTCATCATTTAATTCTCTACTGTTTGATATATTTTGGACATTTTTTATGATTGACGGTTAATTAATAACTAATTATTTTGTGAAAAATTGTATATTTTGCCCAATTTGTGCTCTGAAATTTGTATTTGATTAACCGTCGCTCTAAAAATTCCTGAAAAATCAGATATTGTAGAGTTAATTGTGCTTCACATTGTGCTCAAAAAGATTTGCATTTGCGTATATAGTTTGCCCTGTAAAAATCATTTTGTATATTTCAATGTTTGATTTTTAATAGGTATTGAAACTAGTGTTTTCGAGGTTTAACATTTTTCTAAGATCCATTACCTAGTCATAGATTTTAGATAATTTTGTTCCTTGAAAATAATTAGGTTTAATATTTATTATAATTAAATATTAAAATTCATTCTGTTTACATTTGAAAATTCATAAAAAAATTCATATTGCATCCAAAATCTACAAAAACATTATAGTGCATTCATTTCATTATATTTTGCATCGTGGCCAAGTTTCATATTTTCGGACATCGTTTGAACGTAATTCATATTTTAGTCCCTAAAATAGGCCAAACTTGGATATTGCATCCTTTTTGCATTAAAATATTCCAAAAAAAGATCACCTTGAAAACCACACATGAATTTTGATAGACATAATTCTATGTTGTTCCTATGCCTCCTTGTGATCGACCTTGGGACTTGCCCAAGTAAAATAAACATAAAACCGCATTGATTAAAATTGATAAATATTTTGTGTGGTTATTGACCGCTTCCGATTGCCGCCTACAATGTATGAACACGACAAGCCATTTTTTACACACGAACGATAAATACATCTTCTTAACAAGCGCATTTCGGACTCGTTAGGGACATATATACATCTATATGCCTGAGTGTGCATATTTGACAGATGAATAGGTTGACGACCTAACCAAGGTTCATACAGTAGCGAGTTGGTGTGCATATGAAAATATATGAGAAGTATGATCTCTTAAAAAAATCATATAGGTTCATAGTTGATGATCTAGGAGATAGTGATCACTCATGAGATAATTTGGGATCATAATGAATTCCATGCATGGTCGTCTTGCTTATGGAGAGTGTGATGCATTCTCCAGCTTATGGAGAGTGTGATGCATTTCATTGAGCTCATTTAGAGTATGAATTATTTCAGCTCGAGCTCAACATTTTTAAGTGATGTTTTTTCACTAAAAATGGTATAAGAACATACATTGGATAGTTATCCAAAGTTCAAGTCATTATGCATGAATAGCATTATCTCTCCGTCATTATCTTCAAGTATCTGCATTTGTATCTCATAAGTCCTAAATTGGATTAAGACTTGTAATTTGCAATGCTATAGTGTGAGAATTGTTATTATCATATTTATTTCTCTATAAGGGTATTTTTTTTAATATGATTCACAACTATAATTCATTAATTAATATAAATAATGATTCAAAATAATTACTATTTATAACCATTTTAAAACATATATATGAATATGTTTCACATTAATTTTTAAATGTAAATTGGATTTATATTTTTATTTAGATTTATCAAAATGACTCATAAGGTATGATTGTCTTGGTCAAAAATTACTAATTATGATAATTATATTATCAAGATAATTAAAGTAACAAATTCAATCCATTTTTGGCAACAAAAAGGGTGTGTAGAGAGACACATAACACCAACATTGAGAGACACGCCTAACACCAACATTAGGAGTCATACTCTCAATTTTTGGTTGAGTTGTTGACTCATTTATTAATTGATTTAATTGGTAATTACAGAATATAAATAAAGTTCTATTTCTTGTTGAACAATGAATTGATTACAGCCCATTTCCTCAATCCAAGAGACCATATTGTGGACATCCATCATGAGGAGAATACTCCTCATGGAAGTCTACCTTGGCTATAAAATAGAGGGCTTCACCTCTTCTGTCAAAAAGGATGCTTGTGCCTCCCAATAATCTCTTGCTTAAAGAATTAAAACAAGATAAGAGTCTTGAGAATTCACTTCTTATACATGTCTACTCTTCATGTACTAACACGTCCACCTAGTCAAGACTCTCTTCTCTCCATTGACCTTACCTTCTTGATGAGAAGTGAAGGCAAGGTGTTAGTCCTCGCATATTACGAAAACATTAAAATCACATCATATGCGATAAAAGTCATCTAGCCATACTAGTTAGCATATGGCAGCTGAAAATAAAAAAAATGATGAAACCACATGGTAGTGGAACCTTTGACATGTCGTTTCATCGAGACCACTCGTGTTTATGATTACCTCTTGAGGCGTGGTTGTAATCCTCAAAGCTTCTAAATGAAGAAGCCTCCTGACTCAAGTTTGATCCGACGATATAGGCATTGTGATGAGTCATGTACTTCCTGAGCAGCAATCCAAGGAAAAAACCTCCTGATTTAGTCTCAAGAAATGACTTGTCTTTTTACAAGAATGATGCACATAAGAGAATTGAGTTCCTCGAGCAATCGATCCAACATCACAATGGCATCACAACAACGATCGCGATCTCCACCAACCTTGAGCAGGGGGATGGTCTAGGGTTATGGAGAGAAAAATATTAGACATGTAGAAAGAGAATTTATTTATGCAACAATTGCATATAACTTATGGAAAGAGGGCTAAGGTTAGCCCTTTTAAAAGCATTTTGGAAGTTCATGGATCCCCATCCATGTGATTTCAATAATCAATAATTTAGATTGATTTATGTTTCTTTTAGTTCACAAAAAACAAAAATATAAAATACAGAGAGTTTAAAAATAATTTTTTAATTCTACCAATTAGTCATTAATTAAATCAATTAATCAATAAATGGATTTGAATTAAAAACGATCTATCCATTTACTATATTTAGGGTGGACATCCACCATGGTTCAAAACCCATGGATGTCAATTCTAAATCAAAATGGAATGAGTCAAATTAATTTATCCACTTTATTAATACTTTAATAATTTAATAATGATCAAATAATCCCAAATTATTTGTGATAACAACAATTATTGACGATTAAGATCTAAACTCTTCCATCCAATATTAGATCCCATCCACAATTATGTAATGTGAATCTAATTCACATTAACATATAAATTATGAATTTCAGCAACAATTAACTCTCTCTAGGATATTGTGGATCATATCCACATTATCCATGGTTATTGTGTATAGTGTCATACACTTTAATCATAACATTATATGTAAAACCAAATTAATTATCATGGATATCTATATCCGCATTGGTTATGATAATTAAATCCTATTTAATTTTCTAGTTTTTCAATGCTTCGATAAAATTACTCATGGAACCATTCTCGAACTCTTTTTAGGAATTGTGTGCCTTCTCCTTAGATACTTGGAGATAAGTCTAGGACGACTGTCTATGCCATGTATAGTAACTTAGACAATGACTTCCAATCTCATATCCAGATCTAGAATACCACATAAATGTTTCTGATCATGTCAAACATAATAATCCCATCTTTTCATTGCATATGAAACATATTCAGATCAATGTCCAATAATTGGATAAAGATAAGATACGTAGTTGATGAATAGGGACCTATCTATAGCTTTGAACAAGTCTAGAATAGTAATTGCTACGACCATCGATCTACTAAATACAACAACAATCAACCCACAATATATAAATGAATATCAAAGAGTGTGTGAGTCAAAATTTATTATAACACTTTTAAATGTGTATAGTGTAAGTATGAAGATTATTGAACTACTATGAGAAAGCGAGGAGTAGAAGTAAATTATTATTAATAATTGCTAATTAATAATTATTTTTAGGTTTTTTAGTTTTACTTGTTTATGCCTTTTATTTTATAAAGTTTTTGTGGGTATTTAATTATGCACATTTTTATGGGTTCTAAATGTTTTATAATTTTTTATAAGTTTTCAATTTTCAATTGTTTAAATTTAGCAAATTTTTATTTTTTTTATTTTTAAAAAAAAGTAAAAAAATATATAATATAACATATAATATGTAATTTTTAGTTTTCTAATAAGAGAAAAAAATTATTTTTAGTATTTATATTTTTCTCATTTCCATTCATTGATACCAAGAATGCCCTTTGGATTGCGCAACGTACCACCCACATTCCAAAGGTGCGTGCTTATTGTCTTCGCTGACATGGTTGGGAGTTTTCTTGAAGTTTTCATGGATTATTTCTCTTTATATTGTTATAGTTTTAATTCTTGTCTTCAATAATGTTGAAATCAAACTTTTTCAGGTTTTATTTATTGGAATTGATTACAAGGTGAAAATGTCACCAAAACCCAAAGAAGCATCAAATTTTTTTATTTATGTAATTCTCAAGCAAAAGAAATAAAACAAGCAATGTAAGCACGAGAATGTGCTATTTATGTGCATATATAGTGTATAGGATCTAACTCAGGGAGACCAAAAATCCCGAGATTTATGATCATAAAAAAATAAAAAAAGAAAATGAGTCTTTTTATTTTTCAACTCTTGGTCTTATTTTAAGGGTTTTCTCCTTTTTTATAAATTTTATTTTACGATTTTTTAGTTGTTTTGATTTTATTTTTTGTGTTTTTTAAATTATAATTTTTATATTATTAATTTTGAAGACAAAATAAAGAAAAGAATAAATAATAAGCAAAGAAAGCAATCTTTTTTATTTTTAAAATAAAGTAATAGTATGACAAAAATAAAAATCTTATTGTGTTTTTTGTATTTTTGTCTTGTTTTTGAGAATTTTTAAAGATTTTAGATTTTTTAAGGTTTCCAAAACAATTAAAAACATGTAATAGACAAAATTGAAAATAAAAAGTATGCTTTTACATTTTTTAATGGAAAACAAAATAAAAAATGGAGAAATATACACAAATAGGTAGGTAATTTTCAAGCTTATAAAAAGATATTTTATGAATGTTATGATTTTTGTGATTTTTTATGATTTTTTTATGTTTATAATATTTTATTATTTTTTGGTTTTTATAAGGAATTAAAAATGGATTTTAAACACAAATAAAACAAAAATTTAGTTAGAATTTTTAAAAGATTTTATAAATTTTTATTAATTAGATAATGCAAAGTGGGATATTTTTATTGTGTTTGAATTATGAAAAATATTAAAACTAATCATTATGAAAAAATAGCTATAATAGATGTGATCAATATGCATTTATAGAAATTTTTATGTAATTATTTAAGGAGATTAACTAACTATTAACCGTGATTAATAAAGCAATCTAATAAACCTTAGAACATGAACTAAAATGAAATAAAAAAACTCACTTGTTGGATCGAATCGATAACAAAATTAAGAAATGCGAAGGCTAATGATACAATTTATACATAAAAGAGGTGTGCGAGCGCATGCGAGTAGCACTAGTAACGAGCTATGAGGAATTTTATCATGCCTGAAGGACAATCAATACAAAATAACCAGAATACATATGTTAAGGCATGTCCTGTAGTTGCAACTGGATTCAAGCGGAAATGACCAAAACAATGAGACTTCTATGCAAATATTCAAACCATAGTTTAACACGTGTCCCCAGTGGGACATATTTATAATAAAAAGAAAATTCAAGGCTAAAGATGCAATTATTCATCGATCTTATGTGAAGCATGTGAGGATCCAATGGTTGTGGAACACATATGATGATTAGATTGAGGTCTTCAATTTGGGGCTAAAGGAATGGTGGCGATGCAAAATGGGAGCCATAGTTCCTGATCTAACGATGATGGGGAGCGATCACCGAATACACTGAAGGCTTGCTCTGATGAGATTCGATCGACCTACTCTCGACCAATATCCACTCAAATCTATTCCTGAAGGTCAATATTGCTTCTTGCAACAATCCTGCATTATATGGATATCTCGATGAAGCTTGATGATGATTGATCGATGATCTGCAACCCTGGTTGTACTGCTAATACTAGTGGAACTCGAGATCATGATCCTGCAAAATCATCCAAAGCACCTGCAAATGTTTTCGTTGCTTAGATCAATGTTCTTTGATCATGTTATTAGTAGAAAATGAAAGAAAATAGGAGAAATGGGTGACTCCAGCAGAAGATGGTCAGAAATAGAGTTGAAGTCTAGATCTAATGCGATTTGGGGGTTCAGGTAGTGGTAGAAGATAAAGAACAATCAAATGATTGTGATGCAATAATCAGAGAAAAAGAAAAACTCACGGTTGGGCTTCGATCGAGCATATCGAAGCTTATTAAAAAATGAACTGATGTAAACCAAAATGGGACAAAAATTGCAAAATATAACGTGGAAAAGATCATGTCTTGTCCTAAATTTACCTAGGATGAAAAAAGATGGGATGTGACCTGAATCTAATGGTAGGTTGCTGGAGAAGCTCAATTCATGACGGATCCCTAATGTGCAGATGGGATCGCTCCTCGCAGCCTCACTTCCTCTCTCTCGACCATAGAGAAGACACGTTGTCACCACATCTCACTCCTGGACTGAATCTCTGGAAAACAAAAAGGTGGAAAATGGATCTGAAATGAAATTGGATTAGGATGGGGTTTTGTATATTGTGAGATGAAGTGAAATTCAAAAGGGACATGAGCATGTGAATCATGGCTGAAAGTGAAAATTATTAAGTTGGTGTTAATGCTCTTTATTCTTGCTAATAAATGGAAGAAGAAATCAGGTGATTTTAGTGAATGGATCTGAAGGGAAAAGAGGTAAAGCAGGTCTGACGATACTTATTCGGGCGGATGCTAGAAGAGGGGCAAACTAACTGGGGTTAACTGATCCGGGTCCGCCCGATAGGGGCGCTCGACAAATGAGACAAAAACTAGAAAAAGAAAAAATAACACAAATTTATAAATAAATTAGAAATAAAATAGAAAATGCATTGAAATAAATAAATTATATAAATAGAAAATGTAATAAATACTAAGCTTATTTATGGAAATTTTTAATGAATTAAATAATTAGTTTAAAATAAATAATAACCTTTATTATATAGGTATTGATACCATTATATACAACACAATGATTTTTAATATTTATTTTTACAAATAAATATATAATTGAATAATTTATTAAATTTTTAGTATTTTCAAGTGTTGTAATTTCATTTTTGTTGGAAATTTATGAAATAACTTATTAAGTCAACTAACAAAGTTATTTATAATATTGGTATGTTGTACATATACAATATATACATAGTTTTATTTTTGTATTTTTTATTTTGTCGTTTTTATTTGCATTTTGTTTGGAACAAATACAATATGTACAAATATTTAAAAACACAATATGTATTGAAATCTACATAAAATAAATAAAAGAATATATTCACACAATGTACAATACAAGCACGGGATACAACTGTTGGACATGCGAGCCCACGACGAGCCATTATGCAATAAATGTTATTGCAAATATCACTCCCTGATCTGAAACTAAGAATAACTAATTTGCATGATAGGTCCCTTAGTACAATTAGGGTTATGTACCATGGCTATCTTAGTGATCATACAACTGTTGATTCAATTATTGAATCATAGAGGCTGGTGCTTGGATGAATATCTAAAGGGTTAGATTGATGACTCATCAAACACTGTCACATGATTGTTAAGATGTGATCTCCAGCCTGAGTAGGAGATGGCAATCCTTTCTCACATAGGCTGATATCTGACCGACCTCTTGATGCAGGTCCGCTGCATAGGAATAGAGATTCGGAGGTGTCAGATTAGTTAGGTAAAAGAGTTGACTTAACGAGATCGAGATAACCAAAGTCCTATGTCGTATGCTATCACGATATAGGCACGTATCCTTTGACAGAAGACAGATGTATTACTATAGGTCTGAGTATGTACATTTGGCGTAGCAATTGGTTGATGACCTAACCAGGTCTAAACACCGGCGCGCTGGTGTGCATATAAGGGCATATGAGTAATATGATCTCTCAAAGGGATCATGCAGGTTCACTACAGATTTGGAAGACATGAGCTCACTCATGAGATATTGGGAAGAATCAAATTCCGTGCACGGTCATCTCGCTTTGGAAGTTTGACTAAATTTGTGGGTTTGATATATACTTTTAGAAAGTATATGATCAAGACCTAGGTATGATATATGCTTTTGGAAAGTATATAATCGATACCAACTCCCAATGATCAAATG
Organism: Ottelia alismoides; assembly: GCA_037367405.1. Lineage (NCBI taxonomy): Eukaryota > Viridiplantae > Streptophyta > Magnoliopsida > Alismatales > Hydrocharitaceae > Ottelia > Ottelia alismoides. The sequence goes on along the minus strand of JAZKJV010000923.1, from coordinate 125,670 downwards.
AGAAACTTACTGATAAAACCCAGAAGTAGACAATATAAAGTTGATCTAATACTTCGGGTTTATTCTGAGTCTTCCAGTATGCAGGATGTACAGGTATTGGAAATACCCGAGGGTGATGTGATAATAAAACGATTGTATAACCATGACACGTCCATTCCTAGGGAGTGATGAAACGGGTCTGGAATTTAGTGACTCCTCTCAGTAGAGAAGTAATCTTATCTTGGTCCAAATGTTGGACATTGATCTGAATGTGATTCAGATGCAATAAGAAGATTAGATTTGCGGTCTTGATTTAATCAAGCATCTATGGGAGTCCCGAGACCTGGATTTGAGATGTGATCTCAATATCCAAGTCACTATATGTGGAACAATACAATCACCCTTTCCTTATATCCAAGTATCCACGGAGAAAGCTGATGAATCTCAGATTCATCACTCTAAATCTCATTTATTAAGCTCAAATACCTCAAAATCAACATCATTTATGCATCTATTCTTCATAATTAGCATTCATGCATGCTTTCATAAGAATTGCATTTTAGCACTAATTTCTGCACAAAATAAGAAGCCAAAAAATTTCCCACAAAAAATGATATGTAAATAGCCTAACTTCCCTGATTTTTAACTCATTCATGCTAACTCCAAATGACCCAAAACCACTTCCACTGTGTACATATCATTAACAAAAATAAATAAAAAATACAAAAAAATAATACCCAAATAAGTGGACCAAAAACCCAAACCCTAGTTTTAGGATTTCCGAACTAAAAACCTCATATATTCATCATCTAGTATCTATTTTAATCCTACTTATTTTGAACTAATGTACATTCAATTACCTTCAAAACAATACCAAGTTCAAGTGAATCGGAGCTCATATGTGAAAGTTGGATTTTGGGCCTCTTTTGTACATTTTGTATTTTAACGGTTTTTGACCTGATATTTTATGTACATATTTTATCAAATAATAAAAATAAAAAAATAGCTTAATGTGTAATTATTTATCTTGAATTTTACCATATTTTTTCTGGATTTTTATCTTGTTTAAAAATGACAAAAAAATAATAAAACCCAAAAATCAAGGTATTCTATGTACATGGGATACCCCAAAAATTCACTTTGTGCAACTGATCAATTTTGGTTTTGATGTCTTCATAAAAGTTGTAGATCTCATCGAGACGAGTAATTTTTATGAAAAACCTTTATTGATCCGAGGCCGTTTGCTATTTATTTTGTATTTTATAAAGGATTTTTCTCAGAATTTTCTGGTGCTGACACGTGGCAGCATCTGGTGCCACCACCTATCAGCCATTTTTGGCCTTTTTATATATCGTTTTTATAAAAAAATATAAAATAAATAAATAAATAAATAATAAAAAAATAAAAATAAAAGGCCGCTCACGTGCAACGCACGTGCCGCCCCCGCACGCGCACTGCACGTGCTCTGTCGCTCCTCACACCCTCTCGCCGCCACATGGCATGATCCCAGCTATTCGATCACGGCCGATCGGACGACTGTTGTACTCTTCAACCTCCCGACTTTCCCAATCGGGAACGCCGCCGCACCCCACAATTTCTTCGCTGCCCATCTCGCGAACTTCGCGTCGCCCCGCGATCTCCTTCCATTTTGCCCTCAATCACCGATACTACTCTCGAATCGAACCTGAAATCTTCGCTGCAAATCTCCGATCATACCCAATCAACACATCCTCGATTCAATTCCACGGTCGGTCGACTCCTCAACCTATAAAAGCTCGCTCTGTCGCTCTTGAAGACTTTCATCCGCCGCTTTGCGCTTTAACGAAGGTGACAACTTCGCGTGGGCTTCGCCGACGACATCCGAGGGAGCTAACCGCCCCTTGTTGCAGATGCGCCCCTCCGCCGCACTGCTCCGGGTCTGGTGTTCGTCATCATTGAGCCCACAACTTCGCCAACCACCAACGACCTCCATCACCAACAACTACGTCATCTACACCTTCCTTATCAACAACTTGTTGCACCACCGCCAGGAGCTCATCTACTCCGACAACAATCATCGACAACTCCACCAACTTCCGCCAGGGCATCACCTTCAATGTGCTCGACTTCGTCGTCGCTGCTACAGGCCGTTGTTGCTCCTCCACGCCATACACCTACACGACCGAAGCACCTCCGGCCGTCCTCTGCCCTGGGCTGCTCCCTCGACACTGTCGTAAGCTCCCTCCGCGGCATCGAAGCACCACACTCGCCGGAGGCCCCCCCTCAGACGCTCCTCCACGGACCAGGACCAAGCCCGGAGCCCGAGGCCCCCCACCATGTGCGTCGAGGGGGAGCGTCAGCAATCCCAGGGGTCACGTGCAGCACACGTGATCCTCTGGGTAAATTATAGAAGCCCCCCTGGATTTCCCATATTCACAGAATCACCCCCACCAGCCAGAGGCACGTGCACAGCACGTGTCTCGTGGGATTTGTGCAGAAATACCCTTTGGGGTATAGGTATTTATTATTTATACCATGTTATGCATTGCCTTTATTAATTTTTATATTTATATATTACAATTACACCCCTATGTTTCTTTGTGATTTCAGACTCCTACGTTGCATTATTTAATTATCCAAAAATAACATGAGGTTCTTCCATTAATTTCAACTGTTTGTCATATTGTGGATATTTTTGTGATCATTGGTTAATTAATAATTAATTGTTTTATGGAAAATTGCATATTTTCCCATTTCATGCTCTTAAATTTATCATTGATTATTTGTTGCCCTAAAAATTCCTGAAAAATCACCTATTGTAGAATTAATTGTGTTTAACATTGTATCCAAAAAGATTTGCATTTGCGTGCATAGTTTTCCATGTAAAAATCATTTTGTATATTTCAGTGTTTGATTTTTAATAGGTATTAAATCTCATGTTTTCGAGGATTAGAATTTTTTTGAGATCAATCACCTAGTGATAGATCTTAGATAATTTTATCCCGTGAAAATAATTAGGTTTAGTACTTATTATAATTAAATATTGGAATTCATTTTGTTTACATTTAAAAAATCATAAACAATTCATATTGCATCCAAAAATTCCAAAAACAATAAAGTGCATTCATTTCACCATATTTTGCATCGTGACCAGGTTTCATATTTTTCGGATATCGTTTGAGCATAATTCACATTTTAGTCCCTAAAATAGGCCAAACTTGCATATTACATCCTTTATTGCATTAAAAATACCAAAAAAAGACCGCCTTGAAAACCGCACATGAATTTTGATAGACATAATTCTAAGTTGTTCATTTGCCTCCTTGTGTTCGACCTTGGGACTTGCCTAAGTAAAATAAACATAAAACCGCATTGATTAAAATTGACGAATATTTTGTGGTTATTTTCTTGACCGATTTCGATTACCACCTACAATGAACGACAAATCATATTTTTACGCACGACGATAAATACACATCTTTAACAAGCAAATTTCGGACTCGTCAAAAGCGCATTATCCTTGAAATAGTTCATGGATAATTTCATTGTTGATATATGTATCCAAGCATTGAGAAAATTGATAATAAAATGTGATTTAATTATAATGGATAACATGAATTTCATTCATATTATAAGGAGAGATATCTAAGATAATTAAATGTGATTTAATTATAAAAAATGTGAATAGTGTGAATTTGATTCATATTATTTTGGCAAATGAGAATAGAAATCCAAGATGATTAAATATGATTTCATTATCATGGATATGAATAATATGGATAGCACTATCCATATTAATTATATATATTATAAATGAGATTTATAATATATAAGAGAGAGCTATTTGTGATTTATATTTGTTGATTAATTATTGATGTGAATTGGATTCACATTAGATGATTAATTAAAAGATAATTACATTTTGTTTTGGTATGTGAATGTGATTCACATTTTTCCAATGACATGATTGCAATATTTCACAAGATAATTATGAATTATTTTTGTGAAATAATTTACAACTATTGCTTTTGTAAATCCTAGAGATATCATGAGATAATGATATCTCATGAGATAATGAGATCTTAAGAGATAATGAGATCTCATGAGATGTGGTAGCCATCCCCCCTTTTTAGGGGATATGGTTTATCTCCTCATTATCTCCAAGGATAATTAAGTGATTTGATTTGAATTTAAATATATTGATTTATCGATATATATAAAATTAAATTAATTGTTGTTGTATTTTTACAACAAGATCATAGCCATTGAAAGAAACACAAATCAATCTCAACCATTGATTGTGTTTTATCCATGGATTGGGATCCATGGACTCCCAAAACCCTATATAAGAAGAGGCATCCATTGCTCTTCATGAAATATATGATTAATGATGAATGCTCTCTCTCGCTCTCTCTTTATATATACACACACGCCCACTCTCTATCTCTCATGTGGTCGTCCACCATGGATGCCCTAGAGAGATCCTCCATCGCCATAGCATCGTCGTTATGTTGCCTGATCATATACTCGTGGATCTCCATCTCTTTCGGTGCATCTCGATTGTGAAGAAGATGTTGGATCTCGTGTGTCGAGATCAGGAGATCCGTGGCTTGGATCATCAACATGGATTGCGAGGAGCACATGTCTTATCAATGCGCTCGCAAGCGTCTCCTCTGACGGATTGGACTTGAGATAGGAGGTCTCTTTGTTTAGAGACTCGATCGCAACCACACTTCAAGAGGTAATCCTATTACTTGTTTGTGGTTTAGACGAAACGATCCGAGAAGTGTTCTTAGATAATGTGGTTTCGTCACATGAAATTTTTAATTTCCGCTACATCGAACAACTAGTGCGACTAGTCGCTCCCGATCGTATACGATGCGATCATCAGGCTTCCGTGATGCGCTTGAGTATTTTTCTCATGTCCTTCAAGTAGTATCAAAGCCAGGTTTCCAAAGGTTTTGGATGAGATCCATGAACCTACGAAGATTTGGGCTCGTTTGGGTTCGTGAAAATTTTAGCATCTAAATAATTTTTGCAATCTGTCTTGTGATAAAATTTCGGTCCTGTTTAAAATGTTTGAACATAAATTTTAAATTAGATAATTTTCCCCATTAATTAAGGAAATAGTAGGATTTGAGTTTGTGTGATTTGGAATCCGATAACTCAAGGTATGATCTTTTTAATAACCATATATCCACTGTTTTGGGGATTGCAGATCATGACGTAATCAAGATGTTAATTACCGATTTGAAATGCCTTGAAATGCATGTAAATCAATTAGTTTCTGCGTAAAGCAAATTAGCAAACTTTAGGAGCTTATTTTGCTTAATTTCGATTTAATTTGATTGAGATATGGTAATTTTAGTAAGTGAGGGTCACTGCTGAAATTACTTTCCAAATCAAGAACCTAGTGATTGTCATTTAAGAAATTAGTGAAATTAAATTGTTTAGATTCTTAGAATAGTTGTGCATAAATATTTGTGAAATATTTGATGATAATTATTTCCATAAATGGCATTGCCCTAACCAATTATTGATTAGATGTGATCTAGATCACAAATTGGTTACATGATCTACATGATCTACATTCCAACAAATATGTTGCTTGAATAGGATTTGGGATTTATTTGTTGGACATACGAGCCCACGGAGAGCCATTATGCAATAAATGTTATTGCGAATATCATTCCCTGATCTGAAATGAATAACAGATAATTTGCATAATAGGTCCCTCAGTACAATTAGGGTTATGTACCATGGCCAACTTGATGATCATACAGCTGTTGATTCTACTATTGAATTATAGAGGCTGGTGCTTGGATGAATATCTAATGAGTTAGATTGAGGACTTATCAAGCACCGCCAAATGATTGTTAAGAGATGATCTCCAGCCTGAGAAGGAGATGGCAATCCTTATATCTAAAGGTTGATATCTGACCGACCTCTTGATGCAGGTCTTCTACATAAGAATAAATATTCGGAGGTGTCAGATTAGTTAGGTCAAAGAGTTGACTTTACGAGATCGAGATAACCAAGGTCCTATATCATATGCTGTCATGATATAGGCATGCATCCTCTGACCAGAGACAGATGTGTTACCATATATCTGAGTATGTACATTTGGCAGACCACTAGGTTGATGACCTAACCAAGGTCTATACACCGGCGCACTGGTGTGCATATAAGGGCATATGAGTAATACGATATCTCAAAGGCATCATACAGGTTCATTTACTGAACTGGAAGGCATGAGTTCACTCATGAGATATAGGGAAGAATCAAATTCCGTGCACGGTCATCTCGCTTTGAAAGCTTGACTGAATTTGTTAGGTTTGATGTATATTTTTGAAAAGTATATGATCAAGACCTAGGTATGATATGTATGCTTTTGGAAAGTATATGATCGATACTGACTCCCAATGATCGAATGAGAAACTTAATGATAAAACCATGAAGTAGACAGTATAAAGTTGATACAATACTTTAGGTTTATTCTGAGTCTTCCAGTATACAGGATGTACATGTATTGGTAATACCTGAGGGATATGTGATCATAAACGATTGTATAATCATGACGCTTCCATTCCTAGGGAGTGATGAAACAGGTTTGGATTTTAGTGACTCCTCTCAGCAGAGAAGTAATCTTATCTTGGTCCAATTGTTGGACATTGATCTGAATGCGATTCAGATGCAATGAGAAGATTGGATTTGCGGTCTTGATTTAATCAGGTATCTATGGGAGGCCTGCGACCTGGATTTGATATATGATCTCAATGTCCAAGTCACTATACGTGGAACAATACAATCGCCCTGTCCTTATCTCCAAATATTCGCGGAGAAAGCGTATTATCCTTGAAAGAGTTCAGGATAATTTCATTATTGATAAAGTATCCGAGCATTAAGAAAATAGATAATTAAATGTGATTTATTTATCATGAGTAATATGAATTTGATTCATATTATAAAGAGAGTTATCTTAGATAAATAAATGAGATTTGATTATCAAAGATGTGAATAATGTGAATGTGACTCATATTATTTGGGCACTCGAGAATAGAGATCCAAGATGATTAAGTGTGATTTAATTATCATGGATATGAATAATGTGGATAGCAATATCCATATTAGTCATATATATTATAAATGTGATTTATAATATATAAGAGAGAGCTATTTGTAATTTACATTTGTTAATTAAATGTTGATGTGAATTGGATTCACATTAGACAATTAATTGAAAATATAATACACATTTTATTTTAGCTTGTGAATATGATTCACAATTTTTCAATGGCAAGATTGAAATATTCACAAAATAATTATCTATTATTTTTGTAGAATAATTTACAACAAGTGTTGTTGTGAATCTTGGAGATTTCCATGAAATAATGTAATCTCATGAGATCTCATGAGATTACATGAGATTGCCACCAAATCCAATATTATGGAAGGAGGCAATCTTCATTCCATAATCTCCATGCTTGACTGATTTAATTTGGGATTGATTTATATTGATTTATCAATATAGATTTAGTCTAAATTAAATTAATTGTTGTTGGTTTTTACCAACACAAATCTTAGCCATTAAAAGAAACACAATCAATGAGAGCCATTGGATTTGTGTTGCCCACGGATTGAGATCCATGGATCCCAAAATATTATAAAAGGAGAGGCACCCCATTGCTCTTCTTTACACACAAGAGAACATAAGTCTCTCTCTTTCTCTCTCTCTCTCTCTACACATTAGCCCTCTCTCTTCCTCTCTCATGGCCGTCCACCATGGATGCCCTAGAGGGAGTCTCCATCGCCGCAGCATTGTCGTTATGCTGCCCGATCATTTGCTCGTGGATCTCCGTCTTCTTCGGTCCCCCTCGCTCGTGAAGAAGACGTCAGATCTCATGTGTCGAGATCAGTAGATTCGTCACTTGGATCATCAACATGGATTGCGAGAATCACACGATTCATCCCCGCGCTCGCAAGCGTCTCCTCCGTCGGATCGGACTTGAGACAGGAGGTCTCTTCGTTTAGAGACTCGATCGCAACCACGCTTTAAGAGGTAATCCTATTACTTGTTTGTGGTTTAGACGAAACGATTCGAGAAGTTTTCTTGGATCATGTGATTTCGTCACAAGAATTTTTTTTAATTTCCGCTGCATAGAACAACTAGTGCGACTAGTCGTTCTTCGTCGTATTCGATACGATGCTCACACTTCCGTGATGCGCTTGAGGATCTAACCATATCCTTCAAGTGGTATCAGAGCCAGGTTGGTGGTTTTGGATACGATCCATTAACCGAGGATGATTTGGGTTCATTAGGGTTTGTGAAAGTTTTCTTGCATTTCATTTTCGTATCTCTGTTTTAAAATTATTTTCGACACTGTTTAAATTATTTAAACACGAAAATAATAGTTATATTTGGTTCCCCATTAAATAAGGAAACTGTAGGATCTGAGTTTACGTGATTTCGATTCCTTTTGCTCAAGTTATGCTCATTTTAGTGAGTATGTATCCACAATTTCAGGGACTGCGAATCTCAACGTAATTAAAGAGTTAACTGCGGATTTGAAACGCCTTTAAATGCGTGTAAATAACTTAAGTTCTGTTGTATATCAAATTAGAAAACTTTAGGAACTTACTTTGCTTTATTTGGATTTAAATTGATTGAGATATGATATTTTTAGTAAGTGAGGGTCACTGTTGGAAATACTTTCCTAATCAAGAACCTATTGATTGTCATTTAATCAATTAATGAAATTGAATTGTTTAATTTCCTGTAATAATTGTGCATAAATATTTGTGAAATATTCGATGATAATTATTCCCTTAAATGACATTCCTTAACCATTATTTGATTAGATGTGATCTAGATCACTAATTGGTTACATGATCTACATGATCTACATTCCAACAAACATGTTGCTTGAATAGGATTTGGGATTTGTTTAGCAAATCTCATTATAATATTAATCAAAATTATTTTTATTATTATATGGTATAATTTTGGTTGAAGAACCGATGATCATCTCAAGTATAAAATGATCTATTTTGCATTATCCTTTCCCGAGGTGGATATGGTGTCTAGTCGGAGAGCATTGGGGTAGCGGGTTGCAACGTATGTGGTCCGTCCCCACTCTCATCGGTACTGGCCATGATAGCGGGTAGGGTTAGTATAATGCTTAAGAAATCATGATGTATATCTAATTATTAAAATTTGAAATAATACGTATTTGAGATAATACCATGATTCAAGTAACAATAAAGAATGTTGGTTGGATATTAATTGGATCACTAATTTAATATGATTAGATTAATTGGAATCCAATTAAAATTAAAACACTCTATTATGAATAGAGATGTTATTTCCCTTGGAAGAATTAATCATAATGAATATGATTCATAATGATTACTTAGAATTTGAATATTATATGGAGGATCACATAAGTGACATCCAAGGTCTCCCGTCAAGGCGAAGGGTTCCCTCGTCAGGGATTGTATGTAGGAGACGCATGTCTGAAGTGACATCTCCTATATGCAAGCGCATCTGGATCGGGCTCTTTGCTTCTCGAAAGAGTAAGGTCGTATACGTAGTGACCCCAATATCGGATCCTCATATTATTGGGGCGATATTAGATTGCGTATAGCGAGTACTATTCCTGTTGATGATTGGTTCAATTAATGATGGGTCAACATCGCCTTAGGGGTGATGGGCCCGGGTGTTAAAGACTGAATTCGGAGATGCAAGTTAGACTTACAAGGTGGAATGTGTTCCCACTTCTTTTTATCCGAGTTGCAGATTCTCATATTATTGGGATGTAACAAAGATAAGGAAGGAGATCCCAGATCTTGCTGATATATGAAGGTAAGTATATCTCTTACATTGAAAGTGATTAAGGGAATGAACTTTCAATGTTGACAAGGCAAGACAACTTTGATATAAAAAGAACTCCTAAATTAAAGTAAAATATGTATATATTTTAAATATGTACACTTATGCAAATTTCTTATTTCAGGTAATCCTTCGTTAAACCCACTCAATGTTATACTCAATAATAACCAGTAAAATATCACGGATTGGACTCATGATCCAAATATTATACTTACAGTTGGACACATAATGTTTGTGGTTGCAATGTGCAAGTTTCCTCATAATAATGAAGAATGACAATTAAATAGATAGCAGGACTACATCCCTAGGGTCTATATGTCTCTATAGTCTTAATCTCTCATCGGATGTACTTTGGAAGTGACATGTCGATGATGATCGCAATTGTCAAATAATCCTTATAAAATCAATGAAGATATTGTGGCATACATATGTGCTCTTGACATTTATCATGAATGAGACGGTTCACTGCATCATGCAGAATGATAGCTCTATAAGAGATGATGTATCCAAAATGTTTGAATACCTACCTGAACTAATGTTTCAAGAGTTTAGATGGATGTAGATACGATGAATGTCATCGTTCTACTGTTTATACTCTAGTCATTTATGAAGCTTCATAATATTCATATTGTATGAATTTAATGAAGCATGTATAAATGTTGAAATGCTCTTACATTGAATTCCTTTTAAATTTAACATAAGAGATCCTTAGTCTTAAGCAACGGTTGTTTATAGATGAAGGGAGCGTAGTGGAAGCATGGGTCGAACCCGATTAAGAAGGAAAGTCAAAGAGTTGACCTACTTCTGTGACTTCCATATGGCATCCAGATAGTAAGTTGAATGCTAATACTGCAATGAGTGGATGTACTATCTAGGATCCTTAGTGAAGGACTCAGATAGAGCATCATAATAATCTACATATAATCATTGAATTTGACTTACTTATTTGATAAGATAAAGTCTAATAATTGTATCTTAATCTTCTAACAACACTTTCAATAGGTTGTATATGTTTTAGAAGACTGGAAAATTTGATCTTAAGGTTTATAGTTATCCACATGGATATTGATGCAATTATTGCAACAATCTATGTTGGAATGATAGACTTGTTAATTTCAGTGGGAGAGCCCTTAGTCTTAGAGAATGTCATTATGACCTAGATATAAGAATACACTCATTGTTTGTTTCTAAATGTTGGAAATAAACAGGAATTCTGAATAAAACTATCATAAAGAGTTATGATGGATATATTTCATGTAGTAATCTAATATCTAGTGGACTCCACAAAATTAGAAAATTAATGAATGGTTCATTAAGATTTCTAATACTGAAAATAAAAAACTTTATAAGATCAATTGGAGGATGAGGATCAATTGAAAATGATCTGGCATCAAGTTTTGGACATATGTCTATTGATGATATCAATGGACTAGTGAGAGATGAAACTTTAGATTGTCTAAAGGTTTAAATCTTACATGTGAATATTGTATTCGAAAGTAAAAATGTCCAATACACCCTTCCTTGGTTTGGTGTAATATGTCAAGGTATTCAGGATCTCATACATATTGATGTATGTGGATCGTCATAGTATGGATATGTGATATCTATTGATGATTATGTATGATATAAGATTTCTTCTTTTCACCTAAGAAACCTTTGAAATGTTCAAAGATTTCATTATTTTGATTTAGAACCAAAGTTTGAAGGAAGATAAAATGAATTTGATCTAATCTAGGTAGCAAGTACATGTTAGATAAATTCAAAGAATACCTTATGGAGATATGAATATCATTTCTATCTCAATCCTCCTAATACACCTTGATTCAATAGAGTTGTAGGGAGATACAATTGGATCATGTGTGACATGATTTGATCAATGATGAATTTTAGCATAATTTCTTCTTAGTTTCCAGGCATATATGTAGTAGAGACTACATTATATATCCTTAATAAGATTCCATGCAAATAAGCAGGAATCTAGCACTAGAGAGTGCTACTTCATTAGGAAAATAAAGGACGGTATTGGATACCTACTTTATGACCTTCAGATTCTTAAGATATCTCATCTCTGAGAATGTGATTCTTAGAGGTTGAGACTCTTGAGAATCAAGATGAAAATGAAGTGTAGGAACTTATTTAATCTTGAGAAGATAATGAGGCTCATGAAATCGGAAACTAAAAGGATAATAAAAGATGAAACACTTATACCTTTTCAAATGAGTTTGAGGATGTAGTCCATGTGTCAGAGAAATCTGACAATGATGGGATTTCATGTGATGAAGCTCCTAAGGATCATGACATGGAAAGATGGATGATAGCAATAAAGTTTAAAGTAGACTTCATATACAAGTGTTGTATATGGACCCTCGAGGATCCACCTATATCGGTAACACCCATAAAGGTGTAAATAGATCTTCAAGAGATGTAAGTCAAGATTGCATTCCTCTGTGAATACCTCTCCGAGGATATTTACATAATGTAGCCCCAGGGCTTCATGGTTGAGAAAAGCAAGGTGTGCAAGCTAAGGAATCCATCTATGGACTCAAATAAGCTTTTTGAAGTTGGATCATAAGATTTGATGAAATTATAAATGTTATGATTTCAGATAAAATCTAGGTGAGCATATGAAGCTTTGTGGGAGTACCCATTGTGTTCATCATGCTAAATGTAGATGATATCCTAATCATTTAAGATGATATAAGGATAATAATAAGTGTTTGATTATCTGGTTGTTCCATAACATGAGATATGATCTCAAGGATACCTCTTGGATCTTAGTTCTGAAGGTGTTCAGAAGCAAAGAGAAGAGGGTACCGGGACTTTCACAATAGTAGTACACCTTGAACATATTCCATTTTCTGGAAAATTCCAAGAAAGGCTTCCATCCCTTAAGATATGGTACTGACCTATCTAAAGGGATAGCACCTCAAAGAGTTGAGGAAGTATATGCTAAAACTGAATGCCCTTGCGCATCAGTTATGAGAAGCTGAGTGTATGCTAGATGTGTGCAAAAGCCAGATATCTGCCATGCGGTGGGAGTAGTAAAGAGTTGCTAATCCTACCATGGAGAGAAAACACTTGATTGTAGTAATAACCAAATCTTCCTAGAGGACAAGATTTTTGAGATAATGATCTCAAAGTCTTATCTTAAAAAACTTAAGACTTTATAGATAGAGATCTAAAAGGTCTTGACTGTAGATACCTTAAGAGATAGTGATCTCCAGGAATAAGGGTATCCTGATAAGGATTATGGAAATACTGGATATGATAATTATTAGGCTATAGTGTCAAGGACACTATAGCCAACAAGATTGAGCATTGGTTGCATAAGATGCAACATGCGCATTATATGCGAGCACTGTTACTGGAGATATGCAAGTGCCGTAAAAGGACTTGGCGTAGTCTCGCAGGAACAGAGTGACTAATCAGCTTACCTAGCTATTTTCTAAATATCCTATGATTGTCACATGAGTGTGGGTTTATATGATTAGCCCATTAATGGTTCTTTGGGCTAGTGGGAGATTGCTGGACATACGAGCCCACGACGAGCCATTATGCAATAAATGTTATTGCAAATATCATTCCCTGATCTGAAATGAAGAATAGATAATGTGCATAATAGGTCCCTTAGTACAATTAGGGTTATGTACCACGGTCATCTTGATGATCATACAATTGTTGATTCTACTATTGAATCATAGAGGCTGGTGCTTGGATGAATATCTAATGAGTTAGATTGAGAACTTATCAAGCACCATCAAATGATTGTTAATAGATGATCTCCAGCCTGAGTAGGAGATGGCAATCCTTATCTCTAAAGGTTGATATCTGACCGACCTCTTGATGCAGGTCCTCTGCATAAGAATAAATATTCGGAGGTGTCAGATTAGTTAGGTCAAAGAGTTGACTTTACAAGATCGAGATAACCAAGGTCCTATATCGTATGCTGTCATGATATAGGCACGCATCCTCTGACCGGAGACAGATTTGTTACTATATGTTTGAGTATGTACATTTGGCAGACCAATAGGTTGATGACCTAACCAAGGTCTATACACCAGCGCACTGGTGTGCATATAAGAGCATATGAGTAATACGATCTCTCAAAAGGACATACAGGTTCATTTACTGAACTGGAAGGCATGAGTTCACTCATGAGATATTAGGAAGAATCAAATTCCGTGCACGGTCGTCTCGCTTTGGAAGCTTGACTGAATTTGTAGGTTTGATATATATTTTTGGAAAGTATATGATCAATACCTAGGTATGATATGTATGCTTTTGGAAAGTATATGATCGATACCGACTCCCAATGATCGAATGAGAAACTTACTGATAGAAACATGAAGTAGACAGTATAAAGTTGATCCAATACTTCGGGTTTAGTCTGAGTCTTCCAGTATGCAGGATGTACAGGTATTGGGAATATGAATTCGATTCATATTAGAAAGAGAGTTATCTTAGATAATTAAATGAGATTTGATTATCAAAAATGTGAATAATGTGAATGCGATTCATATTATTTGGGCACTCGAGAATAGAGATCTAAGATGATTAAATGTGATTTAATTATCATGGATATGAATAATGTGGATAGCAATATCCATATTAGTCATTTATGTTATAAATGTGATTTATAATATATAAGAGAGAGCTATTTGTAATTTACATTTGTTAATTAAATGTTGATGTGAATTGGATTCACATTGGACAATTAATTGAAAATATACTTCACATTTTATTTTGGGTTGTGAATATGATTCAAAATTTTCCAATGGAAAGATTGTAATATTAAAAAATAATTATCAATTATTTTTGTAGAATAATTTACAACAAGTGTTGTTGTGAATCTTGGAGATTTCTATGGAATAATGTAATCTCATGAGATCTCATGAGATTACATGAGATTGCCACCAAATCCAATATTATGGAAGGAGGCAATCTTCATTCCATAATCTCCATGCTTGACTGATTTAATTTGGGATTGATTTATATTGATTTATCAATATAGATTTAATCTAAATTAAATTAATTGTTGTTGGTTTTTACCAACACAAATCTTAGCCATTAAAAGAAACACAATCAATGAGAGCCATTGGATTTGTGTTGTCCATGCTCTTCTTTACACACATTGCTCTTCTTTACACATAAGAGAACATAAGTCTCTCTCTCTCTCTCTCTCTCTCTCTCTCTCTTTCTCTCTACACATTAGCCCTCTCTTCCTCTCTCATTGCCGTCCACCATGGATGCCCTAGAGGGAGTCTCCATCGCCGCATCGTTGTCGTTATGCTGCCCGATCGTTTGCTCATGGATCTCTGTCTCCTTCGGTCCGCCTCGCTCGTGAAGAAGATGTCGGATCTCGTGTGTCGAGATCAGTAGATTCGTCACTTGGATCATCAACATGGATTGCGAGAATCACACAATTCATCCCCGCGCTCGCAAGCGTCTCCTCCGTCGGATCGGACTTGAGACAGGAGGTCTTTTCGTTTAGAGACTCGATCGCAACCACGCTTCAAGAGGTAATCCTATTACTTGTTTGTGGTTTAGACGAAACGATCCGAGAAGTCTTCTTGGATCATGTGGTTTCGTCACAAGAATTTTTTTAATTTCCGCTGCATAGAACAACTAGTGCGACTAGTCGTTCTTCGTCGTATTCGATACGATGCTCACGCTTCCGTGATGCGCTTGAGGATCTAACCATATCCTCCAATTGTCATTTAAGAAATCAGTGAAATTAAATTGTTTAATTTCTTGGAATAATTATGCATAAATATTTGTGAAATATTTGATGATAAATATTTCCATAAATGGCATTTCCCTAACCAATTATTTATTATATGTGATCTAGATCACAAATTGGTTACATGATCTACTTGATCTACATTCCAACAAATATGCTGCTTGAATAGGATTTGGGATTTGTTTAGCAAATCTCATTATAATACTAATCAAAGTGGTTTTGATTATTATTATTATTATTATTATTATTATTATTATATGGTATAATTTTGTTTGAAAAACCGATGATCATCTCAAGTACAAGTGATCTATTTTGCATTATCCTTTCCCGAGGCGGATATGGTGCCTACTCGAGGAGCGTTGGGGTAGTTGGTTGCACCGTGTGTAGTCTGTCCCACTCCCGTTGGTACTGGCCATGACAACGGGTAGGGTTGGTATAATGCTTAAGAAATCGTGATGTATTTCTAATTATTAAAATTTGCAATAATATGTATTTGTGATAATACCATAATTCAAGTAACAACTAAGAATGTTTGTTGGATATTAATTGGATCATTAGTTTAAAATGATTAGATTAATTCGAATCCAATTAAAATTAAGACACTCTATTATAAATAGATGTGTTATTTCGCTTGGAAGAATTGATCATAATGAATGTGATTCATAATGATTAATTAGAATTTGAATATGATATGGAGGATCACATTAGTGACATCCATGGTCTCCCATCAAGGCGAAGGGTTCCGTCGCTAGAGATTGTATGTCGGAGACACCTGTCCGAAGTAACAGCTCCTGCATACAAGCCATTTGGATCGGGCTCTTCGCTTCTTGAAAGAGTAAGGTCGTATACGTAGTGACCCCAATATCAAGTCCTCATATTATTGGGGCGATATTGGATTGTGTATAGCGAGTATTAAGCTTGTTGATGGTTGGTTCAATTAATGACGGGTCAACATCACCTTAGGGGTGGTGGGCCTGGGTATTAAAGACCGAATTGGGAGATGCAAGTTGGACTTGCAAGGTGGAATGTGTTCCCGCTTCTTTTTATCGGAGTCACAAGTTCTCATATTATTGGGATGTGACAAAGATAAGGAAGGAGATCCTAGATCTTGCTTGAGATATAATGGTAAGTATATATCTTACATTGAAAGTGATTAAAGGAATGAACTTTTAGTGTTGACAAGGAAAGACAACTTTGATATAAAAACTCCTAAATCAAAGTAATATATACACTTATGCAAATTTCTTATTTCAGATAATCCTTCATTAAACCCACTCAATGTTTCCTCAATAATAAGCAGTAAAATATCATGTATCGGACTCATGATCCAAATATTGTACTTGCAGTTGGACACATAATACATGTGGTTGCATTGTGCAAGTTTCCTCAACATAATGAGGTATCACAATTAAATAAGACAATAAGACATCACCTTAGGGTTCGTATGTCTCTATAGTCTTGATCTTTCATCGAGTGTACTTTGCAAGTGACATGTCGATGGTGATCGCAATTGTCGAATAATCACTATAAAAATCAAAGAAGATGTTTTGGCTTACATATGTGCTCTAGACATTTAATCATGAATGACACAGTTCTCTGCATTATGCAGAATGGAAGCTTGAAAGAGATGATGCATTCAAAATGTTTGAATACCTACCTGAACCAATGTTTTAAGAGTTTAGATGGATGTAGACATGATGAGTGTCATCATTCTACTGTCTATACTCTAGTCATTCATGAAGCTTCATAATATTCATATTGTATGAATTTAATGAAGCATGTATAAATGTTGAAATGCTCTTACATTGAATTCTTTTGAATTTAACATAAGAGATCCTTAGTCTTAAGCAATGGTTGTTTATAGATGAAGGGAGTACGATGGAAGCATGGGTCAGATCGAAGATGAGAAGGATATTCAAAGAGTTGACCATACTTCTATGACTTCCACATGACATCTTAGGAGTTGGATGAATGCCAATAATGCAATAAACTGGTATGTTGATAGTATGACTATCAAGTCTGTCTAGAATTCTTAGAGAAGGACACAGATAGAGCATCAGAATAATATACATAAATCATTGATATTGATTTGCTTATTAAATAGGATAAAGTCTTATAATTGTATCTCAATCTTCTACAATACTTGCAATGGGTTGCATATGCTTTAGAAGACTGGAAAATTTGATCTTCAGGTTTAATAGTCATTTACATGGATTTTGATGCAATTGTTGCAACAATCTCTATAAGATAGATGAACTTCATATTTTCAGTGGGAGAGCCCTTAGTATAAGGGAATGTCTCTATGATCTAGATATTACTATGATCTAGATATTAGTGTACACTCATTTTTGTATCTAAATGTTAGAAATAAACATGAATTCTGGAATAAACCTATCACAAAGAGTTATGATGGATATATTTCAGATAGTAATCTAACAATTAGTGGACTCCACAAAATTAGAAAATTATTGAATGATTCAATAAGATTTCTAATATTGAAATTAAACCTTTAAAAGATAAATAGGAGGATGAAGATCATTTAACAATGATCCGGCATCAAGTTTTGGACATGTGTCTGTTGATGAGATCAATGGACTAAAAAGATATGAAACTTTAGAATGTCTAAAATTTCAAATCTTACATACTTGTGAATATAGTATTCAAAGTAAAATGTCCAATACACACTTCTCTGGGAAGGGTGTTAGATGTCGAGGTATTCAAGATATCATAGATATTGATGTATATGGATCATCTATATCATAATAAACATTATGGATATTTGATATCTATTGATGATTATGTATGATATGAGATTTCTTCTCTTTACCTAAGAAACCTTTGAAATGTTCAAAGATTTCACAATTTTGGTTTAGAACCAAAGTTTGAAGAAAGTTAGGTAGCTTGTACATGTTAGATAAATTTAAAGAATACCTATCTACTCCTCCTGATAAACCTAAACTCAATAGAGTTGTAGGGAGATACAATTGGATCATGTGTGACATGATTTTATCAACGATGAATTTGAGCATAATTACCTCTTAGTTTCCAGGTATGTATGTAGTAGAGACTACATTATATATCCTTAATAAGATTCCATGCAAGTAAGCTAGAATTGAGCACGAGAGAGTGCTACTTCATTAGGAATATAAAGGATGGTATTGTATATCTACTTTATTACCCTGAGATTCTTAAAAGATCTCATCTCTGAGAATGTGATTCTTAGAGGATGACTCTCTTGAGAATCAAGATCATAATTAAGTGTAGGAACTCATTTAATCTTGAGAAGATAATGAGGCTACTGAAATCGGGAACTTAAAGGACAATTAAAGATGAAACACTAATACTTATTCAAATGAGTTTGAGGATGTATTCCATGTGTCGATTAAGTCTGACAATAATCGGACTTCATGCGATGAAGCTCTTGAGGATCATGACATGGAAAGATGGATTTCAGCAATAAAGTCTAAAGTGGACTTCATATACAAGTATTGTATATGGACCCTCGAGGATCCACCTATAAGGGTAAGACCCGTTAAGGAGTAAATGGATCTTCGAGAGAAAGAGAGAATCTGATCAGAAGGTAGAGACCTTCAAAGCACAGTTCACAGCCATGAGCTACACACTAGAAGGGAGGACATTGCTTGCAATGAGACTTGCTCTTCAGAAATCATACTGAAACCCATCGAATTATTGCTCACTGTAGCTACACAACTTGGCTTTGACATCTTCAAGATGGAAGTCATGATTGCATTCCACTCTGAGGATATTCACATGAAGTAGCCCCAGGGCTTCATGGTTGAGGAAAGCAAGATGTCTAAGCTAAAGAAATCTATTTATGGACTCAAACAAGCTTCTCGTAATTGGAACATAAGATTTGATGAAATTATAAATGTTATGCTTTCATATAGAATCTTGATGAATGTGAAGCTTAGTGGGAGCGCCATTGTGTTCATCATGCTAAATGTAGATAATATCCTATTCATTTTAAAATGTTATAAGGACGATAATAAGTGTTTTATAGACTGACTATTCCATATCTTGAAATATGATTTAAAGGATACCTCATAGATATTAGTTCTGAAGTTGTTCAGAAGCAAAGAGAAGAGGGTATCCAAGACCGTCACTTTTATAGTACACCTTGGACATATTCCACTCTTGGAAATTCCAAGAAAGGCTTCCTTCCAAAAAGATTTGGTACTGACCTATCTAAAGGGATAGCACCTCAAAGAGTTGAGGAAGTGAATGCTAGAACTACTTGCACTTGTGCATCAGTTACGAGAAGCTGAGTGTATGCTAGATGTGTACAAAAGTCAGATATCTACCATGCAGTGGGAGTAGTAAAGTGTTGCTAATCCTACTATGGAGAGGAAACACTTGATTGCAGTAATAACAAAATCTTCAAATATGACAAGACTTTTAAGATAATGATCTCTAAGTCTTATCTTCAAGAAATTAAGACTATATAGATAGTGATCTAAAAAGTCTTAACTTTGGATACCTTTGGAGATAGAGATCTCCAGGAATAAGGGTATTCTGATAAGGATTATGGAAATATTGGTTATAATAATTACCGAGCAATAGTGTCAAGGACACTATAATTACTTTATTAAAATTGAGTATTGGTTGCATAGGATGCAACATTCGCATTGGATGTGAGCACTGTTACTAGGAGATATGCAAGTGTCGTAAAAGGACTTGGCATAGTCTTTTGGGAACAGAGTGACTGATCATCTTACCTAGCTATTTTCTAAATAGACTATGATTGTCACATGAGTGTGGGTTTAAATGATTAGTCCATTAATGGCTCTTTGGGCTAGTGGGAGATTATTGGACATGCGAGCATGGCGAGCCACTATGCAATAAATGTTATTGCAAATTTCATTCATTGATCTGAAATAAAGAATAACTAATTTGCATAATAGGTCCCTTAGTACAATTAGGGTTATGTACCATGGCTATCTTAATGATCATACAACTGTTGATTCAATTATTGAATCATAGAGGTTGTGCTTGGATGAATATCTAAAGGGTTAGATTAAGGACTCATCAAGCACCGTCAAATGAATGTTAAGATGTGATCTCCATCCTGAGTAGGAGATGTCAATCCTTTCTCACATAGGATGATATCTGACCGACCTCTTGATGCAGGTCCTTTGCATAGGAATAGAGATTTGGGGGTGTCAGATTAGTTAGGTCAAAGAGTTGACTTAATGAGATTGAGATAACCAAAGTCCTATATCGTATGCTGTCACGATATAGGCACACATCCTCTAACCGGAGACAGATGTGTTACTATAGGTCTGAGTATGTACATTTGGCAGACCAATAGGTTGATGACCTAATCAAGTTCTATACACCAGTGCGTTGGTGTGCATATAAGGGCATATGAGTAATACGATCTCTCAAAGGGATCATACAGGTCCACTACTGAACCGGAAGACATGAGCTCACTCATGAGATATTGGGAAGAATTAAATTCCGTGCACGGTCGTCTCGCTTTGGAAGATTGACTGAATTTGTGGGTTTGATATATACTTTTGGAAAGTATATGATCAAGACCTAGGTATGATATATTCTTTTGGAAATTATATGATCGATACCAACTCCCAATGATCAAATGAGAAACTTACTGATAAAACCCTGAAGTAGATAGTATAAAGTTGATCTAATACTTCGGGTTTATTCTGAGTCTTCCAGTATGCAGGATGTACAGGTATTGGGAATATATGAGGGTGATGTGATCATAAACGATTGTATAACCATGACGCTTCCATTCCGAGGGAGTGATGAAACGAGTCTGGATTTTAGTGACTCTTCTCAGTAGAGAAGTAATCTGATCTTGGTCCAAATGTTGGACATTGATCTGAATGTGATTCAAATGCAATGAGAAGATTAGATTTGCGGTCTTGATTTAATCAAGCATCTATGGGAGGCCCGAGATCTGTATTTGAGATGTGATCTCAATATCCAAGTCACTATACGTTGAACAATACAATCGCCCTGTCCTTATCTCCAAGTATCTGTGGAGAAAGCGCATTATCCTTGAAAGAGTTCATGGATAATTTCATTGGTGATATATGTATCCAAGCATTGAGAAAATTGATAATTAAATGTGATTTAATTATCATGGATAATATGAATCTGATTCATATTATGAGGAGAGGTATCTAAGATAATTAAATGTGACTTAATTATGAAATGATGTGAATAATGTGAATGTGATTCATATTATTTTGGCACGTGAGAATAGAGATCCAAGATGATTAAATACGATTTAATGATCATGTATATGAATAATATGGATAGAACTATCCATATTAATCATATATATTATAAATGTGATTTATAATATATAAGAGAGAGCTATTTGTGATTTATATTTGTTGATTAATTATTGATGTGAATTGGATTCACATTGGATGATTAATTAAAATATAATTACATTTTGTTTTGGTATGTGAATGTGATTCACATTTTTCCAATGGCATGATTGCAATATTTCACAAGATATTTATGAATCATTTTTGTGAAATAATTTACAACAACTGTTGTTGTAAATCCTGGAGATATCATGAGACAATGGTATCTCAAGAGTTAATGAGATCTCATGAGATGTGGTAGCCATCCCCCCCTTTTAGGGGATATGGTTTATCTCCTCATTATCTCCAAGGATAATTAGTTGATTTGATTTGAATTAAATACATTGATTTATTGATATATATTAAATTAAATTAATTATTGTTATGTTTTACAACAACATCATAGCCATTGAAAGAAACACAAATAAATCTCACCATTGATTGTGTGTTGTCTATGGATTGGGATCTATGGACTTCCAAAACCCTATATAAGAAAAGGCATCCACTGCACTTCATGAAATATATGATTAATGATGAATTCTTTCTCTCTCTCTCTCTATACACGCCCACTCTCTCTGTCTCTCATGTGGTCGTCCACCATGGATGCCCTAAGAGATCCTCCACCACCGCAGCATCGTCGTTATGGTCCCCGATCATCTACTCATAGATCTGCATCTCCTTCGGTGTGTCACGTTCGTGAAGAATATGTTGGATCTCGTATGTCGAGATCAGGAGATCCGTGGCTTGGATCATCAACATGGATTGCGAGGAGCACGCGTCTCATAAATGCGCTCGCAAACGTCTCCTCCGATGGATCAGACTTGAGACAAGAGGTCTCTTTGTTTAGAGACTCGATAGCAAGCACGCTTCAAGAGGTAATCCCATTACTTGTTTGTAGTTTAGATGAAACGATCCGAGAAGTGTTCTTGGATCATGTGGTTTTATCACATGAAATTTTTAATTTCCGTTGCATCGAGCAACTAGTGCGACTAATCGCTCCCGATCGCATACGATGCAATCATCACACTTCCATGATGCGCTTGAGGATTTTTCCCGTATCCTTCAACAACAATACACTATAAAAAGCAACTTTTCATAAGTTAACTCTAATTTTTATAAAACCAAATTTATTTTAAGCTTATTTAATTTAGAGAACAATAACAGTGAGTTAGTTTTATTTTGAGTTTCTATGGAGAAGATATGGATCTGACAAGTTGAGCTCTGCGTCTTTTTCAAAGTGTTGTTATTTTATCTATGTACACTGATTCTTCTTGTAATTATTTTTAATATTAAAAAATAGTTTTTTGTACAAGTTTCAGTGAGAAAACAATTTTATTTGAAATGAATTAGGTGATAAATAAAATAGAGTAAGAAATTTTTACAAAATAGTGATGAATGAGTGATGGCTATATATGAGTGGATAATAATTTTTCCTTATTTTTCTACATTAGGCCTTATATCCACTACTTTATTCCTTATCGATTAGGTTAATTCTTGACCTTCTCTTGGGTTAGAGTCAACCTATATTTATTGCACAATAAAGTCTTTACTTTATTTATTTTTCCTATATTTCTATATACTTTTTATTTTAGGTTAGAAACAATAATAAATATACAATATTTACAAAAGAATAGGGATTTATAAAAAAAGGATTTATTGATATTTACAAGTACTTAAAAACAGATATTAAGCTAAAATAAATGAATAAAGATGATGAAATATAGATTCATCAAACACCTAGATCGAGCCTATAGAAAATGCCTTGAAGTGAATTTAGTCTTATCATGGGAAAATAGCCACTTCATGGTAATCGAAGGAATCATGTTGATGCATATCATCTCCAAGCGTGGCATGGAAGTCGACTCGACGAAGGTGGAAGTTATTGCCAAACTTGATCAACTTAGAATGTGAGGTCATTTCTGGGGCATGTCATATTTTTCCGAAGATTCATCAAGGACATCAAGACACGTGCCCGACCTCTCACAGAACGTCTTTGCAATGAGACCAAATTTACTGTTGATCAAAATGTTCTCCAGTAATTCTATCAGCTGAAAGAGCTCGTCACTCATGCTCCAGTCCTACAACCACCCAATTGATCTCTTTCATTTGAGATCATGACAGATGCATCTGATTTCACAGAGGGGATGTATTAGGATAAAGAAGAGATAAATTTCCTTATGCCATTCACTACGCCAACAATACACTCGATAAAGCACAAAGAAATTATACAGTTACAGAGAAAGGATGGCTGATGGTCATCCTTGCATTAGAGAAGTTCAGATACAATATTCTAGGATCAAAAGTTATTGTTTTTTCTGACCACTCAACTATTTGATCCCTGCAATAGACGAAGGATGCTAAATCACGTCTCCTCAGATGCATCCTTCTCCTCCAAGAGTTTGACATGGAAATTAGAGATAAACCTGGAGTTTAGAAAGTCGTAGTAGATCATCTGTCCAGAATCGAATGCCAAGATACACAAGGCTCTGTCAACAAACAGAAGGTTCTGAGATGATATTTTAAGCATAAGGTGTAACAAAACTAAGAGTGAAAAAGAGTTACAGTAACAGTTCTTTGAAAGAAGTCATCCAGAAACAAAACCTTGGATAATATTAATGCATGGTCCACGTATGTATCCTGCATAGGTGGCCTGATTGCATAATGACTTGCTTCATGTTCATGTGTTGGTGAGCTTGGTGTACATGCATTATGCTTATGCGGCCTGGCTGGCTGCATTGAATTTTTCCCAGTTGTTATTGTCATTTTTTAACTAGATGCCCTCCTCATGTAAAACTCTAGTTGAGAACTCAACGAACATTATTATACTAATTAATGTCATTACTGTTTGCACATTGGTGATCTATGCAACTATCAATTTCATTGTCCTAGTGCATATCGCATATGCTGCTTGATTTAGGTGATATTATTATGTACACTTCTATATTGAGTGCAAAAAAAGTTGAATTAGAATTCCAAATAGTTCATTATATTTGGATCCGCTGAGCTGGTTTCTTTCTTGATGTATTTGCATCTGTTTTATCCCTATTACAAAATTACTGGGAGGAATGGTTGAGGTTGATATGCCATCAATTCATTCCAATAGCATCATGATCATTTATGTCTTTCTGCTTCTAGATTCCTCTGATGTCCCAACTCACTATAAATTTTGTGGGAATGATATTTTAGTTTCGTATCATTCCTGGGCTCCATTTTGTGTGGTATGTGTGTAGTATTCTCAATTCTGTATTGAGAACTTTATACGTGGTCTTTTTAGAAAAACAAAAACCCGCAACTGCGAGAAGTCATCGGTATATGCAAAGGTTGTTGAGATGCAATAATGAAAATTTATTGCATCACCAAGATACTTTTAGATTGGCCGCGATTGAGCAATAAAATCACGGGTCTATGATTGAGCAAGGTTTAATATGGTACACGCCCCTGGGTTTTAGTTATAGTTGGCTGCAGTAATAGCTTTACGATTGCGCAAGGTTGTTTGAGCCTTTTATTTCTAATGAAAATGTTTTGCTTTGACACATTACTGTTTTAATCATTTCAATAGTTGCTTATGCAACACACCATTCTACAACTATTGAACATTGTCATTCTATTATTACCTCACAGAGCGAACATGCTTGAGAATGGACTTACTTTGTTTTCCTTCACTTCTTTAGTTGGTATTGTTCAATGCATATTATTACAGTAATTTAATGTCATTTATGTGCTCGTCTTGGCTATCTGATCCATCTTAAATTGCATTTCCATGTCACAGACCACATTTACATCAAGATCTGCATGATCTTGTATCACATGCCTGTGACATGGCAGAAAACAAAGATCGAGTTGATTCTTCTTTATCTAGTCCAATATATTTCATCTTTCCACAAGCAGAAGCCCCGATGTTTAGATGAGACTTCATGCTGTTTGATTTCGATTAGAGAATCGTTACACGCTATCATTTGATTCTATCAATCCCATTTTTCTATACTCCCTTCTCATGTAATAGATCTTATTCTATTGATCGTTATTTGTCATTCCTTGTTCTTGGATTAATTTTGTTGCTTTACGATCTAATGTTATGTAAGAGGGCAAACAACCTTGTTTATCGTTAACAGCATAACTAAACGAGGTAGAATTTCTTTGTACACACATTATTAACTACAAGGGCTGTAACGGTTCAATAAATAAACTTTATTGCTTAGCCGAGGTACTTTACATTGACACGGCACTACAATATTTACCATGCCACATATATTAACAGTATAAATATATGAGCTGGTAAGTGATATTTCTCGGGTATTTTCTAATGATTCTGTTGCACGTTTTTTCTTTAACTTTATACCAACTCAACCAATTGTTATATAACTGCATTATTGCATTAACCATTATTTGGGTACAAATATTCTTAACCTCATTACTACTACGTAGCATTATGGCACAAGAGGTCTACCACGTGTTCTGTTTAACATCTGCTGCGTACGTTGCCAGAAGGTCCCCTGCACGTCTATTAATGCTTCTGGATGATCACTGGAAATCATATCGGGTTGTTATTTAGAAATCTCAAATTCAAAAATGAAGCCATAAACCATCACTGTTATTGTTACTTTCGCCACAGATGGACAATGTCCATCTCCTTCCAAATAACTAGCAAGTGGAATGGGATCGTAGTCGTTCTTCCAAGAAATATTCTAAACGAAACTCTTCACAATCATTATATTAAAAGCTTTTGTTTTCCTAATAGATGGGACTTGATTTCTTCATGAAGATAGAAGTTGTTCTCCTTCAATCGTTAGATACAAATGGGATGTTTGAAAGTCCGACTGCAGAGCTTACAGATATGACCAATCGTGAAATTAGGAGGCAAATGCCCGTCATTATTAAAAACTTAGGCCAATGGAGTGTGGTCCGGGGCAGACTATTCTGTGGTTGCTCTTTTTCAATAGATATGGTTATGCAAATGCTGCCCAAGATGTGACACCGCAACTATCAGCTATAACTTTCTTGGGCCTTCGAACTCTATCATGACAGGGGCATACAATGCCTCTCTCCCTCTCTTCATCCCTTCGCCGCCTTCATGTGGAATTTGTTTATTCATTTTGTTTTAGCTGTAATTAATCCTGTCTTGGAGTTTTTCGTGTAGTTGATCTTTATTGGAAGAACCTGTCTCCCCATGAAAGCACGGGTTGGCAGCTCGTTTACATCCTTTCTTGGCTTAGATTACGACAAGTCGCGGTATTTTAGGAGGGGTGGCTCCTGAACGTGTTATCACAATTTATCCGGATGAGGCAGAGGTGTGGTTGTGAAAAGAAGCCTATCTGCTTTATCTCGAGAGATCGAGTTAGAATATACATGCCAATCTTTATGCCAGATTTAAATAACACGTTTCTGTTCGCCAGCGAAATAATATCATGTTTTCTTCCACTCATCGTTCACACATTACAGGTACATTCCCAGTAATGTCTGACAAAATTTATGACTCGAGACACTCAACCATTGGTGAAAATGGAAGGCATTAGATTCAAAGTGATGTGACTATCTGGAGTTTCCGACCTCAAATGGTGAAATATTCTCGCTTAAGTGGGCGAGATAATGCATTTCATTAGGGCCTTCTGTTGGTGGCAGCGTAAGTTCCACAAGATGCTTCCTGAAATATATTGCTGAAAAAATTTCTAGCTAAAACACATGTGCCTTACTAAGCACAAAATATTAACCAAATATCGAAAATGGATTCAAAAGCCATAACGTCGAATTATCTATTTATCCATTTTATTTCTCTTAATGATTCCGACATTTACCCGATCTACGAATGTTCCTCCATCTGCAAAGGCATCCTACAAATTACAAATATTGATTTTTTCATACTCCGATTCAATTGTATCCATTTTTTGGATGGATATTGAGATATATATTTTCCATTTCTTTTACAAATAGGAATAACGATATTTTTTTAATATTTTCACTAATATTAAAATAGATAGTCATTGAAGGTCAAGGAGCGATGTCATGGTCAAACTTGATCTTGCACCGTTGAGTTGTATGGATCTTAAAATAGGAGAATTAATCTTTAGACGAGAGATCGTTTACCTACTTTTCTATTTATGTACTCATCCTCACTTATTTTAATATAGATGTGAAGAGTAAGAGGCCTAATCTCTTGTGAGAGAGATTTGGGTTAGAGTGAGCCCCGTGATTTTTCCATCTCCATAAGATTTTTCACAAAAATCATGATGTCTTTGTTGGAAATGCGAGCCCACGACGAGCCATTATGCAATAAATGTTATTGCGAATATCATTCCCTGATCTGAAATGAAGAATGAATAATTCGCATAATAGGTCCCTTAGTACAATTATGGTTATGTACCATGACCATCTTAATAATCATACAGCTGTTGATTCAACTATTGAATCATAGAGGCTGGTACTTGGATGAATATCTAAGGGGTTAGATTGAGGACTCATCAAGCACCGTCAAATGATTGTTAAAAGATGATCTCCAGCCTGAGTAGGAGATGACAATCCTTATCTCTAAGGGCCTATTTGGTTGCTGGGTTGGACTGGGTTGGGTTGGGCTGGGTTGGGATGGGTGAATAGTAATCTGTGAGGAGAAAGTACCTTTGTGAATAGTAACCAGGGTTGGGCCAACCCTACACAACCCTGCAACCAAACAGGCCCTAAAGGCTGATATCTGACCGACCTCTTGATGCAGGTCCTCTGCATAGGAATAGAGATTCGGAGGTGTCAGATTAGTTAGGTCAAAGAGTTGACTTAACGAGATCGAGATAACCAAAGTCCTATATCGTATGCTGTCACGATATAGGCACGCATCCTCTGACCGGAGAGAGATGTGTTATTATATGTCTGAGTATGTACATTTGGCAGACCAATAAGTTGACGACCTAACAAAGATCTATACACCGGCACGCTGGTGTGCATATAAGGGCATATAAGTAATACGATCTCTCAAAGGAATCATACAGGTTCAGTTACTGAACCGGAAGACATGAGCTCTCTCATGAGATATTGGGAAGAATCAAATTCCATGTGCATGGTCGTCTCGCTTTGGAAGCTTGACTGAATTTGTAGGCTTGATATATACTTTTGGAAAGTATATGATCAAGACCTAGGTACGATATATGCTTTTGGAAAGTATATGATCGATACCGACTCACAATCATAGAATGAGAAACTTGCTAATAAAACCATGAAGTAGACAGTATAAAGTTGATCTAATACTTCGGGTTTATTCTGAGTCTTCCAGTATGCAGGATGTACAGGTATTCGGAATACCTGAGTGTGATGTGATCATAAACGATTGTATAACCATGACGCTTCCATTCCTAGGGAGTGATGAAACGGGTCTGGATTTTAGTGACTCCTCTAAGTAGAGAAGTAATCTGATCTTGGTCCAAAATGCTGGACATTGATCTGAATGTGATTCAGATGCAATGAGAAGATTAGATTTGCGGTCTTTATTTAATCAAGCATCTATGGGAGGCCCGCGATCTGGATTTGAGATACGATCTCAATATCCAAGTCACTATACGTGGAACAATACAATCTCCCTGTCCTTATCTCCAAGTATTCGCGGAGAAAGCGCATTATCCTTGAAATGGTTCAGGATAATTTCATTGTTGATATTATGTATCCAAGCATTGAGATAGTGGATAATTAAATGTGATTTAATTATCATGAATAATATGAATTTGATTCATATTATAAGGAGATTTATCTTAGATAATTAAATGTGATTTAATTATTAAAGATGTAAATAATGTGAATGTGATTTATATTATTTGAGAACAAGAGAATAGAGATCCAAGATGATTAAATGTGATTTAATTATCATGAATAAGAATAATGTGGATAGCAATATCCATATTAGTCATATATATTATAAATGTGATTTATAATATATAAGAGAGAGCTATTTATAATTTACATTTGTTAATAAATGTTAATGTGAATTGGATTTACATTGGACATTGAATTGAAAATGTAATTTATATTTATTTTGGGTTGTGAATATGATTCACAAACTTTTCAATGGCAAGATTGCAATGTCTACAAAATAATTGTGAATTATTTTTGTAGAATAATTTGCAACAAAAGTTGTTGCATAATCTTGGAGATTACAATATAGAGATGAGAGCCACCTTCCATATATATGGAGTGGACGGCCACCACTCCTATTAGGAATGTGTGGCCGTCCCCTCCTTCCAACATTGAAGGAGGCACTCACTCTCCTTTGATCTCCAAGAGATCTTGATTTAATTTGGTGATTGAATTATATTGATTTATCAATATATATTTAATCTAAATTAAATTAATTATTGTTGGTTTTTACCAACCCAAATCTTGGCCCTTAAAAGAAACTCAATCAATGAGAGCCATTGGCTTTGTATTGTCCCATGGATTGAGATCCATGGATCCCAAAAAACTATAAAAGGAGAGGCACCCCTTTTCTCTTCTTTACACAATAGTTGAGACAACAAATCTCTCTCTCTCTCTCTCTCTCTCTCTCTCTCTCTCCCTCTCATGGCCGTCCACCATGGATTCCCTAAAGACGTTCTCTATCGCCACAGCGTCGTCGTTATGCTGCCCGATGTTTTACTCGTGGAACTCCGTCTACTTCGGCGTGCCTTGCTCATGAAGAAGACGTCGGATCTCGTGTGTTGAGATCAGGAGATCCGCCGCTTAGATCATCAACATGGATTGTGAGAAGCACGTGGTTCATCCCCGCACTCGCAAGTGTCTCCTCCGTCGGATCGGACTTGAGACAGGAGGTCTCTTTGTTAGAGACTCAATCGCAACCACGCTTCAAGATGTAACCCTAATACTTGTTTGTGGTTTAGACGAAACAATCCTAGAAGTGTTCTCGGATCATGTGGTTTCGTCGCATGAAAAAAAATTTTAATTTCCGCTGCATAGAACAACTAGTGCGACTAGCCGTTTTTCATCGTATTCGATACGACGCTCACGCTTCCGTGATGCGATTGAGGATTATACCATATCCTTAAATTCGTATCAGAGACTTAGGTCGGTGGTTTTGAATACGATCGATAAACCGAGGATGACTTGGGTTCGTTAGGGTTTGCGAAAGTTTTCTTGCATTTCGTTTTCACATCTCTATTTTGAGATTATTTCCGGCACTGTTTAAATTATTTAAACACAAAAATAATTATTGTATTTTATTTCCATTAAATAAGGAAATCGTAGGATCTGAATTTGCTTGATATCGATTCCGTTTGCTCAAGTTATATTCATTTTAGTGAACATGTATCCACTATTTCAGTGACTGCGGATCATGACGTATTTAAAATATTAATTGTAGATTTGAAACACCTAGAAATGCATGCAAACCCACTTAGGTTCTGTTGTAATGCAAATTAGCAAACTTTAGGAACTTACTTTACTTAATTTAGATTTAAATTGATTGAGATATGATATTTTTAGTAAGTTAGGGTCACTGCTGGAAGTACTTTCCTAATCAAGAACCTAGTGATTGACATTTAATCAATTAATAAAATTAAATTGTTTATTTTCCTGAAATAATTGTGCATAAATATTTGTGAAATATTTGATGATAATTATTTTATTAAATGGCATTGCTTTAACGAATATTTGATTAGATGTGATCTAGATCATTGATTGGTTACATGATCTACATTCCAACAAACATGTTGCTTGAATAGGACTTGGGATTTGTTTAGCAAATCTCATTATAATGTTAATCAAAATTGTTTTGATTATTATTATATGGTATAATTTCGGTTGAATAACTGTTGATCATATCAAGTACAAAGTAATCTATTTTGCATTATACTTTCCTGAGGTGGATATGGTGTCTAGTCGGAGAGCATTGGGGTTGCGGATTGCAATGTATGTGGTCCGTTCCACTCTCGTCGGTACTGGCCATGACAGCGGGTAGGGTTAGTATAATGCTTAAGAAATCATGATGTATTTCTAATTATTAAAATTCGAAATAATACGTATTTGAGATAATACCATAATTCAAGTAACAATAAAAATTGTTTGTTGGATATTATTTGTATCATTAATTTAATATGATTAGATTAATTGGAATCCAATTAAAATTAAAACAGTCTATTATGAATAGAGATGTTATTTCCCTTGGAAGAATTAATCACAATGGAGATGATTCATAGTGATTAATTAGAATTTGAATAAGATATGGAGGATCACATAAGTGACATCCATGGTCACCCGTCAAGGCGAAGGGTTTTGTCACCAGGGATTGTATGTAGGAGATGCCTGTCCGAAGTGATAGCTCCTGCATGCAAGCGCATCTGGATCGGGCTCTTTGCTTCTCGAAAGAGTAAGGTCGTATGCATAGTGCCCCAATATCGGATTCTCATATTATTGGGGCGATATTGGATTGCGCATAACGAGTACTATTCTTATTGACGGTTGGTTCAATTAATGACGGGTCAACATCTCCTTAGGGGTAGTGGACCCGGTTGTTAAAGACCGAATTGGGAATGCAAGTTGGACTTGCAAGGTGAAATGTGTTCCCGTTTCTTTTTATCCGAGTTGCTGATTCTCATATTATTGGGATGTAACAAAGATAAGGAAGGAGATCCTAGATCTTGCTGAGATATGATGGTAAGTATATCTCTTACATTGAAAGTGATTAAGGGAATGAACTTTCAGTTGACAAGGCAAGACAACTTTGATATGAAAATCCCTAATTCAAAGTAATATATATATATATATTTATGCAAATTTCTTATTTCAGATAATCCTTCATTAAACCCACTCAATGTTATACTCAATGATAACCAGTAAAATATCATGGATTGATCTCATGATCCAGATATTGTACTTGCATTGGACACATAACGTATGTGGTTGCAACATGCAAGTTTTCTCATAATATTGAGGAATGGCAATTAAATAGACAATAGGACTACAACCCTAGGGTTTGTATGTCTCTATAGTCTTAATCTCTCATCGGATGTACTTTGGAAGTGACATGTCGATAATGATCGCAATTGTCAAATAATTCTTATAAAATCAATGAAGATATTCCGGCATACATATGTGCTCTTGACATTTATCATGTATGACATGGTTCACTGCATCATGCAGAATGGTAGCTCTATAAGAGATGATGTATTCAAAATGTTTGAATACCTACCTGAACCAATATTTTAAGAGTTTAGATGGATGTAGATGATGAGTGTCATCATTCTACTATCTATACTCTAGTCATTCATGAATCTTCATAATATTCATATTGTATGAATTTAATGAAGCATGTATAAATGTTGAAATGATCTTACATTGAATTCTTTTGAATTTAACGTAAGAAATCCATAGTCTTAAGCAATGGTTGTATATAGATAAAGGGAGCGCAGTGGAAGCATGGGTCGGACCCGAGTACGAAGGAAAGTCAAAGAGTTGACCTACTTCTATGACTTCCATATGAAATCCAAAGAGTTGGATGAATGCCAATACTGCAATAAGTTGATGTGTTGATAGTATTACTGTCAAGTATGTCTAGAATCCTTAGAGAAGGACTCGGCTGGAGCATCAGAATAATCTACACAAATCATTGATATTAACTTGCTTATTGAATAAGATAAAGTCTTGTAATTGTATCTCAATCTTCTACTACACTTGCAATGAGTTGCATATGTTTTAGAAGACTAGAAAATTTTGATCTTAAGGATTATAGTCATCAACATGGATATTGATGCAATTGTTGCAACAATCTCTATTGGATTGAATGGCTTCTAATTTCAGTGGCAGAGCAATTAGTCTTAGAGAATGTCTATAACCTAGATATTAGAATACACTCATAGTTTATTTCTAAATGTTGGAAATAAACATGAATTCTGTAATAAATCTATCATAAAGAGTTATGATGGAGATATTTCAGATAGCAATCTAAAATCTAGTGGACTCCACTAAATTAGAAAATTAATGAATGGTTCATTAACATTTCTAGATATTGAAATTAAACCTTAGAAAAATATCCAATACACCCTTTGGGAATGGTGTAAGATGTCAAGGTATTCAGGATCTCATACATATTGATGTATGCGGATAATCCATATCATAGTAAACATTATGGATATGTGATATCTATTGATGATTATGTATGATATGCGATTTCTTCTCTTCACCTAAATAAACCATTGAAATGTTCAAATATTTCATTATTTTTGGTTCACAACTAAAGTTTGAAGGAAGATAAAATGAATTTGATCTAATCTAGGTAGCCTGTACCTGTTAGATAAACTCAAAGGATACTTTTATGGAGACATGAATATCATTTCTATCTCAATCCTCCTAACACACCTTGACTCAATAGAGTTATAGGGAGATACAATTGGATCATGTGTGACATGATCTTATCAGTGATGAATTTTAGCATAATTATCCCTTAGTTTCCAGGTATATATGTGTAGTAGAGACTACAATGTATATCCTTAATAAGGTTCCATGCAAGATGAAATCTAGCACTTGAGAGTGCTGCTTCATTAGGAAAATAAAGGATGGTATTGGATACCTGTTTTATGACCTTGAGATTCTTAAAATATCTCGTCTATGAGAATGTGATTCTTAGAGTTTGAGACTCTTGAGAATCAAGATAAAAATGAAGTGTAGGAACTCATATGATCTTGAGAAGATAATGAGGCTCCTAAAATTGGAAACTAAAAGGACAAATAAAGATGAAACACTAAAACCTCTTCAAATGAGTTTGAGGAAGGATTCCATGTGTCAGAGAAATCTGACGATAATCGAACTTCATGTGATGAAGCTTCTAAAGATCATAGCATGGATAGATGGATGTTAACAATAAAAGTCTAATGTAGACTTCATATACAAATGTTGTATATGGACCTTCGAGCATCCACCTATATGGGTAAAACCTGTAAAGTTGTAAATTGATCTTCAAGAGAAAGGAAACCTGATAAGAAGGTAGAGACCTTCAAAGAACAGTTCGTAGCAATGAGCTACACACCGGAAGAGAAGGCATTGCTTGCGATGAGACTTGCTCTTCGGTAACCATGCTTAAAACCATCAGAATATTGCTAATCTTAGCTATACAACTTGACAATTGCATATTCAAGATGTAAGTCAATATTGCATTCCTCTATGAATACCTCTATGAGGATATTCACATGAAGTAGCCCCATGGCTTCATGGTTGAGAAAAGCAAGGTGTGCAAGCTAAAGAATCCCTCTATGGACTCAAATAAGCTTCTTGAAGTTGGACCATAAGATTTTATGAAATTATAAATGTTATGATTTCAGATAGAATCTTGATGAGCCATGTGAAACTTTGTGGGAGTGCCTTTGTGTTCATCATGCTAATATAGATGATATCCTAATCATTTAAAATGATATAAGGATAATAATAAGTGTTTTATTATCTGGTTGTTCCATAACTTGAGATATGATCTAAAGGATACCTCTTGGATCTTAGTTCTGAAGGTGTTCAGGAGCAAAGAGAAGAGGGTATTGGGATTGTTGAAGGATATGGTTAGATCCTCAAGCACATCACGGAAGCGTGAGCGTCGCATCGAATACGACGAAGAACGACTAGTCGCACTAGTTGTTCTATGCAGCGGAAATTAAAAAATTTTCTTGCGACGAAACCACATGATCCAAGAACACTTCTCGGATCGTTTCGTCTAAACCACAAACAAGTATTAGGTTTACCTCTTGAAGCGTGGTTGCGATCGAGTCTCTAAACAAAGAGACCTCCTGTCTCAAGTCCGATCCGACGGAGGAGACGCTTGCGAGCGCGGGGATGAATCGCGTGCTTCTCGCAATCCATGTTGATGATCCAAGCGGCGGATCTCCTGATCTCGACACACGAGATCCGATGTCTTCTTCATGAGCGGGGCGCACCGAAGGAGACAGAGATCCACGAGCAAACCATCGGGCAACATAACGACAATGCCGCAGCGACGGAGAACCTCTCTAGGGCATCCATGTTGGACGGCCACATGAGAGAGATGGAGAGAGGACGTGTAGAGAGAATGAGAGAGAGAGAGAGATTTGTTGCCTCAACTTATGTGTCAAGAAGAGCAATGGGGTGCCTCTCCTTATATAGGGTTTTGGGATCCACGGATCTCAATCCATGTGTCAACACAAATCCAATGGTCCACATTAATTTGTGTTTCTTTCAATGGTCATGATTTGTTGCTAAAAACACAACAACAATTAATTTAATTTAAATTAAATATATGTTGATAAATCAACACAATTTAATTACAAAATTAAATCATCAATACATGGAGATAATGAAAGGAGAGAAAGCCTCCTTCCATGTGGAGAGGGGGGACGGCCTCCCTTTCCTAATGGGAGTGGTGGCCGTCCACCCTCCTCCATTAGGAAGGTGGCTATTTCACCTTTTATGTAATCTCCATTATTTGCAACAACTTTTGTTGCAAATTATTTCACAAAAAATAAATCCAATTTATTTTGTGAACATTGCAATCATGCCATTGAAAATTTGTGAATCACATTCACAACCCAAAACAAAATGTAAATTACATTTTCAATTTGATGTCCAATGTGAATTCAATTCACATTAACATTTAATTAACAAATGTAAATTACAAATAGCTCTCTCTTATATATTATAAATCACATTTATAATATATATGACTAATATGGATATTGCTATCCACATTATTCATATCCATGATAATTAAATCATATTTAATCATCTTGGATCTCTATTCTCTTGTGTCCAAATAATATGAATCACATTCACATTATTTACATCTTTGATAATTAAATCTCATTTAGTTATCTAAGATAACTCTCTTTATAATATGAATCAAATTCATATTACTCATGATAATTAAATCACATTCAATTATCCATTTTCTCAATGCTCGGATACATATATCAACAATAG
Source organism: Ottelia alismoides (assembly GCA_037367405.1). Lineage (NCBI taxonomy): Eukaryota > Viridiplantae > Streptophyta > Magnoliopsida > Alismatales > Hydrocharitaceae > Ottelia > Ottelia alismoides. The sequence continues at coordinate 88,826 of JAZKJV010000923.1, read as the reverse complement.
AATTATCCATGAACTCCTTCAAGGATAATGCGCTTTCTCCGCAGATACTTGGAGATAAGGACAGGGCGATTGTATTGTTCCACGTATAGTGACATGGATATTGAGATCGTATCTCAAATCCAGATCGCGGGCCTCCCATAGATGCTTGATTAAATCAAGACCGTAAATCTAATCTTCTCATTGTATCTGAATCACATTCAGATCAATGTCCAACACTTGGACCAAGATCAGATCACTTCTCTACTGAGAGGAGTCACTAAAATCCAGACCCGTTTCATCACTCCCTAGGAATAGAAGCGTCATGGTTATACAATCGTTTATGATCACATCACCCTCAGGTATTCCCAATACCTGTACATCCTGCATACTGGAAGACTCAGACTAAACCCGAAGTATTCGATCAACTTTATACTGTCTACTTCATGGTTTTATCAGTAAGTTTCTCATTCGATCATTGGGAGTCGGTATCGATCATATACTTTCCAAAAGCATATATCATACCTAGGTCTTGATCATATACTTTCCAAAAGTATATATCAAACCTACAAATTCAATCAAGCTTCCAAAGCGAGACGACCGTGCGCACGGAATTTGATTCTTCCCAATATCTCATGAGTGAGCTCATGTCTTTCGGTTCAGTAACTGAACCTATATGATCCCTTTGAGAGATCGTATTACTCATATGCCCTTATATGCACACCAGCGCGCCGGTGTGTAGACCTTGATTAGGTCATCAACCTATTGGTCTGCCAAATGTACATACTTAGACACATAGCAACACATCTGTCTCCGGTCAGAGGATGCGTGCCTATATCCTGACAGCATACGATATAGGACTTTGGTTATCTCGATCTCATTAAGTCAACTCTTTGACCTAACTAATCTGACACCTCCGAATCTCTATTCCTATGCAGAGGACCTGCATCAAGAGGTCGGTCAGATATCAGCCTTCAGAGATAAGGATTGCCATCTCCTACTCAGGCTGGAGATCATCTCTTAACAATCATCTGACGGTGCTTGATGAGTCCTCAATCTAACTCTTTAGATATTCATTCAAGCACCAGCCTCTATGATTCAATAGTTGAATCAGCAGCTGTATGATCATCAAGATGGCCATGGTACATAACCCTAATTGTACTAAGGGACCTATTATGCAAATTATGTATTCTTCATTTCAGATTAAGGAGTGAATTGCAATAACATTTATTGCATAATGGCTCGCCGTGGGCTCGCATTTCCAACAATTGTCACATTAGTAGTACACCTTGGACATATTCCATTTTATGGAAAATTCCAAGAAAGACTTCCATCCCTTAAGATATGGTACTGATCTATCTAAAGGGATATCACCTCAAAGAATTGATGAAGTAAATGCTAGAACTACTTGCACTTGTGCCTTTGTTACGAGAAGCTGAGTGTATGCTAGTTGTGTACAAAAGCCAGATATCTGCCTTGTAGTGGGAGTAGTAAAGTGTTGCTAATCCTACTATGGAGAGAAAACACTTGACTACAGTAATAACAAAACCTTCATAGATGACAAGATTTTTGAGATAGTGATATCAAAGTCTTATCTTCAAAAACTTAAAACTTTATAGATGGAGATCTAAAAGGTCTTAACTACGGATACCTTAAGAGATAGTGATCTCCAGGAATAAGGGTATTCAGATAAGGATTATGGAAATACTGGTTATGATAACTGTTAAGCTGTAGTGTCAAGGACACTGTAACTAACAAGATTGAGCATTGGTTGCATAAGATGTAACATTCACATTAGATGCGAATACTGTTACTGGGGATATGCAAGTGCCGTAAAAGGACTTGGCCTAGTCTCACGAGAACAGAGTGACTGATCAGCTTACCTAGCTATTTTCTAAATAGCCTATGATTGTCACATGAGTGTGGGTTTAAATGATTAGCCCATTAATGGCTCTTTGAGCTAGTGGGAGATTATTGGAAATGCGAGCCCACAGCAAGCCATTATGCAATAAATGTAATTGCGAATATCATTCCCTGATCTGAAATGAAGAATGAATAATTTGCATAATAGGTCCCTTAGTATAATCAGGGTTATGAACCATGGCCATCTTAATAATCATACAGCTGTTGATTCAACTATTGAATCATAGAGGCTGGTGCTTGGATGAATATCTAAGGGGTTAGATTGAGGACTCATCAAGCACCGTCAAATGATTGTTAAGAGATGATCTCCAGCCTGAGTAGGAGATGGCAATCCTTATCTCTAAAGGCTGATATCTGACTGACCTCTTGATGCAGGTCCTCTGCATAGGAAATGAGATTCGGAGGTGTCAGATTAGTTAGGTCAAAGAGTTAACGTAACGATATCGAGATAACCAAAGTCCTATATCGTATGCTGTCATGATATAGGCACGCATCCTCTGACCGGAGACATATGTGTTACTATATGTCTGAGTATGTACATTTGGCAGACCAATAGGTGGATGACCTAACCAAGGTCTATACACCAGCGCGTTGGTGTGCATATAAGGGCATATGAGTAATACGATCTCTCAAAGGAATCACACAGGTTCAGTTACTGAACCGGAAGGCATGAGCTCACTCATGAGATATTGGGAAGAATCAAATTCCATGCGCATGGTCATCTCGCTTTGGAAGCTTGACTGAATTTGTAGGCTTGATATATACTTTTGGAAAGTATATGATCAAGACCTAGGTATGATATATGCTTTTGGAAAGTATATGATCGATACCGACTCCCAATGATCGAATGAGAAACTTGCTGATAAAACCATGAAGTAGACAGTATAAAGTTGATCCAATACTTCGGGTTTATTCTGAGTCGTCCAGTATGCAGGATGTACAGGTATTGGGAATACCTGAGGGTGATGTGATCATAAATGATTGTATAACCATGACACTTCTATTCCTAGGGAGTGATGAAACGGGTCTGGATTTTAGTGACTCCTCTCTGTAGAGAAGTAATCTGATCTTGGTCCAAAATACTGGACATTGATCTGAATGTGATTCAGATACAATGAGAAGATTTGATTTGCGGTCTTGATTTAATCAAGCATCTATGGAAGGCCCGCGATCTGGATTTGAGATACGATCTCAATATCCAAGTCACTATATGTGGAACAATACAATCGCCCTGTCCTTATCTCCAAGTATTTACGGAGAAAGCGCATTATCCTTGAAAGGGTTCATGATAATTTCATTGTTGATATTATGTATCCAAGCATTGAGATAGTGGATAATTAAATGTGATTTAATTATCATGAATAATATGAATTTGATTCATATTATAAGGAGATTTATGTTAGATAATTAAATGTGATTTAATTATCAAAGATGTAAATAATGTGAATGTGATTCATATTATTTGAGAACAAGAGAATAGAGATCCAAGATGATTAAATGTGATTTAATTATCATGGATAAGAATAATGTGGATAGCAATATCTATATTAGTCATATATATTATAAATGTGATTTATAATATATAAGAGAGAGCTATTTATAATTTACATTTGTTAATTAAATATTAATGTGAATAGGATTTACATTGGGCATTGAATTGAAAATATAATTTATATATATTTTGGGTTGTGAATATGATTCACAAAATTTTCAATGGCAAGATTGCAATGTCTACAAAATAATTGTGAATTATTTTTGTAGAATAATTTGCAACAAAAGTTGTTGCATAATCTTGGAGATTACAATATAGAGATGAGAGCTACCTTCCATATATATGGAGTGGACGGCCACCACTCCTATTAGGAATGTGTGGCCATCCTCTCCTTCCAACATGGAAGGAGGCGCTCTCTCTCATTTGATCTCCAAGAGATCTTGATTTAATTTGGTGATTGAATTATATTGATTTATCAATATATATTTAATCTAAATTAAATTAATTGTTGTTGGTTTTTACCAACACAAATCTTGGCCATTAAAAGAAACTCAATCAATGAGAGCCATTGGATTTGTATTATCCCATGGATTGAGATCCATGGATCCCAAAAAGCTATAAAAGGAGAGGCACCCCTTTTCTCTTCTTTACACATTAGTTGAGACATCAAATCTTTCTCTCTCTCTTTCTCTCTCTCTCTCCCTCTCATGGCCTTCCACCATGGATGCCCTAGAGAGGTTCTCCATTGCCACAACATCATCATTATGATGCCCGATGTATTGCTCGTGGAACTCCGTCTACTTCGGCGTGCCTTGCTCGTGAAGAAAACGTCGGATCTCGTGTGTTGAGATCAGGAGATCCGCTGCTTGGATCATCAACATGGATTGCGAGAAGCACGCGGTTCATTCCCGTGCTCGCAAGCGTCTCCTCCGTCGGATCGGACTTGAGACAGGAGGTCACTTCGTTAGAGACTCGTTCGCAAGCACGCTTCAAGAGGTAACCCTAATACTTGTTTGTGGTTTAGAAGAAACGGCCTGAGAAGTGTTCTTGGATCATGTGGTTTCGTCGCATGAAAAAAAATTTTAATTTCTGCTGCATAGAACAACTAGTGCGACTAGTTGTTTTTCGTCGTATTCGATACGACGCTCACGCTTTCGTGATGCGCTTGAGGATTATACCATATCCTTCAGTCTTTGTCTTGATTCTTATTCTTTCGATCTAAACATGGTATCTGAGCCAAACATCTTGTTGGTTCCACTCTAATCGAAAGTGGTGTGCTTGCTGCTCGATGTAATTTGATTTCATTTGTGAGATTGTGGGCTCCGATCCCTAATCGAAGCCTCTACCATCCTGGCGTGGTAGTTCGCTTCTAGAGGAAGTCCCTCTTACTCGTGGCACCCTCCTCTCTCTCGCAACACCCTCCTGGCAGCGCCTCCTCCTCTTGGTGGACCCCTTGCGTACACCTATGTGGGCGTGGATCCTTTGCAGTAAGTGAATTGCAGCAGAGTCTGCTGCAATTCACGGATGGAGGACACGTGTCATGAGGGAGATCCAACGGTCCGGGATCCCGTCCCACTCCCCTCCTCACCCGCCTCATCCCCGCTTGTCACCGCCGCCCTCTCCCCGACCTCAGCGCCTCTCACTACCGCCCTCTCTCCGACCTCGAGCTCCCTCTCGTCGCTGACATCAAGCCGTCTCGCCCCCACCTCTCATCGCCACCCCACATGTGGCAGAGGGTCGTGGAGGACGTGGAGGAGCGCTGGTCATGGAGGCGGAGGAGCTCCTCGTGCGTGGGAGCGGAGGCACGCACTGTGGAGGTCGTAACCGAGGAGGATGGAGGTGCTGGCGCCGAGAAGCAGGCGACCTGGATGATGGCGGCGAGGTCGACGCGGTGGAGATGACGACGCGCTGTCGTACGTGTCTGTGCGGAGCGGGCGGAAGGAGGCGCTGGTGAGGAATCGCCTCACGGGCTGGTGGTTGTGGAGGCAACGAACGCCGGCCGCGCGCGCTGTGAGAGGCGATGGCGGTCGGAGATGCGTTGGCAGTTGGGACAGCGCCCGCGCATGGAGCGCGTGGCAGTGGTGATGGAGGTCTGGATGTGGGGTGGCGGCGAGAGGCGGGGGTGAGACGGCTTGAGGTCCACAGCGAGAGGGGGCTCAAGGTTGGGGAGAGGGCGGCGGCAAGAGGCGCTGAGGTCGGGGAGAGAGAGGCGACGACAGGAGGGGACGAGACGTGTGAGGAGGGGAGTGGGATGGGATCCCGGACCGTTGGATCTCCCTCAGGAAACGTGTCCTCCATCCGTGAATTGTAGCAAACTCTGCTGCAATTCACTTACTGCAGAGGATCCGTGCCCCACCTGTGATGCCTTCCCCTTCTCATAGCATCGTTTGGTGAACTCTTCTCTATGTAGCTCCCTCCTACGCAGCTCCCTCCAGTTGTGTACACCTATGAAATTGTCTAGTGAACCCTTGCTGCCCTAGCGTGGCCCTCTTGTAGTCTCCACCTGAGAGTGGCCTCGGCCCTAGCAAAGACCCCTGCTTGTGTGGCCATCTCGGTCGTAGTGCCCTTGAGTGTGTCCTTGGTGGTGCGTTTGAGCGCCAATGAGCCCTGCGCATTTGCAGTTGTGTGCATTTGAACCTCTACGCCGCTCCTAAGCCTCTATGGCAGTTGCGTCTTCCTGCTGGTGAGCGCAACTTCTTCCTTGGCATGAACATCTGTTGGTAGAGAATACATCTGGATTCCAAAATAATCCATTGAGATTCTGCGATGGTATGTCAAAGAGTTGAGAGCCAATAAATATTTAAAGTGAGGCTAGTTTTGTTATGCAATTATGACATTCTATTCATTTGGAGGAGTGTTTCTATACTCAAAGACTTGCTATGATGTCCACCTTTATTCTTTAAAATTATTATTTACTTCATGTGGTGACGGAATGATTTTGTTGGATCTCCGTGCGTGATGGAGTTAATTATTTGCATATTTGTGCTCTTGTGTCATTATCTTTTATTTGTTATGGTAGATTACTCTTGACATAATGGATACTGTCAAGGAGTTGGAATATTTCCTAAAGAGATTTGTTGCTGAAAAGTCTACTTCCCTAGATTTTGAAGATATTCATTCAACCCTAAATATAAGAAGAATTAGTATGTCTTGTTATGCCAACTCTTAGTAGATAGCGGTGAAGGAGAAGGGAAAATCCTTAAGTCCACCATGGAAGAGTGAAGATTACATCGTATACGATCAGAAGCGATTAGTCACACTAGTTGTACGAGGCAGTGGAATTTAAAAATTTTAATGCGATAAAATCACATTATCCAAGAGCACTTCTCGGATCGTTTCATCTAAACTACAAATAAGTATTAGGGTTACCTCTTGAAACGTGGTTGCGAGCGAGTCTCTTAAAGAAGAGACCAATTCGATGGAGGACACGCCTGCGAGCTCGTTGATGAGACATGTGCTCCTCGCAATAAATGTTGATGATACAAACGACGAATCTCCTGATCTCTCCACACGAGATCCGAAATCTTCTTCTTGAGCGAGGTGCATCGTAGGAGACAAAGACCCACAGCAAATGATCCAACAACATAATGACGATGTTGAGGCAATAAGGACTCTCTCTAGGGCTCCATGGTTGACAACCACAATGAGAGAGAGAGAGAGCATATGGTTGTTGTCTCTTGATGTAACTTAAAGAGCAAGGGGTACCTCTTCTTATATAGTATTTTGGGAGTCCATGGATCTCAATCGATGGACAAGATAAAATCAATGGATGAGATTGATTCATGTCTCTTTCAATGGTCATGATATTGTTGTAAAAACACAGCAACAATTGATTTAATTGAACCAAATATATAAATAGAATAATAAATATAAATTAATTTCAAATCAAATTAATTATCTTAGAGATAATCAAAAGGAGATAATTATCTACCAATCATGGAGGGACAATCGCCCAATCCCATTGTGACTTGGTGGTAGTTCACCACCTTTGGTGGATGGAAATCTTTTCCAATGAGATTACATTATCTCATTTCAACATTATCTCACAATAATAACTCTCAATTATCTTGAGAACATTGCAATCATGCCTATGGAAATTTGTGAATCATATTCACAGCATAAAATAAATTGTAAATTACATTTCAATTAATTATCCAATATGAATCTAATTCACATCGATAATTAATCAATAAATATATATTATAATAGTCTCTCTCTAGTATATTGTAAATCACAATTATAATATATATGATATGGATAATGCTATCAATATTATTTATATCCTTGATAATTAAATCGTAATTAATCAATTTGGATTTCTATTTTCATGTGCCCAAATAATATGAATCACATTCACCTTATTCATATCATTGATAATTAAATCACATTTAAATAACTAGATAACTCTCCTTATAATATGAATCGAAATCATATTATTCATGATAACTAAATCACATTTTATTATTAATTTTCTCAATACTTGGATACATATATCAACATTGAAATATCCATGAACTCTTTCAAGGATAATGCGCTTTCTCTGTGGATACTTGGAGATAAAAATAAGGTGATTGTATTGGTTAATGTATAGTGACTTGGATATTGAGATTGCATCTCAAATCTAGATCTCGAGAAGCTCCAATAGATGTTTGATTAAATAAAAGCTGTAAATCTAATTTTCTCATTGCATCTGAATTATATTCAGATCAATGTCCAACAGTTGGACCAAGATATAATCACTTATCTACTGAAAGGAGTCACTAAATCCATACTCATTTCATTACTCCCTGGGAATGGAAGCGTCACGGTTATACAATCGTTTATGATCACATCACCCTCGGGTATTCCTAATACTTGTACATCCTACATATTGGAAGTGAAGGATATGAAGAATCCTCAAGCACATCACGGAAGCGTGTTGATCGCATCTTATATGATCGGGGCGACTAGTCGCACTAGTCGTTAGATGCAACAGAAATTAAAATTTTTAAATCAAGTGATGAAACCACATGATCACAAGAACATTTCTTGGATCGTTTCATCAAACCACAAAGTATGAGAAATACCTCTTGAAGCGTGGTTGTGATCACGAGATCTCTAAAGCAAGAGATCCTCCTGACTCAAGTCCGATCTGCAAAGATGACACTTGCGGGTGAGATGATAAGATGCGTTCCTCCCGCAATCCTCGTTGAAGATCCAATCCTTGAATCTCCTGATTTCGTCCAACGAAATCTGTCGATGGAGATCCACGAGCTATCAAAGAGATAGCACAACGGCGTGGAGATAATTGCTTGTTCCCTTAGTGCATAAGGTGGAAAACCACCTTAGAGAGAGAAAGAGAGAGGACGAGAATGAGAGAGAGAGAGAGTAGGCGTGTACTCTTGTATCTTGTAACTTGAAGAGGTTAGGGTTGCCCTCTTTATATACTAGTTTGGAAGTCCATGGATCACAATCCATGGCATATACAAAATCAATGGTTAGATTGATATGTATATTAAATCAATGGCCATGATCATTGTTGTTCAAAACCAACATCATATTAATTTATTTTAAATTAAATATATGTTGTATTATCATCAACATAATTTAATTCAATAATGAGATATTAATTAAAATAGGATAATAATCCTTCAAGATACATGGGGCATCACCCATGAGATTTGGTGGATTATCTCCTCCTTTTAATTCATATCATTATCTCTTGTTTAGCTTGCAACATTATCCACTAAATTAACTCCAAATTAATTACTGTATATCTATTGCAAAATTATCCACTAAATTAATTCCCAATTAATTAGTGAATATTTCAATCATGCCACTGAAAATATGTGAATCATATTCAGAGCCCAAACTAAATTGTAAATCGCATTCCAATTAATTGCTTAATGTGAATCCAATTCACATTAACAATTAACAAACGCTATTCACAAAGGTGCTCTCTCTCTAATATATTATTAATGACATTTATAATATATATACACATATATCATGGATAACACTATCCATAATCTGTAATCCTTGATAATCAAATCGTATTTAATTATCTTAGGTAATCATTCTCATAATATCAATCCCATTCATATTATTTTTGATAATTAAATCTCACTTAATTATCATCATCTTGTTGCTTGGATACATAATTCATCAAATGAATTATTCTTGAACCCCTTCAAGAATAATGTGCTTTCTCTGCAGATACTTGGAGATAAGGATAGGGCGATTGTATTGTTCCACGTAAAGTGACTTGGATGTTGAGATCTTATCTCAAATCCAGACCTTACGTATCTCCCACAGATGCTTGATTAAATCAAGACCGCAAATCAAATCTTCTGATTGCATCTGAATCTCATTCAGACCAATGTCCAACACTTGGAACAAGATTAGGTTGCTTCTCCACTGAGAGGAGTCACTAAAATCCAGACCTGTTTCATCACTCCCTCGGAATGGAAGCTGTTGGACATGTAAGACCACGACGAGCCATTATGCAATAAATGTTATTGCGAATATCATTCCCTGATCTAAAATGAAGAATGAATAATTTGCATAATAGGTCCCTTAGTATAATTAGGGTTATGTACCATGGCCATCTTAATGATCATACAGCTGTTGATTCAATAATTGAATCATAGAGGCTGGTGCTTGGATGAATATCTAAAGAGTTAGATTGAGGACTCATCAAGCACCGTCAAACGATTGTTAAGAGATAATCTCCAACCTGAGTAGGAGATGGCAATCCTTTCTCAATTAGGTTTATATCTGACAGACCTCTTGATGTTGGTCCACTGCATAGGAATAGAGATTCGGAGGTGTCAGATTATTTAAGTCACATAGTTGACTTAACGAGATCGAGATAACCAAAGTCCTATATCATATGCTGTCACGATACAGGAACGCATCCTCTGATCGGAGACAGATGTGTTGCTATATGTCGGAGTATGTACATTTGGCAGACCAATAGGTTGATGACGTAACCAAGGTCTATATACCGGTGCGCTGGTATGAATGTAAAGGCATATGAGTAATACGATCTCTCAAAGGGATCGTACATGTTCATTTACTTAATCGTAAGGCATGATCTCACTGATGAGATATTGGGAAGAATCAAATTCCATGCACGATCGTCTTGCTTTGGAAGCTTGACTGAATTTATAGGTTTGATATATACTTTTGGAAAGTATATGACCAAGACCTAGGTATGATATATGCTTTTGGAAAGTATATGATCGATACCTACTCCCAATGTTTGAATGAGAAACTTACTGATAAAACCATGAAGTAGACAGTATAAAGTTGATCCAATACTTCGGGTTTATTCCGAGTCTTCCAGTATACAAGATGTGCAGGAATTGGGAATACCTGAGGGTGATGTAATCATAAACGATTGTATAACCATGATTCTTCCATTCCTAGGGAGTGATGAAACGGGTCTGGATTTTAGTGACTCCTCTCAGTAGAGAAGTAATCTGATCTTAGTCCAAATGTTGACATTGATCTGAATATGATTCATATGCAATGAGAAGATTAGATTTGCGGTCTTGATTTAATCAAGCATCTATGGGAGGCCCGCGATCTGGATTAGAGATATGATCTCAATATCCAAGTCATTGTACGTGGAACAATACAATCACCCTGGCCTTATCTCCAAGTATTCACGGAGAAAAGCATTATCCTTGAAAGACTTCAGGATAATTTCATAGTTGATATACGTATCCGAATATTGAGAAAATTGACGATTAAATGCTATTTAATTATCTTGAATAATATCAATTTGATTCATATTATAAGGAGAGTTATTTAAGATAATTAAATGCGATTTAATTATTAAAGATGTGAATAATATGAATGCGATTCATATTATTTGGGCACACGAAAATAGATATCCAAAATGATTAAATGTGATTTAATTATCATGCATATGAATAATGTGGATAGCAATATCCACATTAGTTGTATATATTATAAATGTGATTTACAATATATAAGGGAGAGATATTTGTATTTTACATTTGTTAATTAAATGTTTATGTGAATTGGATTCACATTGCACAATTAATTGAAAATGTAATTCACCTTTTATTTTGGGTTGTGAATGTGATTCACAATTTTCCAATGGCAAGATTGCAATATTCACAAAATAGTTATGAATTATTTTTGTAAAATAATTTACAACATGTGTTGTTGTAAATCTTGGAGATTTCCTTAGAATAATGTAATCTCATGGGATCTCATGAGATTGCCACCAAATCCAATATTATGGAAGGAGACAATCTTCATTCCATAATCTCCATGCTTGAATGATTTAATTTAGGATTGATATATATTGATTTATCAATTTAGATTTAATCTAAATTAAATTAATTATTGTTGGTTTTTACCAACACAAATCTTAGCCATTAAAAGAAACACAAATAATGAGAGCCATTGGATTTGTGTTGCCCGTGGATTGAGATCCATGGATCCTAAAATATTATAAAAGGAGAGGCACCCCTTTGCTCTTCTTTACACACACAAGAGAACATAAGTCTCTCTCTCTCTACGTGTCTACTCTCTCTCTCTCCCTCATGTGGCCGTCTACCATGGATGCCCTAGAGAGGTTCTCCATCGCCGCAGCATCGTCATTATGCTGCCCGATAGTTTGCTCATGGATCACCATCTCCTTCGGTGCCCCTAGCTCGTGAAGAAGACGTTGGATCTCGTGTGCCGAGATTAGGAGACCCGCCTCTTGGATCATCAACATGGATTGCGAGAAGCACACGTTTAATCAACGCGCTCGCAAGCGTCTCCTCCGTCGGATCGGACTTGAGACAGGAGGTCTCTTCGTTTAGAGACTCGATCGCAACCACGCTTCAATAGGTAATCTTATTAATTGTTTTTGGTTTAGACAAAACGATCCGAGAAGTGTTCTTGGATCATGTAGTTTCGTCACATAATTTTTTTAATTTCTGTTGTATAGAAAAACTAGTACGACTAGTCGTTCTTCGTCGTATTCGATACGATGCTCATGCTTCCGTGATGCGCTTATGGATCTTACCATATCCTTCAAGTGGTATTAGAGCCTTAGGTTGAAGGTTTTGGATGCGATCCATGAACCAAGGACGACTTGGGTTCATTAGGGTTTGCGAAAGTTTTCTTGCATTTCATTTTCACATCTCTATTTTGAGATTATTTTCCGCCATGTTTAATTGTTTAAATACGAAAATAATAATTGTATTATATTCCTCATTAAATAAAGAAACCATAGTATCTGAGTTTACAAAATTTGGATTCCGTTAACTCGAGATATGGTTGTTTTAATGAACATGTATTCACTGTTGCGGGAATTGCGAATCTTAACGTGATTAATGAGTCAATTACTGTTTTATCCGCGTCGAAATGCGTGAAATATCACTTAGATCTGTCCTAAATCAAATTAGCAATCTTTGAAAATTGAGTGGTCTAATTTAGATTTAAATTGATTGAGATATGTTAATTTTAGTGAGTAGGGGTCACTGCAGAAATTACAGTCCTAATCAAGAACCATGTGATTCTCAATTAGTGAAATTAATTGTTAATTTCAAGACTTAATTATGTAAAATATTTGAGAAATATGTAATGATGATTATTTTCTTAATTGACATGGTCTCAACTAATAAATTGATTAGATTTGATGTAGATCATAATTGGAAACACAATCAACAAACTTCATGCTCGAATAGGATTGAGAATTTGTGTAGCAAATTTATTTATAATAAAGAATGTTTTGATTATTACTATATGGCATAATTTCGGTTGATGAACCGATGATCATATCATGTATAAATTGATCTATTTGGCATTATCCTTTCCTGAGGTGGATATGGTGTCTAGTCGGAGAGCATTGGGGTGGCGGGTTGCAAAGTATGTTTTGTCCCACTATCGTCGATACTGGCCATGACAACGGGTAGGGACTCGATAATGCCGGAGAAATCAAGACGTATTTTCTAATTATTAAAATTCGAATTAATGTGTACTTTAAGATAAATACCATATATATATTCAAGTAAAATAATCAAGTTTGTTGATTGAATTGGATTGATAATTAATTTAATATGATTGAATTAATTATATTTAATTGAAACACTCTATTATGAATAGAGTTGTTATTTCCCTTGAAAGAATTAATTATATGAATATGATTCATAATAATTAATTAAAATTTGAATATGAGGTGGAGGTTTACATAAGTGACATCCATGGTCTCCCATCAAGGCGAAGGTTTCCGTCGTTAGATATTATATGTCGGAGATGCCTGTCCGAAGTGACAACTCTTGCATACAAGCCATTTGGATTGGGCTCTTCGCTTCTCGAAAGAGTAAGGACGTTTGCGTAGTGACCCCAATATCGGGTCCTCATATTATTGGGGCGATATTGGATTGCGCATAGCGAGTTGTATTCCTGTTGACGGTTGGTTCAATTAATGTTGGGTCAACATCACCTTAGGGGTTGTTGGCCCAGGTGTTAAAGACTGAATTGGGAAATTCAAGTTGGACTTGCAATGTGGAATGTGTTCCCGCTTCTTTTTATCAGAGTCACAGGTTCTCATATTATTGTGATGTGATAAAGATAAGGAAGGAGATCCCAGATCTTGCTGAGATATAATGGTAAGTCTATCTCTTACATTGAAAGTGATTAAGGGAATGAACTTTCAGTGTTTACAAGGCAAGACAACTTTGATATAAAAATTCCTAAATCAAAGTAAAATATGTATATATAAATATATAAATTTATGAAAATTTCTTATTTTAGATAATCATTCATTAAACCCACTTAATGTTATAACTCAATAATAACCAGTAAAATATCATGGATTGGACTCATGATCCAGATATTGTACTTGCAGTTGGACACGTAATGTATGTGGCTGCAATGTGCAAGTTTCCTCATAATAATGAGGAATGATAATTAAATGGATAATAGGACTACAACCTAGGGTTTGTATGTCTCTATAGTCTTGATATCTCATCGAATGTACTTTACAAGTGACGTGTCGATGATGATCATAATTGTCTTATAATCCTTATAAAAATCTGAGAAGATATTCTAGCGTACATATGTGCTCTTGACATTTATGATGTATGACATGGTTCACTGTATCATGCAGAATGGTAGCTCTATAAGAGATGATGTATTCAAAATGTTTGAACACCTACCTGAACCAATGTTTTAGGAGTTTGGATGGATGTATATACGATGAGTGTCATTGTTCTACTGTCTATACTTTAGTCATTCATGAAGCTTCATAATATTCATATTGTATGAATTTAATGAAGCATGTATAAATGTTGAAATTCTCTTACATTGAATTCTTTTGAATTTAACGTAAGAGATTTTTAGTCTTAAGCAATGGTTGTTTATAGATAAAGGGATCGCAGTGGAAGCATGGGTCATACCCAAGATGAGAAGGATATCCAAAGAGTTGACCGTGCTTCTATGACTTCCATATGACATCCTAAGAGTTGAATAAATGCCAATACTACAATAAGTTGGTGTGTAGATAGTATGACCATCAAGTCTGTCTAAAATCCTTAGAGAAGAACTCGGCTAGAGCATCAGAATAATCAACATAAATAATTGATATTGACTTTCTTATTGAATAAGATAAAGTCTTGTAATTGTATCTCAATCTTCTAACAACGCTTGTAATGGGTTGCATATGTTTTAGAAGACTGGAAAATTTGATCTAAAGGTTTAATAGTCATCCACATGGATATTGATGCAATTGTTGCAACAATCTCTATTGGATTGAATGGCTTCATAATTTCAGTGGGAGAGCAATTAGTCTTAGAGAATGTCGATGACCTAGATATTAGAATACACTCATAGTTTATTTCTAAATGTTGGAAATAAACATGAATTCTGTAGTAAATCTATCATAAAGAGTTATGATGGAGATATTTCAGATAGCAATCTAAAATCTAGTGGACTCCACTAAATTAGAAAATTAATGAATGGTTCATTAACATTTCTAGATATTGAAATTAAACCTTAAGATCAATAGGAGGATGAAGATCATTTGACAATGATATAGCATCATGCCTTGGACATTTGTTTATTGATTTGATCGATAGACTAGTAAGAGATGAAACTTTAGAATGTCTAAAATTTCAAAACTTACATACTTATGAATATTGTATTCAAAGTAAAATTTCTAATACACCCTTCTTTGGGAATGGTGTAAGATGTCAAGGTATTCAGGATCTCATACATATTGATGTATGCGGATAATCCATATCACAGTAAACATTATGGATATGTGTTATCTATTGATGATTATGTATGATATGTGATTTCTTCTCTTCACCTAAAGAAACCATTGAAATGTTCAAAGATTTCATTATTTTTGGTTTACAACTAAAGTTTGAAGGAAGATAAAATGAATTTGATCTAATCTAGGTAGCCTGTACCTGTTAGATGAATTCAAAGAATACCTTATGGAGATATGAATATCATTTCTATCTCAATCCTCCTAACACACGTTAAATCGATAGAGTTATAGGGATATAGAATTGGATCATGCGTGACATGATCTTATCAATGATGAAATTTAGCATAATTATCCCTTAGTTTCCAGGTATACATGTGTAGTAGAGACTACAATGTATATCTTTAATAAGGTCCCATGTATGCTGGAATCTAGCACTTGAGAGTGCTGCTTCATTAGGAAAATAAAGGATGGTATTGGTACCTACTTTATGACCTTGAGATTCTTAAAATATCTCATCTCTGAGAATGTGATTCTTAGAGGTTAAGACTCTTTTAGAATCAAGATGAAAATGAAGTGTAGGAAGTCATTCAATCTTGAGAAGATAATGAGGCTCCTGAAATTGGAAACTAAAAGGACAATTAAAGATGAATCACTAATACCTCTTCAAAAGAGTTTGAGGATGGATTCCATGTATCAGAGAAATCTGACAATGATCGAACTTCATGTGATGAAGCTTCTGAGAATCATAGCATGGATAGATGGATTTCAACAATAAAAGTCTAAAGTGGACTTCATATACAAGTGTTGTATATGGACCCTCGAGGATCCACCTATACGGGTAAGACCCATAAAGGTGTAAATGGATCTTCAAGAGAAAGAGGGAACATGATGAGAAGGTAGAGACCTTCAAAGCACGGTTCGTAGCCATGAGCTACACATGAAGAAAGAAGACATCGCTTGCGATGAGACTTGATTTCCATTAACCATGCTTAAAATCATCAGAATATTGCTAACCTTAGCTACACAACTTGACTATTGCATCTTCAACATGTAAGTCAAGATTGGATTCCTCTATGAATACCTCTTTGAGGATATTCACATCAAGTAGCCCCAGGCTTCATGGTTGAGGAAAGCAAGGTGTGCAAGTTAAGGAGTCCATCTATGGACTAAAATAAGCTTCTTGAAGTTGGACCATAAGATTTGATGAAATTATAAATGCATGATTTCAGATAGAATCTTGATGAGCCATTTGAAGCTTAGTGGGAGTGCCTTTGTGTTCATTATGCTAAATGTAGATGATATCCTAATCATTTAAAATGATATAAGGATAATAACAAGTGTTTTATTATCTGGTTGTTCTCAATGATATCTCTTACATCTTAGTTCTCAAGTTTTTCAGAAGCAAAGAGAAGAGGATATTGGGACTATCACATTTGTAGTACACCTTGGACATATTCCATTCTTGGAAATTCCAAGAAAGGCTTCCATCCCTTAAGATGTGGTATTGACCTATCTAAAAGGATAGCACCTCAAAGAACTGAGGAAGTAAATGCTAGAACTACTTGCACTTGTGCATTAGTTATGAGAAGCTGAGTGTATGCTAGATGTCTACAAAAGCCAGATATCTGCCATGCAGAGAGAGTAGTAAAGTGTTGCTAATCCTGCTATGGAGACAAAACACTTGATTACAGTAATAACAAAATCTTCAAAGATGACAAGACTTTAGAGATAGTGATCTCTAAGTCTTATCTTCAAGTACTTAAGACTTTATAGATAGAGATCTAAAAGGTCTTAACTGTGGATACCTTAAGTGATAGTGATCTCCAGGAATAAGGGTATTCTGATAAGGATTATGGAAATACTATTTATGATAATTATTAGGCTATAGTGTCAAGGACACTATAACGAACAAGATTGAGTATTGGTTGCATAAGATGCAACATTCGCATTAGATGCGAGCGCTATTACTGAGGATATGCAAGTGTCGTAAAAGGACTTGGCGTAGTCTGGTAGGAACAGAGTGACTGATCATCTTACCTAGATATTTTCTAAATAGCCTATGATTGTCACATGAGTGTGGGTTTAAATGATTAGCCCATTAATGGCTCCTTGGGCTAGTGGGAGATTGTTGGACATGCAAGCCCACGGCGAGCCATTATGCAATAAAAGTTATTGCGAATATAAATGAAGAATGAATAATTTACATAACAGGTCCCTTAGCACAATTAGGGTTATGTACCATGGCCATCTTAATGATGATACAACTTTTGATTCAATAATTGAATCATAGAGGTTGGTGCTTGGATGAATATCTAAAGAGTTAGATTGAGGACTCATCAAGCACCATCAAATGATTATTAAGAGATGATCTCCAGCCTGAGTAGGAGATGGAAATCCTTTCTCAATTAGGTTGATATCTGATCGACCTCTTGATGCAGGTCCTCTGCATAGGAATAGAGATTCGGAGGTGTCAGATTATTTAGGTAAAAGAGTTGACTTAACGAGATCGAGATAACCAAAGTCCTATATCATATGCTGTCATGATACATGTACGCATCCTTTGACCGGAGAGAGATGTGTTGCTATATGTTTGAGTATGTACATTTGGCAAACCAATAGGTTGATGACCTAACCAAGGTCTATACACCAGTGCGCTAGTATGCATAGAAAGGCATATGAGTAATACGATCTCTCAAGGGGATCATACATGTTCTTCTACTGAACTAGAAGGCATGAGATCACTGATGAGATATAGGGAAGAATCAAATTCTGCGCACGATCGTCTCGCTTTGGAAGCTTGACTGAATTTGTAGGTTTGATATATACTTTTGGAAAGTATATGATCAAGACCTAGGTATGATATATGCTTTTGGAAAGTATATGATCGATACCAACTCCCAATGATCGAATGAGAAATATACTGATAAAACCATGAAGTGGATAGTATAAAGTTGATCCAATACTTCGGGTTTATTCTGAGTCTTCCAGTATGCAGGATGTACAGGTATTGGGAATACCTGAGGGTGATGTGATCATAAACGATTGTATAACCATGACGCTTCCATTCATAGGGATTGAGGAAACGGGTCTGGATTTTAGTGACTCCTCTCAGTAGAGAAGTAATCTGATCTGAGTCCAAATGTTAGACAATGATCTGAATATGATTCAGATGCAATGAGAAGATTAGATTTGCGGTCTTGATTTAATCAAGCATCTATGGGAGGCTCGCAATCTAGATTTGAGATATGATCTCAATATCCAAGTCACTGTACATGGAACAAAACAATCACCCTGTCCTTGTCTCCAAGTATTCGCGGAGAAAGCGCATTATCCTTGAAAGAGTTCATGATAATTTCATAGTTGATATATGTATCTGAGCATTGATAAAATTGATAATTAAATGTGATTTAATTATCATGAATAATATGAATTCGATTCATATTATAAGCAGAGTTATCTAATATAATTAAATGTGATTTAATTATCAAAGACGTGAATAATATGAATGCGATTCATATACGAAAATAGAGATCCAAGATGATTAAATGTGATTTAATTCTCATGGATATGAATAATGTGGATAGCAATATCCATATTAGTCGTATATATTATAAATGTGATTTATAATACATAAGAGGGAGCTACTTGTAATTTACATTTGTTAATTAAATGTTGATGTGAATTGGATTCACATTGGACAATTAATTGAAAATGTAATTCACATTTTATTTTGGGTTGTGAATGTGATTCATAATTTTCCATTGGCAAGATTGCAATATTCACAAAATAATTATGAATTATTTTTGTAGAATAATTTGCAACAAGTGTTGTTGTAAATCTTGGAGATTTCCATGGCATAATGTAATCTCATGGGATCTGATGAGATTGCATGAGATTGCCACCAAATCTAATATTATGGAAGGAGGCAATCTTCATTCCATAATCTTCATGCCTGATTGATTTAATTTGGGATTGATTTACATTGATTATCAATATAGATTTAATCTAAATTAAATTAATTATTGTTGATTTTTACCAACACAAATCTTAACCATTAAAAGAAACACAAATCAATGAGAGTTGGATTTGTGTTGCCCATGGATTGAGATCCATGGATCCCAAAATATTATAAAAGAAGAGGCACCCCTTTGCTCTTCTTTACACACACAAGAGAACACAAGTCTCTTTCTCTCTCTACACGTCTAATCTCTCTCTCTCTCCCTCTCATGTGGTCGTCTACCATGGATGCCCTAGAGAGGTTCCCCATCGCCGCAACATCATCGTTATGCTGCCTGATTGTTTGCTCGTGGATCTCCGTCTCCTTCGGTGCACCTCGCTCGTTAAGAAGACACCGGATCTCATGTGTCGAGATCAGGAGATCCACCACTTGTATCATCAACATGGATTGCGAGAAGCACATGTTTCTTCAATACGATCGCAAGCGTCTCCTCCGTCGGATCGAACTTGAGACATGAGGTCTCTTCATTTAGAGATTCGATCGCAACCACGCTTCAAGAGGTAATCTTATTACTTGTCTGTGGCTTAGATGAAACGATCCGAGAAGTGTTCTTGGATCGTTTGGTTTCGTCACATAAATTTTTTTAATATCCGCTGCATAGAACAACTAGTACGACTAGTCGTTCTTCGTCGTATTCGATACGATGCTCATGCTTCCGTGATGCGCTTGAGGATCTTACCATATCCTTCAGAAGCGTCATGGTTATACAATCGTTTACGATCACATCACCCTCAGGTATTCTCAATACCTATACATATTGTATACTGGAAGACCTATGATCAATCTGAAGATGTAGATCAATTTTACACTATCTTCTTCAAGGTTTGATCACCAAGTTTCTCAATCTTGGTCATTGGGATTCGGTATCGATCATATGCTTTCCCAAAGCATATATCATACCTTCAAATTCATGTCATGCTTCGAAAGCACGACGACCATGCATGGAATTTGATCGGTCCCAATACCTCATGAGTAAGCTCGTGTCTTCCGGTTCATAAGTCAACATGTATGATCTCTTTGAGAGATCGTATTACTCATATGCCCTTACATGCACACCAGCGCGCTGGTGTATAGACCTTGGTTAGGTCGTCAACCTATTGGTCTGCCAAATGTACACACTCAGACATATAGTACCACATCTGTCTCCGGTCAGAGGATGTGTGCCTATGCTGTGACAACATTCAACATAGGACTTAGGTTTTCTCGATCTCGCTAAGCCAACCCATTGACCAAACTAATCTGACACCTCCAAATCACTATTCCCATGCAGAGGACCGGCATCAAGAGGTCGATCAGTTATCAGCCTATGTAAGAAAGGATTGCCATCTCATAGTCAGGCTGGAGATCATCTCTTAATAATCATTTGACGGTGCTTGATGAGTCCTCTATCTAACTCTTTAGATAGTCATCCAAACACCAGCCTCTATGATTAATTTAATGAATCAACAACTATATGATCATCAAGATGGCCATGCTACATAACCCAAATTGTACAGAGGGACCTTATAGTGCACTCACTCATTTATTTTAGAAAGGGAGTGAAACATGAATAACTTTTATTGATAAACTTATATATTACAATAACATTTAGTGTAAGAATGGTTTTCCCAGGGCTCACATGTCCAACAGGAAGACCCAGATTAAACATGAAGTTTTAGATCTCTTTTACAATGTCTCTGTCAGGGTTTTATTATTAAGTTTCGTTTCTCATTCGATCATTGGGAGTCGACGTCGATCATATAATTTCCAAAAGCATATATCATCCCTAGGTGTTGATCATATACTTTCCAAAAGTATATATCAAACCTCACAAATTCAGTTAAGCTTCCAAAGTGAGATGATCATGCATGGAAATTAAATCCCAATATCTCATGAGTGAGCTCATGTATTCCGGTTCAGTAAATGAACCTGTATGATCCCTTTGAGAGATCGTATTACTTATATGCCCTTGTATGCACAGCAACACGTCGATGTATAGACCTTGATTAAGTGATAAAATTATTGGTCTGTCAAATGTACATACTCAGATATATAGTAATACATCTGTCTCCGGTCAGAGGATGCATGCCTATATCGTGACAACATATGACATAGGTTTTTGGTTATCTCGATCTCATTATATCAAATCTTTGACCTAACTAATCTGACACCTTCGAATCTCTATTGCTATCCAGAGGACCTGCATGAAGTGGTCGGTTAGATACCAGCCTTTACAAAAAGAATTGCCATCTCCTTCTCAGATTTGAGATCCTCTCCTAATAATCATCTGATGGTTCTTGATGAGTCCTCAAACTGCCTCTTTAGATTTTCTTCGAACCACCTGCCTCTATAATTCAACAATTGAATCAATAGTTGTATGATCATTAAGATAGCCATGGTTTCATAACCCTAATTGTACTAAGGTTCTTATTATGCCAATTAGTTCATATTTATTTTAGATCACGGAATGATATTTACAATAACATTTATTGCATAATGGCTCACAGTGGGCTCACATGTCTAACAATCTCCCACTAGCCCATAAGGCCATCTATGGGCTAATCTTTAAACCAACACTCATGTGACAATCATAAGCTATTTAGAAAAATAGACAGGTAAGTTGACCATTCACTATGTTCCCAAGATACTACGCCAAGTCCATTTGTGATACTTCCATATGTCCAAGTAATAGTGCTCGCATCCAATACGAATATTGCATCTTATGGAACCGATACTTAATATTGTTTGTTATAGTGTCCATGACCCTATAGTTCAATAATTATTATAATCAATATGTAATTTCTATTATCCTTATCATAATACCCTCATTTCTAGAGATCTCTATCTCCTAAGATATCTACAGTTAAGACCTTCTTAGATTACTATCTATAAAGTCTTTATTTCTTGATGATAAGACTTAGAGATCACTATCTTAAAAGTTTTGTCCTCTTTGAAGATAATGTTATTACTGTGATCAAGTGTTTTATTTCCATAGTAGGATAAGTAATAATACTCCCAATGCATGGTGAACACTGACTTTTGTACACATCTAGCATACACTGAGCTTCCCAAAGCTAAAGCACTATGGCATGTAGCTTTGGTATTCACATCCTTAACTCTTTAAGGTGTTACCCTTTAGATAGCTCGGTATCATATCTTAAGGAAAAGAATACTTTCTTGGAATTTTCTAGAAAATAGAAGTGTCCAAGGTGTACCACTAATGTGACGGTCCCAATACCCTCTTCTCTTTGCTTCTAAACATTTTAAGATATAAGATATTAAGAGGTTTTCTCAAAACACTTATCGTCATCCTTATGTCATTCCAAATGATTAGGATATCATATACATTTAACACGATGAACACAATGGCACTCTCACTAAGATTCACATGGTTCATCAATATTCTATCTAAAATAATAACATTTCTAATTTCATCAAATCTTATGTTCCAACTACAAGAATCATATTTGAGTCCAAAGATGGTGTTCTTTAGCTTGCACACCTTACCTTCCTGAACCATGAAGCCCTGGGCTACTTCATATGAATATCCTCATAGAGGTATTCACAGGAATGCGATACCGACTTCCATCTTATAGATGTCAAAGTCAAAGTTGTGTAGCTACATTTAGCAATAATATGACGAGTTTATGCATGGTCGCTAAAGAGCAAGTCTCATTGCAACCGATGTATTCTCTCCATGTGTATATAGTAGATACGAGCCATGCTTTGAAGGTCTCTACCTTCTCATCATGTTCTCTCTTTCTCTTGAAGATCCATTTACACCTTAACGGGTCTTACCCATATATGTGGATCCACGAGTGTCCATATACACCATTTATATATGAATTCTACTTGCTGACATCCATCTTTCCATGTCAGGATTTTCATAAGCTTCATCACATGAATTAAGATCATTGTCAGACTTAAATAATGCATGGAGTCCATCCTCAAACTAATTTTTAAGAGGAATGAGCGTTTCATCTTTAATTGTTCTTTTCATTTCTGATATTAGGAGCCTCATTATCTTATAAAGATTAAATGAGTTCCTTCACTTCGTTTTCATCTTGATTCTCAAGAAAGTGATTCTCTAAGAATCATATTCTCATATATGAAATATTTTAATAATCTCAAGGTCGTAAAGCGGGTATCCAATATCACCTTTATATTCCTAATGAAGTCGCACTCTCCGGTACCAGATTCCAGCTTACTTGCATCCACTACAAATTTATGAACCAAGAACCTAAATCCTTAAGTGTCCAATACAAGGCTAGGTTCTGAACCATAGTTTATGAGGATGTTTAGGTTTAGATTTGTATGAAATCTTATTAAGGATATATATTGCAGTCTCTACTACATATACACTTGGAAACTAAGAGGTAATTATGCTAATATTCATCGTTTATCAAATCATGCCACACATGATCTAATTGTATCGCCTTATAACTCTATTGAGTTCAGGTGTATTGGGAGGAGTGAGATAGGACATATCTCCATAAAGGTGCTCCTCGAATTCATCTAATAGTTACTTACTATCTAGGTTAGATCAGATTCATTTCATCTTCCTTCAAACTTTAGTTCTAAACCAAAAATGTGAAATCTTTGAACATTTCAGAGGTTTCTAAGGTGAAGAGAAAGTCTCACATCGCAAATAATCATCAATGGATATCACATATCATTAATGTTCATCATGATATAGATGATCATACATCACTATGTATGAGATCTTGAATACCTCAGCATCTTTCACCATTCTCAAAGAAGGGAGTATTGGACATTTTCTACTTTGAATACAATATTCACAAGCATGTAAGATTTGAAACTTTAGACTTCTAAAGTTTCATCTATTACTAGTCTATTGATCTCATCAACGGACATATGTCCAAGGCTTGATGTTAGATCATTGTCAAATGATATTTATCCTCATATTGATCTTTTAAGGTTTTAAATTTCCATAAAAGTTAATGAACCATTCATTAATATTCTAATTTAGCAGAGTCCTCCTGATGTTAGGTTACTATCTGAAATATATCTATCATAGCACTTTATGGTAGATCTATCCCAGAATTCATGCTTATTTCCAACATTTAGAAATAAACCGAGTGTATTCTGGTATCTAAGTCATATATACATTCTCTAAAACTAAGGGCTCTCCCATTAAAATTATGAGGTCTATCTATACAATAGAGATTGTTGCAACAATTGCATCAATATCCATGTGGATGACTATTAAACCTTAAGATCAAATGTTTTTTTCTTATAAAACATATGTAACCAATTGCAAGTGTTATTGGAAGAATGAGATAAAATTATTAGACCTTGATCTTATGTAATAATCAAGTTAATTTCAATTATTAAATGTAGATTACAGATTATTTTGATGCATTTTATGTGTCCTTCTCTAAGGATCCAAGATAGACTTGATAGTCATACTGTCAACACATCAGCTTGTTGCAGTATTGGCATTTATCCAACTCTTTGGATGTTATTTGTGAAGAAACCATAGAAGTACAATCAACTCTTTGACTTTCCTTTCTATATTGGGTAAGAATCGTGCTTCCACTGCGCTCCCTTCATCTATAAAACAACCATTTCTTGAGACAAATGACTTCTTATGTTGAATGCATAAGATTTAAATATAAGAGTATTTCAACATTTATACATGTTTCATTTTATTCATACAATATGAATATTATAAAGCTTCATGGATGACTTGAGTATAGACAGTAGAATGATGATACTCACCGTATCTACATCCATTTTAACTCAGAAGGACTTCGGTTCAGGTGGATACTCAAACATTTTGTATACATTATCTCTTATGGGGCCGTCATTCTGCAAGATGCAGTGAACCATGCCATTCATTAATAATTGTAGGGAGCACATATGTATTCCAAAATATCTTCTTTGATTTTATAATGATTAATTGAAAATTACGATCATCATCGACATGATACTTCCTGTTGCAAATGCGAGCCCACGGCGAGCCATTATGCAATAAATGTTATTGCAATTCACTCCTTAATCTGAAATGAAGAATGAATAATTTGCATAATAGGTCCCTTAGTACAATTAGGGTTATGTACCATGGCCATCTTGATGATCATACAGCTGTTGATTCAAATATTGAATCATAGAGGCTGGTGCTTGAATGAATATCTAAAGAGTTAGATTGAGGACTCATCAAGCACCGTCAGATGATTGTTAAGAGATGATCTCCAGCCTGAGTAGGAGATGGCAATCCTTATCTCTGAAGGCTGAAATCTGACCGATCTCTTGATGCAGGTCCTCTGCATAGGAATAGAGATTCGGAGGTGTCAGATTAGTTAGGTCAAAGAGTTGACTTAACGAGATCGAGATAACCAAAGTCCTATATCGTATGCTGTCAGGATATAGGCACGCATCCTTTGACCGGAGACAGATGTGTTGCTATATGTCTAAGTATGTACATTTGGCAGACCAATAGGTTGATGACCTAATCAAGGTCTACACACCGACGCGCTGGTGTGCATATAAGGGCATATGAGTAATAGGATCTCTCAAAGGGATCATACATGTTCAGTTACTGAACCGGAAGACATGAGCTCACTCATGAGATATTGGGAAGAATCAAATTCCGTGCGCACGGTCGTCTCGCTTTAGAAGCTTGACTGAATTTGTAGGTTTGATATATACTTTTGGAAAGTATATGATCAAGACCTAGGTATGATATATGCTTTTGGAAAGTATATGATCGATACCGACTCCCAATGATCGAATGAGAAACTTACTGATAAAACCATGAAGTAGACAGTATAAAGTTGATCGAATACTTCGGGTTTAGTCTGAGTCTTCCAGTATGCAGGATGTATAGGTATTGGGAATACCTGAGGGTGATGTGATCATAAACGATTGTATAACCATGACGCTTCCATTCCTAGGGAGTGATGAAACGGGTCTGGATTTTAGTGACTCCTCTCAGTAGAGAAGTGATCTGATCTTGGTCCAAGTATTGGACATTGATCTGAATGTGATTCAGATACAATGAGAAGATTAGATTTACGGTCTTGATTTAATCAAGCATCTATGGGAGGCCCGCGATCTGGATTTGAGATACGATCTCAATATCCATGTCACTATACGTGGAACAATACAGTCGCCCTGTCCTTATCTCCAAGTATCTGCGGAGAAAGCGTATTATCCTTGAAGGAGTTCATGGATAATTCTATTGTTGATTTATGTATCCGAGCATTGAGAAAATGGATAATTAAATGTGATTTAATTATCATGAGTTATATGAATTTGATTCATATTATAAAGAGAGTTATCTTAGATAATTAAATGAGATTTAATTGTCAAAGATGTAAATAATGTGAATGTGATTCATATTATTTGGACACAAGAGAATAGAGATCCAAGATGATTAAATATGATTTAATTATCATGGATATGAATAATGTGGATAGCAATATCCATATTAGTCATATATATTATAAATGTGATTTATAATATATAAGAGAGAGCTATTTGTAATTTACATTTGTTAATTAAATGTTAATGTGAATTGGATTCACATTGGACATCAAATTGAAAATGTAATTTACATTTTGTTTTGGGTTGTGAATGTGATTCACAAATTTTCAATGGCATGATTGCAATGTTCACAAAATAAATTGGATTTATTTTTGTGAAATAATTTGCAACAAAAGTTGTTGCAAATAATGGAGATTACATAAAAGGTGAAATAGCCACCTTCCTAATGGAGGAGGGTGGACGACCACCACTCCCATTAGGAAAGGGAGGCCGTCCCCCCTCTTCACATGGAAGGAGGCTTTCTCTCCTTTCATTATCTCCATGTATTGATGATTTAATTTTGTAATTAAATTTTGTTGATTTATCAACATATATTTAATTTAAATTAAATTAATTGTTGTTGTGTTTTTAGCAACAAATCATGACCATTGAAAGAAACACAAATTAATGTGGACCATTGGATTTGTGTTGACACATGGATTGAGATCCATGGATCCCAAAACCCTATAAAAGGAGAGGCACCCCATTGCTCTTCTTGACACATAAGTTGAGGCAACAAATCTCTGTCTCTCTCTCATTCTCTCTACACATCCTCTCTCCATCTCTCTCATGTGGCCGTCCACCATGGATGCCCTAGAGAGGTTCTCCATCGCCGCGGCATCGTCGTTATGCTGCCCGATGGTTTGCTCGTGGATCTCCGTCTCCTTCGGTGCACCCCGCTCGTGAAGAAGACATCGGATCTCGTGTGTCGAGATCAGGAGATCCGCCGCTTGGATCATCAACATGGATTGCGAGAAGCACGCGGTTCATCCCCGCGCTCGCAAGCGTCTCCTCCGACGGATCGGACTTGAGACAGGAGGTCTCTTCGTTTAGAGACTTGATCGCAACCACGCTTCAAGAGGTAAACCTAATACTTGGTTGTGGTTTAGACGAAACGATCCGAGAAGTGTTCTTGGATCATGTGGTTTCGTCACATGAAAATTTTTTAATTTCCGCTGCATAGAACAACTAGTACGACTAGTCGTTCTTCGTCGTATTCGATGCGACGCTCACGCTTCCGTGATGCGCTTGAGGATCTAACCATATCCTTCAAGTGGTATCAGAGCCTTAGGTCGGTGTTTTTGGATACGATCCATAAACCGAGGACGACTTGGGTTCATTAGGGTTTGCGAAAATTTTCTTGCATTTCATTTTCGCATCTCTGTTTTGATATTATTTTCGGCACTGTTTAAATTGTTTAAACACGAAAATAATATTTGTATTTTATTCCCCATTAAATAAGGAAACCGTAGGATCTGAGTTTGCGTGATTTCGATTCCGTTTGCTCTAGATATGCTCATTTTAGTGAACATGTATCCACTGTTTCGGGGACTGCGGATCATGACGTAATTAAGATGTTAATTGCGGATTCGATACGCCTTGAAATGCGTGCAAATCACTTGGGTTCTGTTGTATATCAAGTTAGCAAACTTTAGAAATTTACTTTGCTTAATTTGGATTTAAATTGATTGAGATATGATTTTTTTAGTAAGTGAGGGTCACTGCTGAAAATACTTTCCTAATCAAGAACCTAGTGATTGTCATTTAATTAATTAGTGAAATTAAATTGTTTAATTTCCTGGAATAATTATGAATAAATATTTGTGAAATATTTAATGATAATTATGTCCTTAAATGACTTTGCCCTAACCAATAAATGATTAGATGTGATCTAGATCAAGATTGGTTACATGATCTACATGATCAACATTCCAACAAACATGTTGTTTGAATAGGACTTGGGATTTGCTTAGCAAATCTCATTATAATGTTAATCAAAAATGTTTTGATTATTACTATATGGTACAATTTCGGTTGAAGAACCGATGATCATCTCAAGTACAAATTAATCAATTTGGCATTATCCTTTCCCGAGGCGGATATGGTGCCTAGTCGGAGAGCATTGGGGTTACAGGTTGCAACGTATGTGGTCCGTCCCACTCTCGTCGGTACTGGCCATGACAGCGGGTAGGGCCGGGATAATGTCCGAGGGATTAAGATGTATTTTTCTAATTATTAAAATTCGAAATAATACGTATTTGAGATAATACCATTATTCAAGTAACTATTAAAATGTTTGTTGGATATTAATTGGATCATTAATTTAATATGATTAGATTAATTGGAATCCAATTAAGATTGAAATACTCTAATATTATTAGAGTTAATAATTCCCTTGGAAGAATTAATTATGTGAATGTGATTCATGATAATTAATTAAAATTTGAATATGAGGTGGAGGATCACATAAGTGACATCCATGGTCTCCCGTCAAGGCGAAGGGTTCCGTCGCCAGGGATTGTATGTGGGAGACGCCTGTCCGAAGTGACAGCTCCTGTATGCAAGCGCATCTGGATCGGATTCTTTGCTTCTCTAAAGAGTAAGGTCGTATACGTAGTGACCCCAATATCGGATCCTCATATTATTGGGGCGATATTGGATTGCGTATAGTGAGTACTATTCCTGTTGACGGTTGGTTCAATTAACGACGGGTCAACATCGCCTTAGGGGTGGTGGGCTCGTGTGTTAAAGACCGAATTGGGGGATGCAAGTTGGACTTGCAAAGCGGAATGTGTTCCCGCTTCTTTTTATCCGAGTTGCAGATTCTCATATTATTGGGATGTAACAAAGATAAGGAAGGAGATCCCAGATCTTGTTGAGATATAATGGTAAGTATATCTCGTACATTGAAAGTGATTAAGGGAATGAACTTTCAGTGTTGACAAGACAAGACAACTTTGATATAAAAAAAATCCTAAATCAAAGTAAAATATATATATATTTATATATTTATGCAAATTTCTTATTTCAGATAATCCTTCATTAAAACCCACTCAATGATATACTCAATAATAACCAGTGAAATATCTTGGATTGGACTCATGATCCAGATATTGTACTTGCAGTTGGACACATAATGTATGTGGTTGCAATGAGCAAGTTTCCTCATAATAATGAGGAATGACAATTAAATAGATAATAAGACTACAACCCTAGGGTTTGTATGTCTCTATAGTCTTGATCTCTCATCGGATGTACTTTGGAAGTGACATGTCGATGATGATCGCAATTGTCATATCCTTATAAAATTTATGAAGATATTCGGGCATACATATGTGCTCTTGACATTTAACATGAATGAGATGGTTCACTGCATCAAGAAGAATGGTGTCTCTATAAGAGATGGTGTATTCAAATTGTTTGAGTACCTACCTGAACCTATGTTTTAAGAGTTTAGATGGATGTAGATGATGAGTGTCATCATTCTACTATCTATACTCTGGTCATTCATGAAGCTTCATAATATTCATATTGCATGAATTTAATGAAGCATGTATAAATGTTGAAATGCTCTTGCATAAGAGATCCTTAGTCTTAAGCAATAGTTGCTTATAGATAAAGGGAGCGCAGTGGAAGCATGGGTTGGACCCGAATAAGAAGTATGGTCAAAGAGTTGACTATACATCTATGACTTCCATATGTCATCCGAAGAGTTGGATGAATGCCAATACTGCAATAAGGTGATGTGTTGATAGTATGACTATCAAGTCTATCTAGAATCCTTAGAGAAGGACTCGGATGGAGCATCGGATTGATCTACATAAATCATTGATAAGATAAAGTCAAATAATTGTATCTCAATCTTCTGATGACATTTGCAATAGGTTGCATATGTTTTAGAAGACTGAAAAAATTGATCTTAAAGGTTTATAGTTATCCACATGGATATTGATGCAATTGTTGCAACAATCTCTGTTGGATTGATAGACTTGTTAATTTCAGTGGGAGAGTCCTTAGTCCTAGAGAATGTCTCTATGACCTAGATATAAGAATACACTCATTGTTTGTTTCTAAATGTTGGAAATAAACATGAATTCTGAGGTAGAACTATCATAAAAAGTTATGATGGAGATATTTCAGATAGTAATCTAAAATCTAGTGGACTCCACTAAATTAGAAAATTAATGAATGGTTCATTAACATTTCTAAATACTGAAATTAAACCTTAAGATCAATAGGAGGATGAAGATCATTTGACAATGATCTAGCATTAAGCCTTGGACATTTGTCTATTGATTTGATCAATAGACTAGTAAGAGATGAAACTTTAGAATGTCTAAAATTTCAAAACTTACATACTTATGAATATTGTATTCAAAGAAAAATGTCCAATACACCCTTCTTAGAGAAAGGTATAAGATGTCAAGGTATTCAGGATCTCATACATATTGATGTATGTAGATCATCTATATCATAGTAAACATTATGGATATGTGATATCTGTTGATGATTATGTATGATATGAGATTTCTTCTCTTCACCTAAGAAACCTTTGAAATGTTCAAAGATTTCATTATTTTTGGTTTAAAACCAAAGTTTGAAGGAAGATAAAATGAATTTGATCTAATCTAGGTAGCAAGTACCTGTTAGATAAATTCAAAGAATACCTTATAGAGATATGAATATCATTTCTATCTCAATCCTCCTAACACACCTTAACTCAATAGAGTTATAGGCAGATACAATTGGATCATGTGTGACATGATCTTATCAATGATGAATTTTAGCATAATTATACCTTAGTTTCCAGGTATATATGTGTAGTAGAGACTACAATGTATATCCTTAATAAGGCTCCATGCAAGATGGAATCTAGCACTTGAGAGTGCTGCTTCATTAGGAAAATAAAGGATGGTAGTGGATACCTACTTTATGACCTTGAGATTCTTGAAATATCTCATCTCTGAGAATGTGATCCTTGGAGGTTGAGACTCTTGAGATTCAAGATAAAAAATGAAGTGTAGGAACTCATTTAATCTTGAAAAGATAATGAGGCTCCTAAAATTGGAAACTAAAAGGATAATTGAAGATGAAACACTAAAACCTCTTCAAATAAGTTTGAGGATGGATTCCATGTGTCAGAGAAATCTGACAATGATCGAACTTCATGTGATGAAGCTTCTGAAGATCATAGCATGGATAGATGGATGTTAGCAATAAAAGTCTAATGTAGACTTCATGTACAAGTGTTGTATATGGACCCTCGAGGATCCACCTATATGGGTAAGACCCGTAAAGGTGTAAATGGATCTTCAAGAGAAAGGGAACCTGATGAGAAGGTAGAGACCTTCAAAGCACGGTTCGTAGCCATGAGCCACACACCGGAAGAGAAGACATTGCTTGCAATGAGACTTGCTCTTCGGTGACCATGCTTAAAATCATCAGAATGTTGCTAACCTTAGCTACACAACTTGACTATTGCATCTTCAAGATGTAAGTCAATATTGCATTCCTCTACGAATACCTCTTTGAGGATATTCACATGAAGTAGCCCCAGGGCTTCATGGTTGAGGAAAGCAAGGTGTGCAAACTAAGGAATCCATCTATGGACTCAAATAAGCTTCTTGAAGTTGGACCATAAGATTTGATGGAATTATAATTGTTATGATTTCAGATAGAATCTTGATGAGCCATGTGAAGCTTAGTGGGAGTGCCTTTGTGTTCATCTTGCTGAATGTAGATGATATCCTGATCATTTAAAATGATATAAGGATAATAATAAGTGTTTTATTCTCTGGTTATTCCATATCTTGAAATATGATTTCAAAGATACCTCTTAGATCTTAGTTCTGAAGTTGTTCAGAAGCCAAGAGAAGAGGATAATTGGACTGTCACATTTGTAGTATACCTTGGACATATTCTATTCATAGAAATTCCAAGAAAGGCTTCTAACCCTTAAGATATGGTACTGACCTATCTTAAGGGATAGCACCTCAAAGAGTTGAGGAAGTAAATGCTACAACTACTTGCACTTGTGCATTAGTTACGAGAAGTTGAGTGTATGCTAGAGTGTACAAATACCAGATGTCTGTCATGCAGTGGGAGTAGTAAATTGTTACTAATCCTACTGTAGAGATAAAACACTTGATTGCAGTAATAACAAAATCTTCATAGATGAGGAGATTTTTGAGATAGTAATCTCAAAGTCTTATCTTTAAAAGTTTAAGACCATGTAGATAGTGATCTATAAAGGTCTAAACTTTAGATACCTTAGGAGATAGAGATCTCCGGGAATGAAGGTATTCTAATAAGGATTATGGGGATACCGGTTATGATGTCAGGGACAATGTAACCAACTAGATTGAGCATTGGTTGCATGAGATGCAACATTCGCATTAGATGCGAGCACTGTTACTGGGGATATGCAAGTGCCGTAAAAGGACTTGGCATAGTCTCGCGGGAACAGAGTGACTGATCAGCTTACCTAGCTATTTTCTAAATAGCCTATGATTGTCACATGAGTGCGGGTTTAAATGATTAGCCCATTAATGGCTCTTTGGGCTAGTGGGAGATTGTTGGAAATGCGAGCCCACGACGAGCCATTATGCAATAAATGTTATTGCAATTCACTCCTTAATCTGAAATGAAGAATGAATAATTTGCATAATAGGTCCCTTAGTACAATTAGGGTTATGTACCATGGCCATCTTGATGATCATACAGCTGTTGATTCAACTATTGAATCATAGAGGCTGGTGCTTGAATGAATATCTAAAGAGTTAGATTGAGGACTCATCAAGCACCGTCAGATGATTGTTAAGAGATGATCTCCAGCCTGAGTAGGAGATGGCAATCCTTATCTCTGAAGGCTGATATCTGACCGACCTCTTGATGCAGGTCCTCTGCATAGGAATAGAGATTCGGAGGTGTCAGATTAGTTAGGTCAAAGAGTTGACTTAACGAGATCGAGATAACAAAAGTCCTATATCGTATGCTGTCAGGATATAGGCACGCATCCTCTGACCGGAGACAGATGTGTTGCTATATGTCTAAGTATGTACATTTGGCAGACCAATAGGTTGATGACCTAATCAAGGTCTACACACCGGCGCGCTGGTGTGCATATAAGGGCATATGAGTAATAGGATCTCTCAAAGGGATCATACAGGTTCAGTTACTGAACCGGAAGACATGAGCTCACTCATGAGATATTGGGAAGAATCAAATTCCGTGCGCACGGTCGTCTCGCTTTGGAAGCTTGACTGAATTTGTAGGTTTGATATATACTTTTGGAAAGTATATGATCAAGACCTAGGTATGATATATGCTTTTGGAAAGTATATGATCGATACCGACTCCCAATGATCGAATGAGAAACTTACTGATAAAACCATGAAGTAGACAGTATAAAGTTGATCGAATACTTCGGGTTTAGTCTGAGTCTTCCAGTATGCAGGATGTACAGGTATTGGGAATACCTGAGGGTGATGTGATCATAAACGATTGTATAACCATGACGCTTCCATTCCTAGGGAGTGATGAAACGGGTCTGGATTTTAGTGACTCCTCTCAGTAGAGAAGTGATCTGATCTTGGTCCAAGTATTGGACATTGATCTGAATGTGATTCAGATACAATGAGAAGATTAGATTTACGGTCTTGATTTAATCAAGCATCTATGGGAGGCCCACGATCTGGATTTGAGATACGATCTCAATATCCATGTCACTATACGTGGAACAATACAGTCGCCCTGTCCTTATCTCCAAGTATCTGCGGAGAAAGCGTATTATCCTTGAAGGAGTTCATGGATAATTCTATTGTTGATTTATGTATCCGAGCATTGAGAAAATGGATAATTAAATGTGATTTAATTATCATGAGTTATATGAATTTGATTCATATTATAAAGAGAGTTATCTTAGATAATTAAATGAGATTTAATTGTCAAAGATGTAAATAATGTGAATGTGATTCATATTATTTGGACACAAGAGAATAGAGATCCAAGATGATTAAATATGATTTAATTATCATGGATATGAATAATGTGGATAGCAATATCCATATTAGTCATATATATTATAAATGTGATTTATAATATATAAGAGAGAGCTATTTGTAATTTACATTTGTTAATTAAATGATAATGTGAATTGGATTCACATTGGACATCAAATTGAAAATGTAATTTACATTTTTTTTGGGTTGTGAATGTGATTCACAAATTTTCAATGGCTTGATTGCAATGTTCACAAAATAAATTGGATTTATTTTTGTGAAATAATTTGCAACAAAAGTTGTTGAAAATAATGGAGATTACATAAAAGGTGAAATAGCCACCTTCCTAATGGAGGAGGGTGGACGGCCACCACTCCCATTAGGAAAGGGAGGCCGTCCCCCTCTTCACATGGAAGGAGGCTTTCTCTCCTTTCATTATCTCCATGTGTTGATGATTTAATTTTGTAATTAAATTGTGTTGATTTATCAACATATATTTAATTTAAATTAAATTAATTGTTGTTGTGTTTTTAGCAACAAATCATGACCATTGAAAGAAACACAAATTAATGTGGACCATTGGATTTGTGTTGACACATGGATTGAGATCCATGGATCCCAAAACCCTATAAAAGGAGAGGCACCCCATTGCTCTTCTTGACACATAAGTTGAGGCAACAAATCTCTCTCTCTCTCTCATTCTCTCTACACGTCCTCTCTCCATCTCTCTCATGTGGCCGTCCACCATGGATGCCCTAGAGAGGTTCTCCATCGCCGCGGCATCGTCGTTATGCTGCCCGATGGTTTGCTCGTGGATCTCCGTCTCCTTCGGTGCACCCCGCTCGTGAAGAAGACATCGGATCTCGTGTGTCGAGATCAGGAGATCCGCCGCTTGGATCATCAACATGGATTGCGAGAAGCACGCGGTTCATCCCCGCGCTCGCAAGCGTCTCCTCCGACGGATCGGACTTGAGACAGGAGGTCTCTTCGTTTTAGAGACTTGATCGCAACCACGCTTCAAGAGGTAAACCTAATACTTGGTTGTGGTTTAGACGAAACGATCCGAGAAGTGTTCTTGGATCATGTGGTTTCGTCACATGAGAATTTTTTAATTTCCGCTGCATAGAACAACTAGTACGACTAGTCGTTCTTCGTCGTATTCGATGCGACGCTCACGCTTCCGTGATGCGCTTGAGGATTTAACCATATCCTTCACTTCCAGGGTGCATTCAATGAGAAAACAAGACTATAGAGACACACAAACCCTAGGTCTGTATTCCTATTATCAATTTAATTGTCATTCCTCATTATTGAGTATAGGATTGAGAGTATTTGATGAGGATTATCTGAAATAAGATAATTTGCATATATATATATATATATATTACATTGATTTAATAATTTTTTATATAAAAGTTTTCTTGTCTTGTCAATACTGAAAGTTCATTCCCTTAATCAATTTCAATGTAAGAAATATGCTTACCATTATATCTCAAGAAAGATCTGGGACCACCTTCTTATCTTTGTCACATCCCAATAATATGAGAACATGTAACTCGGATAAAAAGAAGCAGGAACACATTCCGCCTTGAAAGTCCAACTTGCATTCCCAACTCAGTCTTTAACACACGAGCCCACCACCCTTAAGGTGATGTTAAGTCCTCATTAATTGAACCAACCATCAACAGGAATAGAACTTGCTATGCGTGATCCAATATCACCCCAATAATACGAGGACCCGATATTGGAATTACTAAGCAAATGGCCTTACTCTTTCGAGAAGTAGAGAGCCCGATCTAGATGTGCTTGTATGCAGGAGCTATCACTTCGGACATTCGTCCCTACATACAATCCCTGGCGATGGAACCCTTCACCTTGACGGAAGACCATGGATGTCACTCATGTGATCCTCTGTACAATGTTCAAATTCTAACTAATCATTTTGAATCATTCGTTACGATTAGTTCTTCCAAGGGAAATATATCTCTATCATAAAGAGTGTTTTAATTGGATTATAATTAATCTAATCACATTAAACAACGATCCAATTAACATCCAACAAAAATATTTTAATTGTTACTTGGAAGATGGTATAATAAAAAATACAAATTATTCAAATTTTAATAATTAAAAAAATACACTATGATCCATCAAACATTATCCCTTCCCTACCCATTGTCATGTCAAGTAATGATGGGAGAGGGATAGACCGCTCATGGAACAACCTGCTACCTCAACGCTCCCTAACTAGACACCATATCCGCCTCATGTTAGGATAATGTCAATTGCTCACTTTATACATGAGGTGATAATCGATTTTTCAACCGAAGTTATACCATATAATAATAATCAAACCCATTTTGATTGATATTAAAAGGAAATTTGCTAAACAAATTCCCAATCCTATTCTAGCAACTTTGTTTGTTGGAAAGAAGATCATGTAACCAATTTGTGATCTAGATTATATCTAATCAATTAATTGTTATGACAATATCATTTAAGGAAATAATCATTATAAAATATTTCAAATAATATTCATCTATAATTATTCTAGAAAATTAGATATTAATTTCACTAATCGATTAAATGACAATCATAAGGTTCTTGATTAGGAATGTAATTTCCAACAGTGACCCACACTTAATGAAATTAGCATATCTCAATCAATTTAAATCCAAATAATGCAAAATAAGTTTTCAGAAATTTATAATTTGATTTATAACAGAACTAAATGGACTTGCATGCGTTTCTAGGTGTTTCAAAATAGTAATTAACTCTTTAGTTACAACATGATTCACCATCCTCGAAACAATGGATACGAATTCATTAAAATGATCATAACTTGAGAAATCAGATTCTAAATCACATAAACTCAAATCCCATGATTTCCTTATTTAATCTGGATCGTTATTCAAGTGATAATAAAGAGTTCAAACACTTTTAAACAGGATGAAAAAAAGCACTAAGTAGGATTGCGTGAATGAAATGCGATGGAAATATCATGCAACCAAGAAATGCCAAAGTCATCTTAGATTTATGGATCATATCCAAAACCTCTTACCTATGGCTCTGATACCACGTGAAGGATATGAGAAGATCATTAAGTGCATCAAAAAAGCACGAGGATCACATCGTATGCGATTGAGAGTGATTAGTCACATAATTGCTCGAGGCAACAGATTTTAAAAATTTTAAAGCAATAAAGCCATGTTATCCAAGAATAATTCTCATATCATTTCATCTAAACCACAAACAATTATTAGGTTTACCTCTTGAAGTGTGGTTGCGATCGAGTTTCTAAAGGAAGTGACAACCTATCTCAAATCCGATCCAACAGAGAAGATGCTTGCAAGCAAGTTGATGAGATGCGTGCTCCTCGCAATCTATGTTGATGATCCAAACGACGAATCTACTAATATCGTCTCACGAGATTCAATGTCTTATTCATGAGCGAGGTGCATCGTAGGAGACAGACATCCATGAGGAAATGATCTGGCAATATAACAACGATGCTGCGACAATGGAAAGTCTCTCTAAGGCTCCAGGGTGAACAACCACAATGAGAGAGAGAGGGTTGGCATGTAGAGGTAGAGCATATGGATGTTGTATATTGATGTTAATTGAAGAGAAACGGGTGCCTCTTCAAATATAATATATTGGGAGTCCATGGACAACAAAAAAAATCAATGAATGAGATTGATTTGTGTTTCTTTCAATGACCATGATATTGTTATAAAAACAAAACAACATTTAATTTAATTAAATCAAATATGTATTAAATAATAAATATAAATTAATTTCAAATCAAATTAATTATCTTGGATATAATTGGAAGGAGATAATTATGTACTAATCAAGGAGAAGCGGCTACCCATTCCATTGGGACTTGGTGGCCGTCCACCACCTTTGGTGGATGGAATGTTTTCCTATTAGATTATATTATCTCATTCTAACATTATATCACGATAATAATGTTCAATTATCTTGAGAACATTGTAATCATGCCATTGGAAATTTTTGAATCACATTCAAAATCCAAAATAAAATGTAAATTACATTTTCAATTAATTATCCAATGTGAATCCAATTCAAAACAATAATTAATCAACAAATATAAATTATGGCTCTCTCTGATATATTATAAATCATTTTTATAATATATATGATATGGATAGTGCTATGAATATTATTCATATCCATGATAATTAAATCACATTTAATCACTTAAGATTTCTATTCTCATATGCCAAAATAATATGAATTACTTTTACATTATTCATATATTTGGTAATTAAATGACATTTTATAATCTCAGAGGACTCTCCTTATAATATGAATCAAATTCATATTATTCATGATAATTAAGTCACATTTAATTATCAATTTTCTCAATGCACGAATACATATATCAATAATAAAATATCCCTAACCTCTTTCGAGGATAATGTGATTTCTCCGCGGATACATGGAGATAAAGACAGGTGAGTGGATGCATGCCTATATCGTGACGACATATGACATAGGCCTTTGGTTATCTCAATCTCGTTAAGTCAACTCTTTGACCAAACTAATCTGACACCTCCGAATCTCTATTCCTATCTAGAGGACCTACATCAAGGGATCAGTCAGATATCAACCTCTAGAGAACGGATTGCCATCTCCTTCTCAGACAGGAGATCCTCTCTTAATAATCATTTAATGGTGCTCGATGTGTCTTCAATCTAACTCTTTAGATTTTCATCCAAGCACCAGCCTCTATAATTCAACATTTGAATCAAGAGTTGTATGATCATTAAGATAGCCATGGTACAAAACCCTAATTGTACTAAAGAGGCCTCTTATGAAAATTAGTTAATCTTTATTTCATATCAAGGAATGATATTTGCAATAACATTTATTGCATAATGGCTCACCATGGGCTCGCATGTCCAACAAGCGAGGCATCTGACCATATGACATGCAATCTAGAAATGTTTCATGACTATAAGTTGTCCTCTGGAAAAGAGAACGTTACTGAAGTGGTTGGGTCCCCATCTACTATTGCTGAAAAGAGGACCATTTTTGTGGGTAGATCGATTTCTTTTGCATGATGCTTTCCACGTTCCCAACTTTCTTATATTTTTTTTGTCAGCAAAATTACTAAAGATATAAATTGTAACTTTATTTTTTTATCAAAACTAATGACCTTGGATGACTTGAAGACAAAAAAAGAATATTGGAATTGGGTTGGTTGGGGATGGATATTATCGCCTTCTTTATCGAATTTGTTGTGCCCTTGCTTCCGTAATGAAGTCTTGAATCGAGAAGAGAAATTCTACATAGGTAAAACAATGGTATGAATGACTTGGTCACATCAATTTTTTTCGTTACAAAAGTTTAGCTTGATATTTTTTCATGATTATTAGTGGTTGATTTTAGTGTGAGATGTGCAAATTTGCAAAACAAATGTGTACCACATTTCCTATCTCTATGAGTAAATCCACTCATGCCTTTAAGCTCGTACATGTGGGGCCCATGCAATATTCAAGGTTGGCAGGGATATAACCACTTCATTATCTTTGTTGATTGGTCACAACATACTATTGTCTTTCTTATAAAGAATAGGAGTGAAGTTCCTGCTATTATCAACGAGTTTGTTGTTCTTGTGAAAAGTCAACACAATGTGAAGATTAAAAATTTTTGATGAGATAATGCTAGAGAGTACATGGCTTAGTTTTTAAGAATTATTCTAGTGCATATAGTCCACAATACCCTATTGAGCATCATATTGCTTGCTCTAAATATAACACGTCTTATGGATGTTTTCTCACATCTCTTGGCTCAAATATCATATCTAGGAATGTGGGAGAGGCTAGAGAAAACCCTGCTTGGGCTCTTCCGATGCGGGAGGAGATGAAGGCTCTGGTGAAGAATCATATTTAGGATATAGTTATTATCTCAAAGGTGTGAATTTGGTTTGTTCAAAGTGGATCAATACTATAAAGTATAATGTTAATGGGAAAATTGACAGATTCAAGGCTCATCCTGTGGCTAAATTCTACAAAAAAATTTGGGATAGACTATTTACAGACCTTTCCCCATGTGTCAAAGATGAATAAGGTTAGGGTTGTTATTTGCCTAGATGCTCATTTCTCTTGAAAAATATACCAATTGGATGTGAAGAATGCTTTCTTAAATGGTGACCTTAAAGAAGATGTTTACATGAAAATGCCGCCATGGTTCAAAAAAGAGGATAAATGTTGCAAACTAAAAAAGGCTTTATATGATGTAAAGCAATCTCCAAGAGATTGGTTTGAACAACTTAATGTGGTCATGATAAGAAATGGATACATTCAAGTGAATATAGATAACACTTTATTCATAAGGAGCGGTGAAAAAAGATATATTCTTTTAGCGTATGTGGATGATATGATTTTTATAGGCGATGACCAAGGAGAATAATCATGCATAATGAAAACTCTTGCAATTGAAATTAAAGTGTAACACTTAGGGAAGCTGAAGTACTTCCTAGGTATTGAGATGACTTGATCTCCAAAAGGTATGTGC
The DNA here is from genome assembly GCA_037367405.1 of Ottelia alismoides. Classification (NCBI taxonomy): domain Eukaryota; kingdom Viridiplantae; phylum Streptophyta; class Magnoliopsida; order Alismatales; family Hydrocharitaceae; genus Ottelia; species Ottelia alismoides. The sequence goes on along the minus strand of JAZKJV010000923.1, from coordinate 47,340 downwards.
TTAAGCCAACAAAAATAAGTCGTGGATTTGTTGAAGGAATCCGACATGTTGGGATGCAAACTAGCCACTACCCTTATTGAAACAAATCATAAACTGAGTAAAAAAGGATAGTGGACTTATTAATGATGTTGGAAGAGGAAGATAACAAAGATTAGTTGGGAAACTAATTTATCTTACTCTAACGAGACCTGATATTACTTATGTTGTAAATATTGTTAGTCAGTTTATGCATGCTCCTACCTCAATCATGTGAATGTTGATAACATAATTCTTTTCTATATAAAGAAATCTCTAGGTAAAGTAATTTTGTTAAGAAAACATGGTGATGTCATGATTGAAAGCTATGTAGATGAAGTCTGGGCCGTACAATGGATAACAAGAGATCTACTTTAGGATATGTTGTGTATCTTTGTGGGAACTTTGTCATTTAGAAAAATGAGAAACAAAATATGATTCCCAAATCATGTGTTGAAGCCAAGTATCAGGATCTAGTTAATGGTGCCACTAAAGTTATGTGGTTACAACTTTTGCTGAAAGACTTGGGAATTAAGTTGCTATGTCAATAAAGATGTTCTGAGATAATAAAACAACAATAAATGTAACAAACAATCCTATGATGCATAATAGAAGAAAGCATATGGAGATAAACAAATTTGAGAAAAAATGGACGATGGAAAGTTGTGTCATCCCTACCTGAAATCTGGTGATCAGATCGTTGATTTCTTCTAAAAGGGGTTGCTTATAATGCAATTGGAGCCGAATGCCGGTAAGTTGGGGATGGTTGATATGTAGGCAATTTCAACTAAATGCATGCAAGCGTTAGGTGATAAAAGTTAGTAGCTAATCTTTCCTCTGATGTTTGATTAGTTTTGTGAAATTTGTAATCTAAACCTCACGCTTTTATTTATTTACCATTTATCTAGTCCACGCAACCTCACACGTCATCCCACGTGAGGTGGCGATTTTGCAAGAAAGCCTTCACAACTTTTGTTATTTGCATTTAGTCCTAAAATTTGTAATATTAGTTGTAATATTTTGGTGAAATTCCATGAAGCAACTCATCTTTATTTTCAATTACAAATATTACCCTACTAGTTCATTAAATTTGTACGTGTTTGTTATATTTATTAAAATTATCATTTGTGCTCCAAAAAATCCTCAAAAATAGGGTTAAGCTTTAGATTACACACACTTTCATGCCATAATTTTATATTTCTATTTTAGGACTATTTAATATTTATTAAAATTTAAAAAGAGCACGTTTTTGACCAACTTGATTATAAAAGCCATAAAAATATAAAATAGTTAGAAAAATTCCCCAAAAATATATTTTGGTTATTTATATATTTTGAGCCATTTTACAAGAAATAATTTAAAATAGAGGAAGAAAATACAAAAAATAAAAAAGCTATGAAATCTTTTATGAAATCTAAAAATTCTTAAAAATCCAAAAAAGTCATTTTCCATTTTATACTTTTCTTTATATCATTATTTACATACTAACATTAATTTGAAGAATTTTGGATATTGTTTTATATTTCTAATCATCATTTCATTTCAGGATCGCATTTAATCCATGATTTTGGATAGTTTTGACTTTATAATTATATAAAAATTATCAAAAATTCATAAATATAACAAAAATAGAAAAAAAATTATTTAAAATCCTTGAATATTTAAGTCTAAATTTTTATTTAGTTTTATTTGTGTTTATATCTATATTATACTATATTGTATATTAGCCTTATATTACCTTATATATTTTAAAAAGTACAAGAAAATTAAAAATTAGAAAATATAAAAAGGAAATAAAAAAGATAAAATAAAAAATACTTTTCGGAGATGGCCAACTATAATGATTTTTATGCAGACATGATTTTGAGTTTGACTCACCACCACCAACACCCTTACATTTTTACAATCTAATTTTTCGGGAGGAGTTTGCTTCGGAGTTGGATTTTTTTCCCACACCCACCTCCCCCATATCACCCACTCGATAATTAGATTTTGGAGCCACCTCTCATGAAGACAGTTGTTGAGTACATGACCCGATTAGCGGATCAAATGAATTCATGGCTGATGATCTCACTTGCCTAAATACGATCCAAATAGATGATTCACCTTCTATATTTATGGATTCATTTGAGGGCACCCATGAGAGCTTGCAATCGTAAAAAAATACGAAAATGATAAAAAAACTAAAAATACAAATAGATTTTAAGAGATACATTATTGATTCATACTATGAAGAGAGGGACCACCTGCCAGATCATTTGTCCACACATTCACTCACCCATGTCCCTCCTTTGACCACAAGGACGACACTATACAGACCGCTCTTAGTCATCCTCATGTAGATGATGATTCCTATCTCCTCCCTTATATGGAAGATATCCAAAAATTAAAAAAATATTGACTTAACCTGATGTGATGACAACTATTCATAATATTATTAAATCCCCACTTCATTTGGACATGACCCATTTATCTACTCCTTAACCCAAGAACAGAAAGAGAAGGAGCATATCTGAGCGTCACATCTTAACCATGACCACTGCCCATGCCATCTCCCATCGCCTCTCTTTTAGGAAAGGGAACACTAATATACCATTCATTAGATGCATAATCTCTGACTATTCATGTGATCACACTATCCTTGATGGCGGTGCTTAAATTAGCATAATACCCTTCCCATTAGTACAATATCTTCACTTAGTGCCTCTCAAGAAAACTAGGATAATCGTTCAATTTGTTGATGGATCAGTAAAGAGGCTAAATAGTATTTTACAGTATGTTATCATTTGGATTCAGGGCATGAGATACACTGTTGACTTTAATCATATTGCCAATGGACACCGTACCCCTGGGGAGCACGCTCCAATCATCGTGGGATGGCCCTTTCTTTCCTATGCATGAGTCGTTATTGATTATGGATCAGGAGAGATTCACTTCCATCCTAATGACGTGGCTGTTGTGGTCACCACTACACCTACTGGCACCCAGAGACCTGCACCTGATGTGATTACACCTGACATAGCCGACCCCAAGGGCTATGACCTATCTGCTGATATCAGAGAGGTTTCCTTTATGACTGGTGATGAGACCCGAGAATTCCTCTGTAGGGAAGAAGACTCGAAAAGCACAGACCTTGGAGTTCCCTCTTTCTGAGATTGGCGCTATGTTGATGACATCCACGAGATTTACACGATTGACACCTTTGAGAGGAGGACATGTTTAGGAGAAACATAAGAGGCTGAATTTAATCTATTGCATTCATCAAGAAAATCCGGATCTTTTGATGATATTGATGATCAACTTGAGATCTTAGAGGACGAACATGACCTTAATAAATCTATAAACGAGTTTGCTCTTTTTAATTTTGATGTAGCTAAGAGAACCAAGGTTAGACCTAGCCACACTTATTCCACTAGCCTGTCCGTGCCTTCTCACCAGTGGTCGTTGGGAATCTTCATCAAGTCAACCCTGATTGGTTCGTGTCTACTAAGAACCCCAATATCAACATGCACCTTGTCAAATCCATTCCTCAGGTGTCCCGCAAGAAGGTTCGGTTTCTACAACCTATATCCTTTGTATATCCATCTCTTTATATATCCACTGTTGTTTTATCTTCCTTCTATCCATTATTTTTCTCATCTAACCCATTCCCATGTGTTTCCATGCTTAGGATGGATTTTATCCTAAGTATAGGAGGATGGATGAGCCAAGTGTTCTTTCTTCATTATGTTTCATCATTCTTGTTGTTGTCTATAATTAGCGATCTCTCACTCTAAGTATAGCGGGAGTGATGCATACATTCTCTTCATGTATTTATCTTTTTCTTCGATCCATTCTTCTACCTTCATATGTCTTTTCTTCTTCTCTTCATTTCATTTTCATTTTTCTTTTTCAACCGAAAATGTGTCACCCCTTTTTGACCACTGCTATTCGTAGGATGTGCTTTGTACTAAATATAGGGGGTGTGCACCCTGAATGTTTCATTCTTTGAACCCCTTCACTATCTCCTATTCTTATCTATACTTATGGATATCTTACACTAAGTATAGAGGAGACAAACCAGGTGTTATTTATTCATTTAAACCCTTAACCCTCCCTACCTTACGTATAATATGCTATACATAGGATTATTTGATCCTAAGTATAGGGGATGAGGTCGACTTCTCATTCGTGTATTTCTTCATTATTTCATTCCTTTTTTCTTTAGATTTTTCTATACTCAGTACGAGTTATGTCTTCTCTTTTCTATGATCTATGAGGACATAGATCAAACTAAGTACAATGGGGTCATATATACTTTGTATATACTTTAAGCCATAACTCGTACTTTCCTATTTTTAATAAGTATTACTAAAACACTATATATACATATACAATTCATTAAATAACTTATTAAAAATATGGTTATTATTCCTCAAAGTATTTTTGTAGAAGTGATTAATAAAGTAAAAATATTATTTTGCAAAATGTTTGAAAAATAGTTCGAAAATATTTTTGAAAAATCTGTCGAAAACTATTTGTAAAATGTTTTATTAATTATTTTAAACCTTTATAATTTTTTTTATAAAAGTTTCTTCTCTTTGTGTTAACTAAAATTACTTTGGAAAACTATTTACAAATGATTTTGAAAATGGTTGCAGAAATATTTTGAAAAATGTATATGTATTGTTGAGAAAACCTTTGCAAATTATTTTCAAATGTTTGTAAATATTTGTAAATTTTTTTTGCAATAATTATTTTCGACTATAGTCTTTATTTTTTTGCAAAATGATTTTCAAATAAGTTTGAGGAATATATGCATCATCCTAATAAATAAGAACTTTTCACCAACTATATATATGTAAAACAAAATTGATAACATATTCCTTGTGTATATACTTAAAAACCCAATTGTTGTAAATAATAATATGTATCCCCATGTGTATATTTATACTATCTTCTCTTTATTATAAAATCTTTTGTTTCGAAAATTTATAAAAACATTTGCAAAATCTTTTGAAAAAAATGCATAAAAATTTGCAAAACCTTTTTTAAAAAATCCATAAAAAGTTCAAAATTTGAAAATTGCATCCCAAAATTATTTTCTGCATTATGCATAACATTTGCATTTTTTCGGATTGAGCTTGATAATTGAAAAAGTCTAAATAAAATATTAAGATTGGAGCTTAGGTAACTCTTAAATCTATTAAATCACATGAATCGTATAGGAGCTGGAGTTGAGGTACTTCAGGTGTAGTTGACTTAATTATTTGAGAATAATGAGAATTGGTTCAGTATCGTATTGATGTCCTAAGTAGAGTATTTCAGAGCACACGCATGGCTCTTGTCAATAATGACCTAACTTGGACACCTGCACCTTTCACTCGGGTCAACTTGATTTTAATGGCGAGAGGATTGGATTTACCCATACGAGACATATACAAGTGGAAACATTTGTCCTTGTCTAGGGAGGTGATGAAGCCACATTTCATCATCTTTATTCTATCATTTTGGCCTTAAAAACCCTAGTAAATGCGTGTAAATAGAGCTAATTCATGCATTTTAGCATCTATGCATATGTGTGTAAATACTGTATAAAATACGGTTTTTAATGCCAAAATTATAGAATAAAGAAAAGAAAAGAAAAAGAATAAAATATTGTAAATATTTTATGACCCGAAATCCCGAGACCTAGGCATCTTGATGAATAGGTCGACAAAGAATAAAATAGTGGGAGTTAAGGGCCAAAATACAGATAAAAGACCTATATTTTCTATTTCATTCTTTATTCATTTTGGGACCTATTTTTGGTTCCACTTTTTATACATCAAATAAAGAAACTTTGTACATGAAAGTTGTAGATAATTTAATAAAGAAAAATACAAAATTGATTTCACTGAAAAATAATACACAGATAAAAAGTTATGGTCTAAATAAAAATCCAGAATGCCAACTTCCCAGACCCGTATCTCACAAATGAAAACTCCAAATGCGGCAAATTCACCTTTAATTGTATATAGAAGAAAATAAGTTATTTAATGGCAGTGGTTTCACATTTGGCGGAGCTACGGTTTGAAAGTTGAGTTTTGGACCCACCTTGTATACTTGTACAGAATAAAATATTCAATTTATTATTTATTTATTATTTTTATATTTTTTATATTTTTATAATCTTGTAATTATTACTTATAATAATTTTATATATTAAAATCAGAATAAAAATGCAAAGAAAAACTCAAAATAAAAATACTTGTAAATAAAATACCTAGATACAACACCTACGTACATACCTATACATTTTATACTTATATTTTATTTAATATACAAAACATATCATAAAAATAAAATAAAAATATAATTATGTGTATAAAAGTATGTTATAATTATATAAATTAATAATAAAAAATAAATAAACTAAATACATACATTAAAAATAAAAGAATACAATATATAGAATAATATACCTATAAAGGGCATAAATGTAAACTTGTAAAAATACATTTCATAAAAATAAATAAAAATCATAATAAAATAATTTTTAAAATAATAAACATTTTTTTTGTAACCAAAAAATAATAAATTGATTTGCTATTTTTAATTGATTTTAGAAATGTTTTTTCCCAGGGATTTTCCTGGTTGGTCCATGTGGACCAACCAGGTTGAAGTTGACTCGCTGGTCAACTCCCTGGTCTGCACCTGCAGCCTGTCAGCTGCGTTTTTAGCCATTTTCTCGGAATTTTAGAGCTCACCTCATTCACATTTTGACCTCGGGCCCTTCTTCACTTTTTCTCCCCATATAACCATGATACACGCCCAGTACTTGCTTTGGTCTTTGGATCGAAGATTTGCTCGATAAACCTCGATCTTCATGCCTCCTCGCCCACTCTCTGCCCAATGTTCTGAAGCTTGTCAGACTGCGTTTTTTTGGCGTTTTCTCCGAATTTATGAGAGCGCGTCTTTCACCATTTGGCATTGCTTCCTTCTTGACTTTTGTTCACCATATATTGAGGATACACGCCCACAGTTGTTTTTGGGGAGTGCATCACTGGTGTGCTCCATAAGCACTGTTCTTTGAGGATACACGCCCACTGGTGCACTCTTTAAAAAAGACCTCCAATCCTCCATTTCAATTTTGAACTCCTTTTGCCCCTTCCTCCTCCCTTCTTTCATGTGCTGAGGTTAGAGGGAGGTGACAACAACTTCACCTCGCCGATAGGAGGAGCGGAGGAGCGGCGCGGAGGCGTATCCACCCCCATCTCCGGCCCTTGGCCGTGAGGTTTATCTCTTGGTTCTTCCAAGCCAATCGAGGTCATCTTTGCTTGTTTTCCTTTATATTTCTTTGCTGTAGACTAGTTGTAGTGTAACCTTCTATTTCCTATATTTGTTGGCTTGATTCGTGCTCCATTCATCATCCACTTCCCCCTCACCGGAGCTAGCTCCGGCGAGTCCATTTCCGCCACCTACTCCATTCGATCACCCACATTTGCCCTAGGACCATCTACTGTTGTAGTTGTGTTTTATTTGCAGGTCCCAGGGGTCAAGAGACTCCATCTGGAGTCGGATTTTGCCAAGGAACGAGGTAGCTGGAGCCATAACTCATCCTCGACGCCGTGGTGGCCCTCCGGTGGTCTTTCCACCATTTTGACGCCGCCAACAGCTCGAGGGGCTCTCCAGGAGGAAGCGCGGAGTTTTGGGACTTCATTGCACGTCGGAGGGGAGCGGATAGGCCGGTGAAAGTTCGTCTTGGCCGGCGAGCTTCCTTGTTCTTCCTTCGCCCTCCGTAGCCGTTCGATCGCCTCGGGCGTGGGTATTTTGCGCCATTTCCCACGCCATTTTGTGTAATGTTTATTTAGGACTCAAAGCATTCATCTGTAGTTGTATACTTTTGTATAATTTGCAATTTGCCCCTTGAACTTTGCTCTATTTTCATTCATACCCTTGTTAGGCCTTGTATTTATGTATGCTTTCCCTATTTATTTCATGCGTCTAGAAAATTCAAAAAAATCTCAAAAAATAGAGTTAAGCTCCTTCTGCATTATAGTATCTCGCCATATTTTTACTTTTCATATTTATTGTATTCTATTATTTATAAATAATCAAAAACACTCATTTTCAGCACTGTTTGGATCATAAAATACCAAACAAATATAAAAACACAACATAAAATTCCCAAAAAAATATATTTTGATTATCTTATTGTGTTCTAACTCCAGTCCAAAAATCATTAACAAATACAAAACAAAACTCCTAAAAATTAGAAAAGGCCAAAAACCTTCCTAAAAATCAAAACAATCCTAGAAAAATCCTAAAAATATAAACTCAGTTCCTGTAGTTTCTCTATTTTATGCTCTTTTATGGAAAATTAATTTGAGGAATTTTTGACACTGTTTACTATTTTCATCCTCAATTTAATTTCGGCCAGCAACTTTTATTCACTGTTTTCTTTATTTATCCCTTTAAAAATACCAAAAACATTCTTAAAATTCCCAAAAATCACAAAAACAGTAAAAAAGTATAAAAAGACCAAGAAGACTATATTTGCTAATTTTTGGACATTTTTATCTATTTTTATAAATATATCTTTCTCCCTCTTTTTACATAGTTCCTATATTCCAATATTGAAAAACAAAATATAAAAAAAATATAAAATATAAAAAGAAAATATAAAATCAGAAAATTAAAAAAATCAAATTACAAAAATAGCAAATTAAAAATTAAATAAAAAATATAAAAATTAAAAACCCACAAAAAATAGCGTAGTGGACATTTGATTACATTCACACATTCTGTGCCTTAGTGTCCCGTTCTACCTGTTTGCTCCCTGTGTTCGACCTCTACACATACTTGCACTATACACATCTTGTTGTAGAGTTATAATAAATTTTAACTCCACACACTTTCATTGCTTTACTTGATTGTCGTGGGTTAATTGTTGATTAATTCGGGTTTCGTGAGCGGTCTCTCAGCGACACTGTAGTCCCGCCTTGTGTGGACTATTTTGACCCTCGCAAAATCTGAGTTATCAGGAGGGAAGTGCACTTCAAACCATCCAGTAGAAGAGATGTCTAAAACAGGAGAGTGTGGGTTGCAATAATGCTTCAAAAGATGGATATTCTATAGGTCAATAAGAAAAATCCATATTAAAATGTTGATTTATATAGAATTTCAAAAAAACTCCAAAAAGTGGCCATGCCTAATTGAAAATAATGTACATATTTTTATAGTCAATAAACAAGCTTGAGCTTCAAAGTCATATGTATGTGAGCCTACAGTAGAGTGACTTGGCTACACTAGTCTGCATCTAGGGATAGGTAGCTACACTAACCACTGTCCATTCTCATCTCTACCCCTCCTCTTGAGCTAGTTGTCACTTGAACATAGAAGGGAAAACCCCACTCCTTAAGGAAAGAGTTGCAGGATTTGGTAATCGTTGGGTTGTCATACTAGACGAGTCAATCTCTTTGTCATTTTAGTTGAGGGGAGCCATGATTAACCAAAAAATCGATGGTCTTAAGTTCCACACAAGGCAGGAACTCAGTCGCTGAATCGACCAAGCGAAATCCGGATTAAGTCAACAATCAACCCACAATTAAATCATACAATGAGAAGCAAATGTGGAGTCAAAATTTATTGTAACTCTACAAAAATGTGTATAGTGTGCAAGTGTGTAGAGGTCGAACTCAGGGAGCAAGCAGGATAGAACAAGGCAATGATGCACAAAATGTGAATGTGAATATTTGTCAACAATGTGCTATGTTTTTTGGGTTTTAAATTTTATATATTTTTTATTTGATTTTTGATTTTGTATTTTTGTATTTTGATTTTTAATTTACTGATTTTATATTTTATTTTTATATTTTAAATTTTGTATTTTCTTTTTCTTTTAATGAATATTTGAAACTATATAGGATATGTAATACAAGAGAGATCAGAGAGGGATAAAAATAGGTAAAAATACTCAAAATACAGGAAATAGAATGTTTTTGTGATTTCTATATTTTTTTAATGTTGTTGTGATTTTTTATATTTTTCCTAATTTTTTGGTATTTTAAAAGTCAAAAACATTGAAAATAGTGACTAAATGTTGCTGATCGAAATTAAAATGAGGATGAAAAATATCAAACATGTCAAAAACTCCTCAAATTAATTTTAAAATATAGGTAATAAAATAGGGAAAATACAGAAACTGAGATTATATTTTTAGGATTTTTTTATGAAGTTTTTAGGGGTTTTCTAATTTTTAGGAGTTTTAATTTGATTTTTTTGATGATTTTTGGACTGACACTAAAAGATGATAAGACACACAAAATATATTTTTTTGGAAATTTTCAAAAACTTTTACTAATTTTCATGGATTTTTTTAATGCTAACAGTACTGAAAATGCAATAAAAATGCAAACTAAAAATATGCGTGAAACTAACATGCAACATGGGCCTAGGATAATTTTTGTAGAATTTTAGGGTTTTATCGATGCATGAAATAAATCGAGACAACAACAAGAAACTACACTACTGGCAAGGGCATATATGTAAATAAGCAAACATCCAGGGGCTACAGTGCAGGTTTTCCACAAAAATTATAACTAATAAGCAAAATTCTAGGACCAAATACAAATATAGAAACCCGCAGGGGTACACCTGCAAAATACCCAACCCCACACGTGTTGTACACGCTTTTGGGGAGGACCTAAATGCAATATACAAAAATCCTAGTGGATGAAATGCAGAATATCCAAAAATATTACACGTAATATCCAAGTTCCTGGACTTAGACGAAATAAACAAACCCACGAGGTGGTCCTTGCAAAATACCCACTCCCCTCATGCGCACAAGCACGTGAGGTGACGTGGATAGGATCTAACCCTAATTAATGAAAGTTTGGGGGTCTAGATGCAAATATTACAGAATAATTAAACTACACATGAAAGTTTATGGACTAAATAATAAATACAAAATGGCACGGGGTGAAAGTGCACCCCTTTGCGCGCGATCTGACGGCGGTGGAGAGGCCACATGACACCTGTCGCACGAAGAACGGTCGATGACGATTCACAGTGGATGGGCACGATTAGATATCCTCCGAAGATCTGACGGTGGAGGCGCGGGAGGATCCAACGGTCAGCGTGCACCTGGAGCTTCAGCCTCGATCCGACGGTGCAGAGAGGCCTAGCAAGAACAGGGGAGGAGCGTCAGCGAGGAGAACTTCCTCGAGCTCAAGCTCCATCCTTCGGCGTTCCTTGGGCTTCAAAAACGGCCTGGAGACTCCTGGCGGTCTGCTCTATCTCCTGGGGGCTCTAAAATGCTCCGGGGATGGCCGGAGGTCGCTGGAGAAGACGACGGAGCTGAGGGGGCTGCGTGGGTCTCCGGAGAACGTCAGAACGAGCCCCAGGCTTGAGTCAATGTTCTTTGAACTGCAAAACGGGGTGAGAGGGTCCAGGGAAAAATGCCTAGACCCTGCGGTAGTGGACTGGCGGCGAGGACCGGTGAAACAAAGGGTGGCCGGAGGTGCAGTCCGGCGAGGGGTACTTGTGGGTGATTGAGTGATCGAAACGCAAAAATCTTTGGGGGAAAAGGATCCTTAGGCTACAGCAAAGAAGTGCAAAAGAAAAAGGGGAAGAAAAGGAAGGACCTCGAGGGGTTTGGACCTGAGGTGAAGTGTACCTCGACGCCGGAGATGGCGGAGGTGGTGGAGCTTCCTCGGGTGTCGCTCGACCGGCATGAAGATCTCCAAAGGAAGCTGTCATCTTCCTTGAGCCTTTGGGCACGAGAATGGGAGCTAGACCTGGAATTGAGGGGTTCAAAATTCAAATGAAGTGGACCGTGTCCATTTGAAGGGTTGATGGTTGGATGGGAAGAACGAGGGAGATTGCTCGAATCGCGGCTCCAACGCTCGAGGTGATCATAGGGCGTGAAAGAGCGATGAAAGAGGAACAAAAGTCGTGAAGAGACCTGGCCGAGATGGTGCAAGGATTGACCTCGAAAAATTAGCGAAAATGAGACAAAACATAGCTCTTTCACAATGGCAGAGGGGAGGGACAACCAGCTGACCCGCCGGTCAACGTGGACTGTCACCTGGTTGGTCCACGTGGACCAACCAGGAAAAATCCCTAAAAAATGGTTTATTAATTCATTTAAAAATAACAAATATTTTATTATTTTTAGTTTATAAAATAAAAAATATTTGTTATTTTATGAAGTATTTTACTATGATTTTTAAATATTTTTATGAGGTTTATAATTACAAGTTACCTTTTAAGGCTTGTATATGTATGTATATCTATATATTTTAATATTTTTTTTATTTTGTATATTTAATTTTATTTATTTTGTTTATTATAGAATATTTTTATACACTTAAAAATATTTTTATTTTATTTTTCTAAGGTATTTTGTGTACTTAATAAAATATAAGTATTGAGTAATATAAGTATGTGTATAGGTATCATACCTAGGTGTATTATATACAAGTATTTTATTTTGTATTTTCTTGAGATTTTTATTCTGATTTTAATGTACATATATATTATAAATAATATTTATAAAATTATAAAAATATAAAATTATGAAAATAATGAATAATTAATAAAAATGAATATTTTAATATGTACATGTATATAATAGGGGTCTAGAACTCAACTTTCAAACCGTAGCTCCGCCAAATGCGAAAGGCCATAAAATAGCTTATTTTAAATTATCTACAATTAAAGGTGAGTTTGATGCATTTGGAGTTTTTATTTGGGAGATACAGTCTGGGAAGTTGGAGTTTTGTATTTTATTCAGATCATAACTTTTCATATGTACATTATTTTTGTGTGAAATCAATTTTGTATATTTTTATTTAATTATCTACAACTTTCATGTACAAGGTTTCTTTATTTGATGTAAAAAAAGTGGAACAAAAAAATAGATCCCAAAATGTATAAAGAATGAATAAAATGAATAGGTATTTTTATTGTATTCTGACCCTTATCTCCCCCTACTTTATTCCTTGTCGACCTATTCATCTAGATGCCTAGGTCTCGGGATTTCAGGTGATAAAATATTTACAATATTTTATTCTTATTCTTTTCTTTTCTTTATTCTATAATTTGTCTTTAACAATAGTATTTTATGCACTATTTATATGCACATGCGTGGATGCTAAGATGCTAGAATTAATGGTATTTACACGCATTTTCCTAGGTTTTTGAGGCAAAAATGATAGAATAAAGATGATGAAATGTGGATTCATCATCCCCCTATACTTTTCCTTTGCTAGTCCCTAGCAAACACTTATGCAATAAGTGCAGAAAGAAAAATAAAGAAAAGAAAAATAAGAAGGTGGATTAAATTTAATTATCAAACTTGTCTTCATAAAATCAAAGTTTGGAGCTTAAGTCAGATCTTTGGAATTTTAGTGTGGGCGGAACCTTAATGAGAATCGAATTTGAAATCCAACAGTCCCTGAGAATCCCAAAACTCTATTCAAGTCTCCTCAATAGCCAGGTCAGAAATACTTCAACCCATAGGCAAACCCTTACGACTATGAATCTAACTCGTACAGTGTAAGTCACAGTGGCTCTCCCCAACTAGTATGACATAGAGACTGACTTCTCCAGCATGACAACCCAATGATTCCCCAATCCAATAACTCATTCCTCAAGGAGCAGGGTATTCCCTTCTATGTTCAAGTGGCAACCAACTGAAGAGGAGGAGGTGAAGAGAAGAATGGACGATAGCCAGTGTGGCTACCTATCCTAGGATGCAAGACCAGTGCGGTCAAGTCATCCGGCTGCAGGCTCACATGATTTGACTTTGAAGCTCAAGCTTGCTTATTAACTATACACATATGTACACTCCGGCAGGCATTTTTATTTTTGTACAGGCCTATCCACTTTTTGGAGTTTTTGCTTTTTGCATTTGTTTGAATACTATATACAACAACATTTACATAGGGTTTTTTCCTCTTAAGCCAGTAGACTATCCCTCTTTTGAAGCTTTATCGCAACTCACAATCTCCTGTCCTTGAAACTCATCATCACTGGACGGGTTGGGACGCACTTCCCTCCCTAGAGGAAGACAAGTGTTTCCACCTGTGTGCGTCTCATACCGGCAAATCCAACCTCCTCACCAGTCCAACTGAGTTTGGCCAAGCGAAAGGTGCAAGTGTCCAAGTTAGGTCATTATCAACAAGAGTCGTGCGTGTGCTCAGAAATACTCTACTTAGGCAGTCAAGAATCCATTGAACCAAGTCTCGTGATCCTCAAAGAATTAAGTCAACTAGACCTGAAGTACCTCAATTCCAACTCCTATAAGGTTCCTGTTAATTAGGTAGATTTAAGGTCCAACTAAGCTCCAATCTCGAGATTTTACTTAGACTTGTTCAATTATCAAAGTCAATCCGAAAAATGCTCATGCTATGCAGAATAAATTTTTGCGATGCAATTTTCAAAGGTTTTGAACTTTTTATGGATTTTTGAAAAGATGATACAAATGCATTTTCTTTTTTTCCTTTTTTTTGTATTTTCAAAGAGACTTTACAAATGTTTTTGGTATTTTAATTTTGCAAATGTTTTTTGGACTTTTGAAAATAAAAATTTTTGCCTAAAAATTAGGTACAAATATTTACACGGGAGTGCATCTTATAAATACAAGAAGTGGATAATAAGAATTTACAGGGTAAGTGGTCAATTTTATAAGTATACATGTATAAAGAATTTTAGAGGTGATGTATATGTTCCTCAAACTTATTTGAAAAGGTTTTTCAGACAATTTTTGAAAACTATAGTCCAAAATAATTTTTACAAACATGTTCACAAACATGTACACACATTTGAAAATCATTTTGCAAAGGTTTTTCAAACAATATGTATAGATTTTTCAAAATATTTTTGCAACCATTTTTCAAATCATTTGCAAATCATTTTTCAAACATTCTTATTTTACACAAAGGAATTAAAATTTTGCAAACAACACATTTATACAAAGGTTGAAAACATGTAACAAAGCGTTTTCTTAATAGTTTTCAAAAGTTTTTTCACAAAGATTTTCAAACTATTTTTCAAACATTTTGCAAAAATATTTTCACCTGATTTATTAATTAGTATCTACAAAAATAATTAGAGGAATGATCAATATCTTTTTATTAAGGTTTTTAATGAATTTTATAAGTAATAATTAACAATAATTATTAGTAAAAATATGAAAGTACGAGTTATGGCTAAAGTATATATGTAGTATATACGACCCCCCTATACTTAGCTTGAGCTATGTGCTCATACATCGGAGAGAAAAAGATAAGACAAAACTCGTACTAAGTATAGGCAAGTCTAAAGAATAACTAAATGAATGAACGAATGAGAAGTTGGCCGTCCCCTCTATAATTAGGATCAAATAATCCAAAGTATAGCAGACTGTACACAAAGCATGGAGGGTCAAGGGTGGGAATGAACAGATCGTACTCAGATTGTCTCCCCCTAAACTTAGGGTAAGATATCCCTAAGTATAGACAAGAAGAGGAGACAATGGAGAGGATCGGAAAGAATGAAAACCTGGGGTGTACACCCCCCTATACCTAGGATAAAGTATGTCCTAAGTACAGAAAACTGTCTACAAGGGGTGTGTCACCTTTCTTATACAAAAATAAGATAGAAAAGGAAAAGAAGAAAAGAAGAAAAGACTAGATCACAACTCAGTGTATGTACCCCCCTATACATAGGAGAAGGTGCATCCTAAGTATAGCAAAATCACAAGATAAAGATGGGGTAGCAGACATAACGAAAGAATGAAAGAATGATATGGACAGATGGATCTATACAACGGAAGATGGAAGTGATAACCATGTATGAGATGCAAATGATATGAGTCAAAGAACATATCTCATACTAGGAGAATGGGGGCAACGTCAACGGTCGGCGGATCATGATCTAGATATAGCTTCAGGCGCTGGTCGTTATCATGAAAGGTAGAGGAAGATGACAGCTCAAATATATCAATACTACCATTGTCATGTACCTTCCTGACCACATACAGACCTTTCCACTTAATCTTTAATTTCCCTGGAAATAACTTCAGCCTGGAATCAAACAACCATACGTGCTGATCGGGCTCAAACTATTTATGGCTGGTACGAGAATTGTTCCATGTCTTCACTTTTTCCTTATACTGTAGGCTGTTAGAAAAGGTTGTATCTCTCAACTCCTCCAAGGCTGCCAACTCTACTTTCCTCTGTTCTCCTATACTCTCGGGATCCTATAATAACTCAGTAACTGCCCATAGTGACTTGTGCTTTATCTCCACTGGTAGATGGTACGGCTTGCCATAGACGAGACGAAAGGGAGATATCCCTAATGGAGTCTTGAAGGAAGATCGATAGGCCCACAAGATCAAGTCCTAAAGATGTAACCAATCCTTTCGGTCTGAGCGGATAACCTTCTGTAAGATAGTATTTATCTCCCTATTTGAAACTTCAGCAAGACCATTAGTTTGAGGGTGATATGGCGTGGCAACACGTTGGTCAATGCTGAACTCATCGGCAAGGGCCCTAACCTTGTCATTAATGAAATGAGACCTCCGTCTTAAATCAGAACTCTAGGTACCCTAAACCGTGAAATGATATTTTTCCTCAAAAAGCGACACACGGTCTTAGCATCTGCCGCTCGAGAGGGGATGGCCTCAACGGAAAGGCTTACATAATTTACAACGAGCAAAATGCACTCAAACCCCTGACTCTTAGGAAATGGGCCCATGAAATCAATCCCCCATGCATCAAAATCCTCACAAAAGTGAATGGGTTGCATGGGCATCATGTCTCTCTGTCCGCAAGTACCCATCTTCTAACAGTCAGTACATCTCTTCACGAATTCATCAGAATCCTTGAAGAGAGTAGGCCACCAAAGGCCGGATTGGAGCACCTTCTGTGCTGTCCGTCTCCCAGAATGATGTCCTCCTGCCAAAATCTTGTGGCAGTAGGTGAGGATGCTATGCTGCTCTTCTTGAGGAATGCACCTCCTCCAGATGCTATCCCCTCCCTCATGATAAAGGATGGGATCTTCCCAATGGTAAAACTTAGCCTTCGTAAGAAAGGTCTCAAGTTTCTGACAGGGACAACCTTGTGGAACTATCTTGGTGACAAGATAGTTCACAATGTCAGCGTACCACGGGAGCGAGGTGATAGCCAAAATCACCTCATCTGGAAACATCTCTGTAATAGGTGCGTTGGGCTCAGATTCCTCAAGGTTCTCTAAGCGGGAGAGTTGATCCGCCACCACATTCTTAACTTAAGGCTTATCCTTAATCTCAATGTCAAACTCCTGGAGCAGAAGGATCCATCTGGTAAGGTGAGCTTTGGCATCCTTCTTGGCCATGAGGTATCGGATGGCGGTGTGATCTGTAAAGATAGTCACTCTAGATCCGAGAATAAATGATCGATACTTATCCAAAGCAAAGACCATGGCCAGCATCTCCTTCTCTGTCATTGTATAATTCCGCTGAGCGGTATCCAAAGTTCGGCTGGCGTAGTGAATGGCATACGACAATCCATCCCTCCTCTGTCCAAGCACAACCCCTACGACAAAATTAGAAGCGTCCATCATGATCTCGAATGGGAGAGACCAATTGGTTGGCTGAAGGACAGGAGCCATGACAACCATATTCTTGAAAGTCTCAAAAGATGCAAGACACTTATCATCTACAAGGAACTAATTATATTTCATCTGCAAATCAGTAAGCGGTCGGGCAAGACCGAAGTCCTGAATGAACCGTCACTAGAAGCCGACATGCCCCAGAAAAGACCGCAATTGACGCAAAT
Organism: Ottelia alismoides; assembly: GCA_037367405.1. Lineage (NCBI taxonomy): Eukaryota > Viridiplantae > Streptophyta > Magnoliopsida > Alismatales > Hydrocharitaceae > Ottelia > Ottelia alismoides. The sequence continues at coordinate 29,557 of JAZKJV010000923.1, read as the reverse complement.
TAGACGGTGGATTGAGTTTTCTAATGATATCCACCTTAGCCGGATCAACCTCCATACCCCTGTTGGAGATGATATGGCCAAGGACTATCCCTTGAGTCACCATGAAGTGACTCTTCTCCCAAGACAAGACAAGGTTGACCTCTATGCAGCACTGAAGCACATGGTCTTGGCAGTCAAGACAAGCATCAAACCCATTGACATAGACCGAGAAGTCATACATGAAGACCTCTAAACAATCACCCACCATGTCCGAGAAAATGGACAACATGCACCATTGGAATGTCGCGGGGGCGTTACATAGACTAAAGGGCATCCGTCTGAAAGCATAAGTCCCAAACAGACAGGTGAATGTCATTTTCTCCTGGTCTTCGGGCACAATGGCCACTTGATTGTAACCCGAGTACCCGCCAAAAAAATAGTAGTGACTCTTCCCATCTAGCCTCTCGATAATATGATCAATGAATGGCAGTGAGAAATGATCCTTCTTGGTGGCCTGATTCAATCGTCTGTAGTCCACACAGACCCTCCAAGAAGTGGGTACCCGGGTAGCTATCTCCTCTCCAGACTCACTCACAACTGTAGTGCTACCCGTCTTCTTGTGTACCACATGTAATGGACTAACCCAATTGGAGTCGGACATGGGGTAGATAAAATCGGTACTCCACCACTTCGATGTTTCCTTCATAACCACATCTCAAAGATTCGGGTTCAGCTGTCGCTGGAACTCACGCGAACGCCTATGGACCTCCTCAAGATATATGTGGTGGGAGCACAGAGACGGACTATTCCCCTGGAGATCAGCTACACTCCATCCTATCGCCTTGCAGTTTCTTTCAAGAACCTCTATCAGACGAGATTCTTGTTCTCCAGTCAAACCTGCTGAGATAATGACTGGGTGCATATCTGGCTCACCCGATCTGTACTTCATTGACTGTGGCAAGGGTTTCAATTTTGACAAGGAGGTGGCAGATCTGGCTTTTGATATGTCTATGTGAAGGCTACCAAGTCTGCATGTAAGAACTCTCGCTGCGTATGAGAATCTGACAAAAGGAGCCTGCTGAATCATCTATGAATTGTATTGGCTCGCACTCCATCCTAGCTGTCGGCTCAGAAGGAATCAGACAAGGCAAATACTCATCAAAATCATCCCAATCAATGTCTGAATCCGAGGGATCTGAACTAGAAGAACAAGACCGAAACTCTTCATCACCACTCATCCCACAACTGTCAACCTCAAAGGTATCCTCGTCCAGGGGTGTGCTCTCGAGGTTCTCAACTGCCATGAGTTGTAAATAGAGTGAATCTACAGGCAAGGCGAGGGCCTGTGCTACTGGACCCGTCCAAATGAATTCATCATCTGTCATCACAAAGTCACAATCTTGGTGGACGTCTCGCTTATCCTCTCTCAGATGTTCAATGTCACTGCACTACTCTGAGCATGCTGATTCTCTCGCTCTGGTCTCCTCGATCGCCTTTATTTGTATTCTCTCGCCCTCTACGCGAAAACATACCTTCCCACTATCATGATCGGTCACTTCCTTGGCAGTGGCCAAGAATGGGTGTCCAAGTATGATGGGGGCATCGGTTACCGACTCAGGGATCTCCATGTCCAATACAACAAAGTCCACGGGAAATTTCAGGCCCTGAATGGTAATGACCATGTCTTTCAACAACCCCTTCAACCTCTTAGTTGACCTATCAGAAAACTGAAGGACTGTCTTTCTCCAAAGAAGAGGACCAAACTCGAATCGGACGAGTAAGGTTGTCGGAAGGAGGTTGGTAGAAGAGCCGCTGTCTAATAGAGTACGATCGAAATGCTTCTCCTGAATCTCGCATCTGACATAGGGAGCTCCTGCATGAGGTCTCTTGGTTGGCAATCGGTTCTGAATGGTGCAACAAGTAGAATGGGTGAGCATATGGATCTGATCTCCGTGGTTCCTCTTCTTTTTGTAGACTGTAGTCTTCTCTCTCAAGCTCTTTTGGAAGAGGGGGATGTGCTCAAGTGCCTCCTCTAGAGTAAGCTGGATCTGGAATCTATCGATCATCTGGTTGCTGAAGTCTACCTGTTGAGTCTTTTTTGGATTTTCTCTTTTATTCCCCTTCGCCAAGCGGAGTGCTTGAGGGAAGGGGATGGAAGGAGCCACCTCAGATGGAGGACTAGGAATAGGATCCTGTGCCTGTGAAGGAATGGAATCCATACAATGATCATCATGCAACAATATGGACTCGAGGTGGATACAGTAACCTTTCCTTTATTTATTTTTTTGTTCTTTTTGTTACCACAATCCTGAGATACAAGAGGTGGCAACACTACATGTGGGAGCTCAACAAAAGTAGAAGTGGTGGCCTTAGTACCAGCAACGGCACATGACTGCGCGACATCAGCACCGCACTCTGGCACATCATAAAAAATGGTGGCATCAGCACCACTGTCTGCTTCTAGATTTACGACGGCCCGAGTACCGTCGTTAGGATGTGCTTCCTTGGTGGCATCAGCACCACCGTCACCAACATCATTAGCGGCATCAGCACCGCTACTCTCTTCATCTGGTGCTCCTGGTTCATTGTGTGGATGTCGCTCAGATGAGGCATCGTCATCTGGCATCCTACCGCTCCTAATAGTCACGCAATCAGCATCATACAAAGAAGACATGTCACTCAAATAATCACTAGGAGAAGTATCCTCTGTACACTGTACCTGCTCAGATTTTCTCTTCAGATTGTTAGGATTAGGCTCGATCTGTGCAGGTATGGCATCCTTGCCCTTGATGATATCCCTCATCTCCTGTCGGAACTCATCCATTTCCCACCAGAAGGATGCCTGTTGTTCAGAAAGCAAGCGGGCGAGGTCATCAAGTGCAGGATTCTCGAAGGCTGGCGTCTGAGAACCGGAAGTGTTCCCCTGTTGGAAATGAGGTTGCTGCGGATACTGTGGAGGCTGGGAGTATGTCTGGTGAGGCTGCTGACGCTACCTCCACTGCTGTCCTTAATAGACGGGACGAGGACCCTGCTGATACTGCTGGTGGGCATATTGGGGCTAGTGTTGCTGCTGGCTGTTCTGATGGCCCTAAGCTGGAGACTGCTGCTGGGATGAGGTGCCACCAGTGGTCCAACGGAATCCGAGGTGGTCACGACGAATACCAGGCTGATGTGGGTCCCGGTCGTACCATATCCCATTGACTTCCATCAATGGGTACTGCTCAACGGGTGGTGGTGGGAGAACTGCCCATGGCTGATCCGACTGATAGAGCACCATCTGAGTGTCCTGAGAGGGTGGTGGCAGTGAGTAGTGCAGTAGCTGTTGGACCAGCTTTGCATGGATGTGGTTAACCTAACGGTACGAGGTAGAGGGTTGGGTGAAGCTGCTAAAGCTGGGATTGGCCCGTGGCCTAGGAGGCTATTTAGTAGACATCTGTGCCTCATCGATGCAAAGAATATGCGTCTTCAGGTCACTCATGGTCTTCATGATAATGTCCATCTGGGCAAGACCTTGACTCTACTTCTTCTCAAGGATCTCGATATGGTCCAACTTCTCACTAATGATCCCCATGTCGGCTGCGCCGGATTCGGCTTGGGCTGTGACTGTTGACAGAGTGTGGGGACCAGCATCAATGCGGGCGATCCTCTGAAATGATCCTGCTCTTTGGGGGGGGGGGGGGGCTTCTGCTGTGTATAGACTCGAGCTTAGGCCATGACTATAGAGTTCTCTATCATTCCTTCATAGATGGCCCAAATGCCATCTTCATCCTTGGAAAAATAGGACCCACCACAAGAGGCATTTACAAGCCCCTACAGCTCTGGTGTTAGCCCACAGAAGAAACTCTGAATCAAGTTGGGCTTTGATATCTCATGATGTGGACATCGGTCAATGAGCTCTCTGAAGCGATCCCAAGCCTCATGGAATTGTTCATTCGGGATCATTGTGAAATTGCTGATCATAGCTCATGCTGCGTTCGTCCGGCCGAGAGGATAATACTTATTCAAGTATGCAGTCCGGAGTTGTGCCCAGGATGTGACATACATCCCAAGGTGTTTCAGCCAATAGGCTACTCTGTCAGCTAAGGAGAATGGGAAGGCAATCATCTTGATCGTTTCCTCATCCACGAATCTGTCATGGACAGTGCTGCAAATCATCTCGAACTCCTGCAGATGGAGATGAGGTTCCTCGGTGTCTAGCCCATGAAACTTGGGCAATAACTGGATAGTCTGCGGGCAAAGCTCGAAATTCACGACGATGGAGGAAGCTGGATCCATCGGTGAGTGAGGGTTGCAGCTGGGTTGTGCAACTGCCTCATGGTCATCTGTGGCGGCCTCTCCTGGTTAGGGTCTCCTCCTCCTCCTGCGGCTTCTGGTATGTCTCAACCACCGCCCTCAGGTCTGTCATCTCTGCCTTTTCGCATCTGCGCTAGCTCTATCATGATGTCACCCTTGAACACTCCCCGATCTTTGGTTTGTCTCTGCATGGTCCCCAGGGAGGCTAATAGTGAATTGTTGATGGCAGCTTGGTCATATACGAATGGAGGGTGTTCCTGCTCATCTGGGTGTTCTCCTCTGTCCGCCATTTCTGGGTTCTCTGAAAAGGCAAAAGAACCCATCTCAGGTGCCGTCAAATGCTCTGAACTCTGTGCTACACTAAATTCTGACACTACTGGACTGATGGAGGAAGAAGGATGGTCGAGGGGGAATAGGGTGGAGGTAAACTCAGGCTCAAAGAGTGGGTTTAAACTCCTCGAAGCCGTCCTAGATGAATAGGGAGGAGTGCTGGATAGCGGTGCCGCCAAAGACGGCCTACGAGATCTCCTTCCCATTATCGTGATTATTGAGAAGAGCGAGGTTGAGAAATGAATAAGGGGGCAAAATTATGCACAATTATGCAATGTTTTTGATCCTGACCTTAATTCAACTAGTCAATCAAACACAATACAAGGGATTCACCAACTCAACGTATGAAGCCGTGAAGGATCGGCTATTATCGTCGTAGTTTTTAGATTGAATTAAGGCAATTAATCTTTGAACGAGTGCTTAGAGCGCTATGCCTATAGGAGAGAGAGTACTGCCAGAAAATAATCCTGTACTTGTCCTCCTCATGCGTAACCTGTAGTCTGTAATTTTTGAGGTCCTTGTAACCCTTGCTGGATCCCTACTTAGCCAAAGAAATAGAGGGAGGAAGCGATAGGCGAAACCGATACTTCGGACCTCGCTTGCAACGGAATCACCCGTAAGCGTGCAAGATCCTACGCGGATGCAAAATGATGAGACAGACACCCCCGTGAAGGCGTGGCCTATGCTCGATATTTCGGACAAGGCCAATGCTCTACACAATAGAGAGTCATCAATGCCGACCAAGCCCTACTCATCTATGTATGATAGAAGCTCCAATACTTCGAAAATCCAGGCGATACACAAGGCAACCACTGACGGGGTTTTGGGCTCTAATCCTAATGAAGCCGCTCTCTCACTTGGAAGGAGACCTGCCCATGCAACCTAAATACAATGAAGGGCTTTGCTCACCCCAAGCAATGTGTCCAATTACCTAATTTTATTTAGGTCAAGTTTTCTTTAGCAGTCCCTTTTTTAATTTTTTTGGTGTTATCACTTGCTTTGAGTAAATTCAGTACAAGCACCTAACGTTTTTGTATTTTTCCTTGGTTCCTATTTGATCCAAAAATAGAGGGAGAGAGTCGGAAAAGCAATGCGAGTTGGCACGAAGATGGAAACATCACCTTTATTCCTAAATGATGAATGCTCAAGTAAGAAGAATTACAATGCCTCCCTCTCTTCAAGCAAGATGCAAAGCAGGAATTTATAAACCTAATCTATATGTGGTATGCAATCCGATGAAATCACCGTAGTATGAGGATAGACTATTAGCGTGAAGAACCATTTTAAAATTTGACTAAGTCCAAAGAATCAAGACTATAGGTGCATGCAAGGTTAATTAAGGTGTTTGGACCTAATCTTATGCCAATCAATCCTAAAGCTAGGGCTCAATCACACAAAATAAGAAAACAAAATCGGAAAACAAAAGGGAAAAAATGCGATGAAAATCCGATGAAAATAGTGGTGAGCCCCCAAGTGCACAAACACTTGGAAATTAGGCCCGAATGTCCAAGTTCTAATGTACCTGTATTATTACAAATAATAATCGCTCTCTCACCAACATTTACACAAAAATGGTGAACTAAATCTAATCTACGTCTAAGTCTTCTTGGTGCTCAAGTAGCAGGCCGAAGCCAGCTTCACGTGGGTGTGTCCGCTCCTAGAGAAAGGTGCCTCCCTCGATCCGCGGTACCTCGCACGAAGTCAACAAAAAATAGGTTAGATAGATAAAAAAATGTCTAATAAGATGTGGGAGATAAATGGAGCAATAATTTAAACAAATAATCACATTCAGTCACAAAATATCATCTACACGTTGTTGCTCCCCGGCAACGACGCCATTTGATTAACACAAAAATCGGTGGTCTTAAGTTCCACAAAAGGTAGGAACTCAGTCGCTGAATCAACCACGTGAAATCCAGATTTAGTCAACAATCAACCCACAACTAAATCAAATAATGAGAAGCAAATGTGGAGTCAAAATTTATTATAACTCTACAAAAATGTATATAGTGTGCATGTGTGTATAGGTCGAACTCAATGAGCAAGCGGGATAGAACAAGGCAATGATGCACAAAATGTGAATGTGAATATTTGTCTACAATGTGCTATGTTTTTGTGGGTTTTTAATTTTATATATGTTTTTATTTGATTTGATTTTGTATTTTTGTATTTTGATTTTTAATTTACTGATTTTATATTTTCTTTTTATATATTAGATATTTGTATTTTCTTTTTCTTTTAATGAATATTTAAAATTATATAGGATATGTAATACAAGTGAGATAAGAGAGGGATAAAATGGGGAAAAAACTCAAAATACAGGAAATGAAATGTTTTGTGATTTTTATATTTTTTAATGTTGTTGTAATTTTTCTATATTTTTCCTATTTTTTGTATTTTTAAAGTCAAAAATATTGAAAACAGTGATTAAATGTTGCTGGCCGAAATCAAAATGAGGATGAAAAATATCAAACAGTGTCAAAAACTCCTCAAATTAATTTCATGCATCGATAAAATAGGGAAAATACAGAAACTGAGATTATATTTTTAGGTATTTTCTTGAAGTTTTTATATTTTATGAAGTTTTTAGGGGTTTTCTAATTTTTAGGCGTTTTACTTTGAAGTTTTCAGTGATTTTTGAACTGACACTAAAAGATAACAAGACACGCAATATATATATATATATATATATTGGAATTTTTCTAAACCTTTTACTAATTTTTATGGATTTTCTAATACTAACAGTTCTGAAAATGCGTGTTTTGAATTTTAAGAAATATGAAAATGCAATAAAAATGCAAACTAAAAATATGGCGTGAAACTAACATGCAACAAGAGCCTAAGATAATTTTTGTAGATTTTTTAGAGTTTTATCGATGCATGAAATAAATAGAGACAACAACAAGAAACTACACTACTGGAAAGGGCATATATCTAAATAAGCAAACATTTAGGGGCCACAGTGCTAGTTTTCCACAAAAATTATAACTAATAAGCAAAATTCCAAGACCAAATACAAATATCAAAACCCGCATGGGTACGTCTGCAAAATACCCAACCCCGCACGTGTTGTACATGCGCCTGGGGAGGACCTAAATGTAATATACAAAAATCCTAGGAGCTGACATGCAAAATATCCAAAAATATTACACGTAATATCCAAGTTCCTGGTCTCAGACGAAATAAACAATTTCGCGAGGTGGTCCTTGCAAAATACCCAATCCCCTCACGCGCACAGGAACATGAGGTGACGTGGATATGACCTAACTGTAATTAATGAATGTTTGGGGGTCTACATGCAAATATTACAGAATATTTAAACTACACATGAATGTTTATGGATTAAATAATAAAAACAAAATGGTGCGGGGTGAAAGTGCAAAATACACCTTTGTGCGCGATCCGACGGCGGTAGAGAGGCCACTTGACACGTGGCGTACGAAGAACGGTCGATGACGATTCGTAGCGAATGGCCACGATTTGATCTCCTCTAAAGATCTGACAGTGGAGGTACAGGAGGATCCAACGGTCAGCGTGCACCTGGAGCTTCAGCCTCGATCCGACGGTGCAGAGAGGCGGAGCAAGAATAGGGGAGGAGCGCCGGCGAGGCGAACTTCCCCGAGATCAAGCTCCATCCTCCGATGTTCCTTGGGCTTCAAAAACGGCCTGGAGACTCCTGGAGGTCTGCTCTATCTCATGGGGGCTCTAAAATGCTCCGGGGATGAACGGAGGTCGCTGGAGAAGACAACGGAGCTGGGGGGCTGCGCGGGTCACCGACAAACTTCAAAACGAGCCCCAGGATCGAGTCAACATTCTTTGAACTGCAAAACGGGGTGAGAGGGTCCAGGGAAAAATGCCTGGACCCCGTGGTGGTGGAGTGGCGGCGAGGAGCGGCGAAACGAATGGTGGCCGGAGGTGCACTCCGACGAGGGGTACGTGTGGGCGATTGAGTGATCGAAACACGAAAATTTTTGGGGGAAAAGGATCCTTAGGCTACGGCGAAGAAGTGCGGAAGAAAAAGGGGAAAAAAAGGAAGGACCTCTAAGGGTTTGGACCTGAGGTGAAGGGTACCTTGACGCCGGAGATGGCGGAGTTGGTGGAGCCTCCTCGGGTGTCGCTCGACCGGCCTGAAAATCTCCAAAGGAAGTTGTCACCTTCCTTGAGCCTTTGGGCAGGAGAATGGGAGCTAGACCTGGAATTGAGGGGTTCAAAATTCAAATGAAGTGGAGAGTACCCATTTGAAGGGTTGACGGTCGGATGGGAAGAACGAGGGAGATGGCTCGAATCGCGGCTCCAACGCTCGAGGTGATCATAGGGCGTGAAAGAGCGATGAACGAGGCACAAAAGTCGTGAAGAGACCTGGCCGAGATGGTGCAAGGATTGACCTCAAAAAATTCGCGAAAATGAGACAAAACACAGCTCTGACACAGTGGCGGAGGGGAGGGACAGCCAGTTGCCCCGCTGGTCAACGTGGACTGTCACCTGATTGATCCACGTGGACCAACCGGGAAAAATTCCTAATAAATGATTTATTAATTCATTTAAAAATAACAAATGATTTTATTATTTTTAGGTTATAAAATGAAAAATATATGTTATTTTATTAAGTATTTTAATATGATTTTAAATTATTTTTATGAGGTTTATAATTACAAGTTACCTTTTTAGGCTACTATAGGTATGCATATCTATATATTTTAATATTTTATTTTTATTTTGTATATTTAATTTCATTTATTTTGTCTATTATAGAATATTTTTATACACTTACATATATTTTTATTTTAGTTTTCTAAAGTATTTTGTATACTTAATAAACTATAAGTATTGATAATATAAGTATGTGTATATGTATCATACCTAGATGTATTATATACAAGTATTTTATTTTGTATTTTCTTGAGACTTTTATTCTGATTTTAATGTACATATATATTATAAATAATATTTAAAAAATTATAAAAATATAAATTTTTGAAAATAATGAATAAATAATAAAAATGAATATTTTAATATGTACAAGTATACAATAGGGGTCTAGAACTAAACATTCAAACCGTAGCACCGCTAAATGCAAAACCACTGCCATAAAATAGCTTATTTTAAATTATCTACAATTAAAGGTGAGTTTGATGCATTTGGAGTTTTTATTTGGGAGATACTGGTGTGGGACGTTGGGGTTTTGGTATTTTATTCAGATCATAACTTTTCATCTGTACATTATTTTTCTGTGAAATCAATTTTATATTTTTCTTTATTTAATTATCTACAACATTCATGTACAAGGTTTCTTTATTTGATTTAGAAAAAGTGGAACCAAAAATAGGTACCAAAATGTGTAAAGAATGCATAAAATGAATAGGTATTTTTATTGTATTCTGACCCTTATCTCCCCCCTGCTTTATTCTTTGTCGACCTATTCATATATATGCCTAGGTCTCGGGGTTTCGGGTCATAAAATATGTACAATATTTTATTCTTTTTCTTTTCTTTTCTTTATTCTATATTTTTGGCTTTAAAAATAATATTTTATGCACTGTTTATATGCACATGCATGGATGCCAAGATGATGGAATTAATGGTATTTACACGCATTTGCCAGGGTTTTTGAGGCCAAAATGATGGAATAAAGATGATGAAATGTGGATTTATCAAGCCACTATCACACACACGATACAAGTGAGATTCATAGTCATAAGGGTTTGCGTATGAGTTGAAGTGTTCTGTCCTATCTATTGAGGAGACTTGAGCAGAGTTGTTGGATTCTCAAAGGTTGTTGTGTTTCAAATTCGTTTCCCAATAAGGTTCTCACTGCACTAAAATCCAAAGGTCTGACTTGAGCTCCAACCTTTGATTTTTTGAAGAAATTTTGAAAATTAAATTCAATCCACTTTCTTTCTCTCTCTTTTCTTTGTTTTTATTTTCTGCACTTATTGCATAAGTGTTGCTAGGGACTAGCAAAGGCAAGTGTAGGGGGTGATGAACCTCCATTTCGTTGCATTGATTTTATCATTTTGACCTTTAAAACCCTAGTTGATGCATGTCAATAGCATTATTTTCTACAAATTAACAGTTATCTTTGTTTTATAAATACTATTTTTAATGCCAAAATTGCATAATAAGTAAAATAAAAGAAAAGGAATAAAATGTCAAAGGTATTGTATGACCCTAAACCCCAAGACCTAGGAGTCCTGATGACTGGGTTAACAAGGAATAAAGTAGGGGGAGATAAGGGCAATTAATTCAATAAAAATCACATTCTTTTTTTAATTAGTAATACACTTTTGAGACCTGTTTTATTTTCTACTATTAATACGTCAAACAAAGAAACTTTGTACATGAAAGTTGTAGATAAAAATACAAAATTGATTTCATACAAAAAATAATATAGAGTGTACTTTTTATAGTCTAAATAAAAAGCCAAAATCCAAACTTCTGTGACCCATATCTCCCAAATAAAAACTCAAAATGTAAGTCACCTTTAATTGTATATAACTTTTAATAATTTTTTTAATGAAGGTGGTTTCATATTTTTTGGAGTTAAGGTGTGAAAGTTAAGTTTTGGATCCAATTGTGCAGTATGCCAATATAAAATATTTATTTTATTTATTCATTATGTTTTTATAATTTACATTTTTATAAATTTTTAAATATTATTTCTAATATATGTACACATTAAAACTAAAATAAAACCATACATAAAACACTAAAATAAAATAAGTACATTATATATAGATGAAATACCTATACTTATACCTATATAATTAATATGCATATAATTAATACCTATATAGAGGTCGGGGAGGTTGTTGTGTAACAACTAAGTTGACTGTTACACGGAGCAGTTTCCACCATTTTTTATTTTTTTTTCAAATTTTTTTATGTATATTCATATATATATCCCTCCTACATGTCATTCAAATTTTGTGAGGAACAGAGACTCCTAAGCCCTCCATCTAGAACAGGTCGATTACAACAAAATTCAGACCGTTAAATTTTACTTGTTCTAGATGGAGGGCATAGGAGTCTATGTTTCTCACGAAATTTGAATGACATGTAGGAGGGATATATAGATGAATATACATGAAAATTTTTAAAAAATAAAAAATGGGTGAAACTGCTCTGTGTAATAGCTAACTTGGTTGTTACACAGAACAACCTCACTTTTCTCATATATCAAAGTGTACATTTACATCAGAAAACAATAAGAATATTTTAATTTATATAAAAAAATATAATTTTAGAAAATAAGATAATAAAATAATAATATTAAAAATAAAAAATAAATTGTACAAAACATAGAAGAAGATCCCTATAAATATACTCTCAAAAAGCAACTTGTAATAAATAAATTCAAAAATAAAGAAAATACTGTAGAGAATAATAAATTTTTTTATTTTTTAAATTAAAATTATTAAAATCAGTTATTATTTATTTTTTAATTTACAAATAATATTTGGCTGATTTTTCCTGGTTGGTCCATGAAGACAAACCCAGGTGGCTCTGCTTGTTAACCTCTGTCAATTTGCTAACCTAGCCTTACCACTATGAAACACCGAGCCTTTGACGCGTTTTCTCTTTTTTTTTCAAAATGATTTATGCATCCTTTGTGTTGATTCCTTCACCTTTTTCTTCCTCGATCTTCCCTCCAAAACACGGGGATGATTCCGCTAGGATTGGGCATCTGAATCGACTCCTCGCCTCATTCTTTGTCATCAGAGAACCATCTGTACAAAGCCATCCCTTCTCCTTCCGCACATTTTGAACCATTTTCCCTGTTGATTTCTTCCCACATTTCATGTGCACAGGTTCGAGTTTGGTGACAACAAGCTTTCCCTCCGGTTTTGTGAGGAGAGGTTGAGCGTGGAGGAATGTTCCAACAATTTGTTGTCATCACCACCATCAACATCCACCTCCTTGGCTCCGGCCGAGCAAGGTATTTCTTCTTTACTTTTTAGTGTAATTTTAGTCCCTAGTTTAATTTCAAGCAGTTAAAATTAGTCGTCATTGCATTTTTTAGTGATAAATTCCATCTTTGTAGTTTGTCAGAGCTTGCCTACGGTGAATCCTTTTACTGCCACCCACTTGTTTCCCAACGAACAAGACCACCTCACTTCTTTGCCCCATGCTGGAGTGCTCCACCTCACCCTGCTTTGCTTCCTTACCCCTCTAATACCGTCAAGGCAGTTTGTCCTCAGCCTTCTTTTTGTTTTTGGATTTTTACCCGGCAAGACCCTGTAATCTTTTGCAATTACCGCTACGACCTCTGAAACATCCTAATTCCTCTCTCGACCCCGTAAACCTGCTCCGTCTTACCCCGCAAACCCTACTGTTAAATTGATACATCTAAAGTTAACTTCCTTAGGTTAAAATGAGTTAATCTAACCAATCCTAAATCGGACGGCTAGAATTAAACAAGAATAAAAAATAATCCCCTGACATCTTCCCCTACCACGGCACAAGGACCTGAACATAGACGGGGCTTTCAGTTCGTAGGGGAGGCGGAGGGATGCGGTCGCCGGGCCAGGTGCGGGGGGGGGGGGGGTCCAGTTCATCGGTTCCAGGGTTGGGGGTGGGGGGGTGTTCGCAGGCGAGGGCAGGGGGTGTTCGCAGGGGATGTGCGGGGAGGGGGGGTGGATTTGTAGGGGAGGTGGGGCTCGTCCGGGGGGGTTGCCGGGGAGGCGGGGCTTGTCCGGGGGGGGGGGGGGGGGGGCTAGTCCGGGGGGGGGGGATTTGCAGGGGAGGCGTGGTGAGGGGGGGTGCTCGTCCGGAAGGGGTGCGGGGGGGGGGGGGGGGGAGGGGGTCTTCGCAGGGGAAGAACGGGGGGGGGGGGGGGGTGCTCGTCCGGGGTATGGGGGGGCGGGGCTCGTCCGGAGGGGGTGCGGGGGTGCTCATCCTGGGGGTGGGGGGGTGCTCGTCCAGGGGGAAGCTTCCCGTTCGTAGGGGAGGGCTTCGCAGGGGCTTCAACGGCAGGTGGGCTTCAACCGGCAGGGAGGCTTCGCTTCGGAGGAGGTGGTGGGCTTCGGGGTGGGGGGCTTTGATCAGACGGGATGGAGAGGGGGGAGGTGAGGAGTGACACATGTAGTAAATTTGATAACTAAAATGGGTGTTATGTAAAAGAAGATAACAGAATTCGTTAGTTCTAATGGCTAAATGGATGGGAGTTAACCACGAGGTCTGGGATAAGGGTTAGCAAGTTTACAGGGTCGAGAGAGGAATTAGGATGTTTCAGAGGTCGTAGCGGTAATTGCAAAAGATTACAGGGTCTGCCGGGTAAAAATCCCTTTTATTTTTCATAGGTCACTGCTTATAAGAAACCATTTGGATGGAAGATCAAACTTTGAGAAGGATTCTAGGTTCTCCAGAGTACCAAAGACTTCCAAGGATCTTCCAAGGGTCTCCGGAGCTTTTTGAGCCACTTGGAGGATTCACGGGAGCAACAAGAGTAAAAGAGACCTTCGGCTGATCTCCAAGTTTTCAGAGGAGCATGGGATACCTGATAGATGCTAACCAAGGGTGAGTTCCCTCTGTTCCTCCAACATCATCTAGAGCCGTTGGATCAACATCCATTCTACCTGAGCACCAGTTGGCATTGTATTGAAGAGTTCTCCACCTCTGGATCTCCAAGTCGGATCTAATCGTGACCTTAGATCATCGAAGCGTCATAACCCTCCCTGTGTGGACGTGGCAAGTGACATCCCAAAAGCCATCCTATCATGCGATAGGTGGGGTTATTTTGCCTTCTTTCCGCCATAGTTTTTGTATTTAAAAATTCATAGTTAATATTTCATCTATATTGTAATCATTTTTGTGTAATTTGCATTTTAAATGTCATGCTTTTATTTATTTGCCATTTACTTTGGTCCATGTCACATCACGTGTCGTCCCATGTGAGATGGCAATTTTGCAACAAATCCCTCACGCTTTCATTTATTTTCCATTTAGTTCAGTTCACGTCACATCATGTATCGTCCCATGTGAGTTGGCAATTTTGCAACAAATCGCTCATTACTTTTGTTATTTACATTTAGTTCTAAATTTTGTAATATTAGTTACAAAATTTTGGTTAAATTGTAGGAAGCACCTCATCTTAACTTTTGATTACAAATATGCCCATGCTGGTTCATTGAAATTTTATGTGTTTGTTCCATTTATTAAAAGCTCCAAAAAATCCCCAAAAATAAGATTAAGCTCCTGATTGTACACTTTCACGTCATATTTTTAAATTTGTAACTTAGGACTTTTTCATATATATTAAATAAAAAAGGGCACATTTTTGCACTATTTGATTTAATATCCTTAAAAATATAAAATCATTCTGAAAATTTCACAAAAAAATGTATTTTGCTTATTTAAGTATTTTGAACCTCAGACTAAAAATCACTAACAATAAAAAATATAACAAAATCAAAAGCCCCAAAATCTATTATAAAAATCTAAAAAATTCTTAAAAACTCCAAAAATATCATTTTCTATTTTATAATTTTCTTTATCTTATTGTTTACATATAAAAATTAATTTGAAAAAATTTGGATAATGTTTTCTATTTAGTCTTTATTTCAATTAAGATATTAATCTAATCCCTCATTTGGGATATTGCTGATTTAAAAATCTGTAAAAAATAGAAGAATTACTTAAAAAATTAAAAAATTATTTAAAACACAAAATGTTTAATTTAGTAATTTTTATTTATTGTTAGTTGTATTTCTATCTATACTATCATATATAGTCTTATTTTACCTTATATATCTTTCACAAAAAGAAAAAGAAATTAAGAAAATAAGAAAGTATAAAAAAATAAAAAATTATAAAATGATGAATAATTTTAAAATATATTAAAAAAATAAAAATGTATAAAATCAAAACCCACAAAAACACATAGACGAGAAGAAGCACACCTTTTTACATTTATTTGCACCATACTCCTGTTAAGCTCCATGTGTTTGACCTCTACTCGTACACCTATACACACATTGTATATCTACAATAAACATTAACTCCACATTTTTTTATTTCATTGATATATCTATTGCGGGTTAGTTATTGATTGATTAGGATTTTGTGTGAGGTCTCTTCGACAACTGTTCATCCTCCTTGTGGAATAACAAGACCTCAACAAAATCCTTATTATCAATGCCCAACATGAGGCAGAGTGTTGACTTGTATGGATCCTAAATTGGGTAAACAAATTTTTGGATGATGGACCATTTACCTAATTTCCTATTTATGTACTCATCTCCTCTTATTTTAATATATATTTGAAGAGAAAGAGTCCTAATCTCTTTTGAGAGAGATAAGGGTTTGCGTGAGCCCATGTGATTTATCCCTCTCTATAGTGTTCTCCACGTAAATTATAGTGCCTTTGTCTTGATTCTTGTTCATTCGATCTCAAAAAGCAAATCAATACTTTCTTAATGAGGATTAGTTGTGTTGTGCGGGACTATTCCTCGACCTACTTGTATGTCTGATGTCTCTAAATGGACTAAAATTTTGATTGTTGCTGATTCACTTTTATTTACCTAAGAAGTGGTGGGTAAGAAGAAATCAATAGAATGGGGTCTTTTTTACGGTATATCCCATTTTAATATTCGATATATGCGTGCCTAGGTCTTTCAAATGATGTGTAACCTTTCGTTGATGGTAGAATGTCATGCCAGCCTTTCGGAAAGGATGGATGAGTAAGATTAACGCCACATTGCGAAAGGAAGATGGTTTTGTCCAACTATATTTCCTAAAACATGGTATGAATTAATTAATCTGTAATTGAGTGTAATCTTTGCCGTAATACATGTAATTTTTAGTGGAAGCAGTGTTGAATCTTCATTTCATCATCTTTATTCATTTATTTTAGCTTAAAATCCTTTCATAAAATACTTGTAAATATCACTAATTCCATTCTTTTTTAACTCTAATTATTGTGTAAATATTGTATTTTTATCACTATTTTAACCTAAAATAATTAAATAATGAAATAAATGAAAAATAAAGAAAATAAAGGATTGTATATATGCAATATATAAAGGCTGAATCAGACCCTGAGAGAAGATTAAGACTTGACCTAATCGACAAGGAAGAAAGTGGGGGGAGGTAAGGCGTGATTACCAGAAAAATCCAGAAAATTGACTTGTCACATGCATATTCTACACTTGTACAATATTGTCTATACTACACTCTCTTTAAATTATTCATTACCAAATCTTTTGTAAATAATAATTATTCTTCTTAAAAATTGTCTATAAAATTCACTTGTAAATAATAAAAAATGCAATTAAAATATGTGTGTAATGGGTAAATAATATCACTTTCCAAAAGCCACAAAGTACAAAATAACAAAATCAATATCATCTCCACCTGAACTCCAAATTCATCAAACTCACTTTCATTGTACTCAAAACTAAATTATCTTTAAAATGGATTCGATTTCATAAAATTCAGAGTTAAGGTGTGAAATGTTGCAAATTAGGCTATTATTGTCTAATATACATATATACTATGTATATTATTTAGTTGTTTGTTCAAAATTGTAAATAATATATTTTTAAATTTATTGTAAATATGGTATTTAACTCATATAAAATACAAATAAAAATTACAAAATAAAAAATCAACAAAAATAAAATCTTGCATATATTATATATGTATCATCATGTATATATTGTACGTATAACTATTTAATTAACCTAATAAATTAACTCCTAAAAATCATATAAAAATATCATTAAAACCATTATATAATATTGTAAATAAATATTCAATTATGTACATATCTAATTATTTAATTTAAAATCAAAGTCTTATATAGAGGTATACATACTTGTAAATAATACTTACATTTATTTAACCCTTTAAAATATATGATTTAATTAATTAAAAATCACAAAATTATATTTAATTTATTCTTAATTTTTTATTATATTACTTAATTATAAAAATTTATTTTCTATTTTTTTGAATTATTTAACCTTTTCTCCTTATTTTATCGTTATCCTTATTTTGGACATATGTTATGCACCTTCTGATTGGATGACCTGTGTTTGTTGAACCATGTCAACTCTTCAGTCTGCCTCTGACGCCCGCTAACTTCACCATCCACCGTTACTTCACTTAATTCTCTACATACCCCAAATCACTTACTTCTCGTGATTCCTCTCCTACATGCATGCCCCTTTAATCGTTTTCCATGCCACCGCCTCAGATCCATCCATCATTCAGTGAATCGATCACATTTCAAAATTCAAAACTTGCTGGAGTCACTCTTATAAATGTCGATCATCCATCTATGTCCCTTAAATCACCTTTGATAGAGTGAGAGAGGTCTTCTTTGGTGATAGAGGAGTAGATCTTCGATTAAGAGGGAGTTTTGAAGGGTAGATAACGTGATTCATGATGTGGAATGAATCCTCGACTGCCACATTCCAACTCTCATCAAATGCGATGGATCGAGGTCGATCATCTACACGTTCCAATGTAGATAGATCTAGCATAGATTAAGCACAGTTTCTATCTTTTTTGCATTTTAATTTTGTCTTTAATTCCGTAAGGTAGAAATTTCATCTTAACCTCTGATCTCCACATCAGAAGACTTCCGTTCAAAGTGAATCACCCCCGACCGTTCCAACACCTTCACCATAATTCTCTTCATCTTTTTCACCCATCCATCCACATCCTTTCACCTAGGAACGAGAACCTGGGTCTCCATCTCTTCCTCTTCGCCGGAGACTTGCATAGCAAACATATCCATCGCTTTCTGTTGTTTAACAGGTCCATGTACTTTGCCTAGGATCTAGTGTGTTTCTTGTGCAAAAAAAGAGCAAAGGAACTCATTTTGAGGTCTGATTGAAGAAAGGAACACGTCCTAGGTTGCTCCAAGGTGCCATGTTTCTATATGACCTTCCTCTTGGTCTTGGACCCTTCTAAGAGCTTCTACAACTGCTGACTGATATCATCGAATTTTCGCCGATCTAAGCAGCTCCTAGGAACATCTGGATTGCAGTATTCTCCGATCAACGTTTGCTAGACACCACCCTCTTCCCAGTTCATCAACGACATCTCAGGACCACACAATGAAGAATGACACCCTAGATTAGATCTGGATAGTTCGATAAGACCCAATTCACTACCGTATATCGAAGCATCAAATTTGATCGAAGACTTCTATGAAGGATTGATTCTCATCCATTCGATCCTATCAGTAACACATCAGAGCTTCCCGTGCCTCCACATCAATAAAGGGTACAATTGCATCCCTATCCCTATCCTTTATTTTATTTGCAAACACGTCTCTACATGGAATTGTGTCATCTTTATTTATTCGAACATTTGCACTTTCACCTTCATAAGAAAAAAATCAAAAAATATTAAAAACCCAAAAAATATATGAATTTTTGATTATTTTTGACATAAATAAAAATACAAAAAGAGTTGAGTGTGTGCTTTGATTTTTCTTTAATTATTCATTTGTTTTAAAATAAAAAATTTTTGTGAAATTGAAAACTTTAAAAATAATTCAAAATCATAAAACTAAAATATATATAATTAAAATTTCATAAAAAATACAAAATCCACAAAGAAAAACAACAACCAAGCATAGTGTGCATGGAGATTCCTTTATCCTTTCAATGAGTTTTCATTAGATATATTAATCCATGGGATTATTGTAGCCTCTCTGAGTTCGATCTTGTTAGATATATATGTAAATTAAATAGAAAATTCTTTGCTATGTTTTCTTCGATTGATTTGTGCTTAATATTTAAATACAATTTTTGTTTGACATTTCTTTGTGTTGCAATGACCACTATTTCACTTGTGATTAATTCATTGAAATAAAAGCCCGAAAAAGATTGCTCAACAAAATCGTGCCATTTCTAGAGAGGCACGATGAGGACGATTAGGTTTTTCTTTTGACCAACTATTCTTGATTGCAAATACTTGATTCCTTCTTTTTTGCGAGGGCCCAACAAATGAGGACAACATTTTAAGGAGCCCCTGCACACCTAATTGAGGGGAGGGGGCTTGATTCTTCACCGAGTCATAGGAAAGTGTAGGAGGAGGAGGAGAAGACTTGAAGGAGACCTGTTTTTGGAGCATTTGACATCGATAGATTTTGGAATTTCTTTTGTTTATTCAAACTCTTGTAAAAGGACATTATATACCTTGTGTGTGGGGTCTGTTTCACCAAGTGCCATTGCACATGGGGGGCCTCATTGGTTTTGTTTTATCACCTTCTTTTTCTTTGTTTTCATGCGGTTTTATGTGCTTGAGCCCTTACTGATTTCTTTATTAACTTGCTTGAGGTAGGTAATTAATTAGGTCCAAAGACCTAAACAAGAATTTCTGCACCTATATATTAGAACGTAATTTGGACTTAGTCAAATTAATTTGTTCTTGCCCGCTAATAGAATATTTCTAGGATGGTTAATGTGCATCTTATGTGATAGTTTAATTTATGTATTTAAATCCTATGCGTATGACTATGCATGTAGAGTGTTGACGACAAGGTACGCATATCATAGCTCCTACAATCATCATTAAATTTCACCATGCATTGGCATTTCCAACCTCCATCCTTGTTTTAAATCATATAAGTTAAAAAGAATATTGGAAACTCGATAGGAGATTTACTGAAAAAATCGTAAAAAGTAATAACTATATAAAACCAAGACTGCTAATGAAAACTCAACCCTAAAACTTAATGAAAGGATAATCACATTTGCATTGGGGAGAGTAACCCCCTCATCATTGGAATTTACTTACAGAGTGAATAAGAGACAAACTCTAGGATAGAGCCAAGCCTAGAATTCCATTTAGACTATTGATTTTATAAAAATAATTAGCTACTTCTCAGTGAAGGAATGCAAGTAGCTGGTAAATGGTACGTATTCCTTTAGCAGAGTGGATGGTATAAAGGACAATGTTTATGGCTCCATCCTTAAGTAATGGGTAGTTGTCATGATGGTCTGTACTTACACCCATATTGGCTGAAATTGGATGCAAATGGTTGAGAGAATTCATGCCAATCTTTTGGGAAATACATGCACCTAACAGCTTGCTAAATCTTATACAATATTGCATTAATCACCAAATAAAATTCTAAAGATAATAGATCGAACTCTTACGATCTTCACTTGTGTTGAGTTGGTGAATAGGGAATTTGTATTGTGTTTAATTGCTGGTGTTATAGATCGTTCCGTGCCTTTCGTGCCTTCTACTCATCATCTTCTTGTTTGATTTTCGTGTTCTCGCATCAAGCATCTTCATATCGAAGATGTTGGATTGGAGCAATTCTCGTTCATACTTTGCATACTCATTTTACACTCCAAATCGATTATCTTCTACTCGGGGAGACTCACTTTCCGAGTATTACTCTTTCTCCACTTCACCCTTCACCTTATCCATTGATCGATTGTTCTATATTGACAATAATCTTGAACTATCGTTTGGGACTCTATCATTTCTGAAGACTAATCTAGTGCAGTTTATACTTGCAGAAACCAAAAAAGTGCACTGGATGTTGCCTAATGGAAAAGGTTCCATGGTTGAATAGTATGAGATTAACTCTACAATGTTAGCCTCCATTCAATCTATTTAAGCACAGTTAACAGAACATCTTGACTTTCAAACTACATTGAGAGATATGATTCTCAAGCTGAGGCAGGATAGATAATATGGGAGAAAGGAGGATAGAAATAATACAGGAGGTGGGAACATGGGAGATGAACCTATAGAGCCAGTGGCTAAGCTCTCAGTGAATGAATCCTATAGTCCAGGAGTAGGACAAACAAATAGATGGATTCAAATTGTAGCAATTCATGGGCATTTCGAGATAAAGCCCACTATTTTAACATTTCTCCTCATTTTCCATGGACATATTAATGAAGAAACCATATGTACACCTCCAACAATTCGATCGCATCTGCAACACGGTCGATTACCTTAACATCCCATTAGACATAGTGAAGATGATGACATTTACTTTCAATTTGACATACAAGGCCATCTATTGAATGAATCATCTAGGAAAGATTGTCACTACATTGTAAGAGTGGAGGTCTGCATTTCTAAGCAAGTATTTCACACTTGGATGCCTCAATCAAAAGTAAATCGCTAATAGAAAACTTCTCCCAAATGTCCCATGAGCCTATTCACTATGCGTGGGAAAGATTCAAAGATTTAATGGAGAAGTACCTCCATCACGATATTCCAAAGACAAGCATAGTGCAAAACTTTTTTGGGGGAATGAGTCATGAGAATCAGAAGCAAGTAGATGCCGCTTATGGGGTAGTCAGTTCAGCAAGGACGAGGATGTCCTTTACTAAATCTTCGAGGAGATGGCAGAGACCTCTACTCCTCTTTATTGTTCACATCCATTCCAGAAACATTCTGTGCCTTCTACTATCGCAGCAACCCACAAGGATGTCAACATGACGACATCACATGAAGTGGATAGGGTGGACAATTATGATTTGACCATCATTGGAAATCACCTATCCAAAGTAGATATAATTGACAAATGATCCAAGGATCTTGAGACGATCCAAGTGATTAAATAGAGGATGAAGAATGTGGACAAGGTCGATGAGATAACAAAGCATCTTGAAATTCTTGTGAGTGCGATCAGTGCATGCCAGAGTGCGAGTTCAGCGACCAACACTTCTATGCAGGAGCAGACTTCTTCCACTTCCACCTAACAGAGTTTAGAGGACCGTCCATAGTTCAACATGTTCAATACGTGCAGTCCCGCAACATTGACAGTAGATTGTCCAATATCAGCAATAAGGTCCATTCATTCCTTAGTAGTAGGCTCCACCTCCTCCTATCATTCTGGAGGTGAAAGGTATCTGGTTCGACCAAGAGTGCAACCAGCCCTGCCCGTCAGGACAAGGCCAATTGGGTTCGTAGTAGGGCTAGTGACATGCCCACCTGTTCCAGGGAGGCCAACCACTTTAGTACGAGCACTAGTAGTTCCAACCTCCTCGTCTATTCCAGAGCTGGAGGCATGTCTAGCAGCAGATGCAGTATGCATATTTTCCACAGTCTTACCATGAGCAACAGACTTCATCGTATGGACAATATACACATACTCCTCCTCCTCATTATCGACAATATGGATACAAGCAACCTCCTCATTACTAGTCTCGGTGATAACCTGTCATTGAGCACCCCGTGGCACCTTCGGTGAATCCAGCACTTGATCAGTTGGCATTGTTGATGAAGAATATGAATGACCTTACTCAGATAATTAAGGACCTGACCACTACAAAGACACTGATCCTAGCACAGGTCGAGGCCAATCCCAACAACATCAGATGTAATTAGAGGTATCCCATGATCCATCTACACCAGAGATAGGTATGGCCCATGATTTTACATATTTATCCTATACCATTCGTCTCAGTAGTGGTAGGAGATCGCAGCTGCCTCCACAACCTTTGGGATTGAGAGATCAAGCTAGTGAGAGAGCTTCATCTTCCGCATCAGCTTATTCACCATCATTGCTGATACATAGTGTAGCAGCACTTGAGTATGAAGTTTCATCGTCTTCACCATCATCGTCTTCACCTTGACCATCTAGATGTAGATCAACATAAGTAAGGGAGAACACCAGTCATGGATTCATGTAGAGTGCTGACGACATGGTACACATCTCTTAACACCAGCACACAACACTGAATTTCATGCATTTAGATTTTCGATCTCCTTCCTTCTTTTCACTCACAAAAGTTAAAAAGGAAATTGGAAACTCGGTAGGTGATTTACTGAAAAAATCCAAAAAATGATACCTCTAGAAAACAGGGAGTACTACAAAAAACTCAACCTTAAAACTAAATGTAAGGACAATCACAATTGTCTTGGGGACAGTAACCACCTCATTGTTTGAATATACTTGCAGAGTGAGTGGGAGACGAACACTAGTATAGAGCCACGACCAAATTTTTATTTAAACTACTGATTAATAAAATTGATTAGATACTTCTCATTGAGGGAATGTGGTTAGCTGGTAAATGTTATGCATTTTCTTAGCATAGTGGGAGGTTTAAAGGATATTGTGTAAGGCTCTGTCCTTAAGTAACAGCCAGCCATCTTGACGATGAGTACTTACACCCATATTGATTGAAAGTGTACGCAACTAGTTGTAAGAATTCATGCCATTCTTTTGGGAAATACATAAACCTAATAGCTTTCTAAATCTTGTACAAGATTGCATTTATCACCAAATAAAATTAATAAGATAATAGATCGAACTCATATGGTCTTCACTTGTGTCGAGCTGGTGAATAGGGGGTTTATATTGTGTTTGATTGCTAGTGTTAGAGATGCTTCTGCACCTTTCACGCCTTCTAGTCATTCGATTCTTGTTTAAATTATGTGTTCTTGCATCACGCCTCTTCATATCGAAGATGTCAGATTGGAGCATTTCTCGTACGGATTTTGCAGACTCATTTCACACTCCAAACCAATTGTCTTCTACTTGGGGATGTTCACTTATTGAGTATTCTTTTTTCTCCACTTTACCCTTCACCTCATCCATCAATCCATTATTCATGATTGACTCTAATCCAGAACTACCATTTGGGACTCCATCGTTCTTGAAGATTATTCCAGTGCAATTTATACTTGAAAAAAATTGAAAAAGTGCACTTGATGCCGCTTAAGGGAAATGGTTCCATGGCGGAACAATCAGAGACAAATACTACAATGTTAGCCTCCATTCAATCTATTTAAGCACAATTAACACAACATGTTGATTTTCAAACTGTATTGAGATATATGATTATCGAGCTGAGGTCGAAAAAACAAGATGGGAGAGAGGAGGAGAGAAACAATGGAGGAGGTGGGAACATGGGAGATGAACCTAATAGAGCTAGTGGCAAAACTCTCACTCAGGGAATCCTATAATCTAAGAACATGACAGACAAATACATGGATTCAAATTCCGACAATTCATGGGCATTTTAATCTTAAGACCACTATCTGACCATTACTCCCCATATTCCATGAACATATTAATGAAGAACCATATGTACATCTCCAACAATTAGATCCCATCTGCAACACGATCCATTACCTTAACATCCTGTTCGTGGTAGTGAATATGATGAAATGGACAATGAATTCTATTGGGTGAATCATCTTGGAGAAGTTCTCACTACATGGGAAGAGTTTCGGTATGCTTTTCTAAGCTAGTAGTACGCACTTGGATACTTCAACCAAATGTGATCGTTGATACCAAACTTCTCTCAAATGTCCCATGAACCTATTCACTATACATGGGAATGGTTCAAAGATTTAAAGGAGAAGTGCCCCCATGACGATTTTCCAAAAACAAGGCTAATGCAAAATTTCTTTAGGGGTTGGAGTCATGAGAATAATAAGCTGGCAGATGCCACTTGTGGGGGTTTTTAGTGCACGAGGAAGAGGATGCCCCCATACCACATCTTCGAGGAGATGGAAAAGAGCTCCACTACTCTTTCTCGTTCATGTGCATTCCAGAAACATCCCATGCCTTCTTTCAAGGATATTGAGAATCCTTAAGCACATCACGGAAGCGTGTCGATCGGATCGTATGTAATCGGAGCAACTAATCGCACCTAGTCGCTAGATGCGGCGGAATTAAAATTTTTTCAAACTAAATATGAAACCATATGCTCACGAGAACAATTCTCGGATCGTTTCATCAAACCACAAAGTATAAGGAATATCTCTTGGAGCGTGGTTGTGATCATGAGATCCCAAACAAGAGATCCTCCTATCTCAAGTCCGATCCACGAAGAACGCACTTGGGGGCACGATTATGAGTCGCGTTCCTCCCGCAATCCTCGATGAAGATCCAAGAAATGGATCCCCTGATTTCGTCAAGCAAAATCCGTCGTCTTCCTTTAGAGTAAGCAACTCCAAAGAAGAAGGATATCCTCGAGTCGTCGTAGGCGAAGGCAAGATGCTCTCCTCCTCAATAAACAAAGTGGACGCCCACTTGAGATTGAGAGAGAGAGAGGCTAGATGAGAATGACAGAGAGAGAGAGAAGTAGTCTTCTACAACTATTAACGATGTACCAAGAAAGTCTAGGCTAGCCCTCCTTTTATATTAGTTTAGGATCCAATGGATCTCGATCCATGGGACACATAGATCCAACAACCATGCTTGGTCTATGTAATAATCAATGGCTATGATTGTTGTTGGTTAAAACCAACAACATTTATTTATATTTAAATTAAATATATGTTGCAACATTATCAACACATTTTAATTCAACATAAATAAATTTATCAAGAGATAATGTGATAACAAAAAAGGGAGGTAACAAACCACCCTAAATTGTAGGTGGCGTCACCTATGAACAAGTCATAGGTGACGCCACCTTTTATTTAGGTGGTTATTTTGTCTCCTTTTATTTTATCTTGTTATCTCTATTATTGCAATAATATCCACCAAATTAATTCCAAATTAATTTGTGAATATTTCCATCATGCCATCGAAAAATATGTGAATTAAATTCACAATCCAAACTAATTTGTAAATTACATTTCCAATTAATTAATAAATGTAAATCCAATCCACATTTAATAATTAACAAATGCTATTTACATAAATTCTCTCTTATATATATATTATAAATCATATTTATAATACACATATATCATGGATAGTATTATCCACATTCTCTAATCCTTTATAATTAAATCCTATTTAATGATCTTGGATGATTATTCTCACAATATGAATCCCATTCATATTATGCTTTATTATTAAATCTCATTAATCATCAAGTCTTTCTTGCTTGGATATGCATTTCATCGAATGAATTATTCTTGAACCCTTTCAAGAATAATGTGCTTTCTCCGCAGATACTTGGAGTTAAGGACAGGGCGATTGTATTATTCCATGTATAGTGACTTGGTTGTTGAGATTTTATCTCAAATCTAGATCTTACGAACCTCCCATAGATGCTTGATTAAATCAAGACCACAAATCTAATCTTCTCATTGTATCTGAATCTCATTCAGACCAATGTCCAATACTTGGACTAAGATCAGATTGCTTCTTTACTGAAAGGTGTCATTAAAATCCAGACCTGTTTAATCACTCCCTCGGAATGGAAGCGTCATGGATATACAATCGTTTATGATCACATCACCCTCAGGTATTCCCAATACCTGTACATCCTGCATACTGGAAGACCTATGATCAACACGAAGATCAAGATCAATTTTATACTGTCTTCTTCAGGGTATTATCAATAAGTTTCTCATTTGATCATTGGGATTTGGTATCGATCATGTACTTTCCAAAAGCATATATCATACCTAGGTCTTGATCATATACTTACCAAAAGTATATATCAAACCTACAAATTCAGTCAAGCTTCCAAAGCGAGACGACCGTGCACGGAATTTGATTCTTCCCAATATCTCATGAGTGAGCTCATGTCTTCCGGTTCAGTAGTGAACTTGTATGATGCCTTTGAGAGATCGTATTGCTCATATGCCCTTATATGCACACCAGCTCGCCAGTGTATAGAGCTTGGTTAGGATATCAACCTATCGATCTGCCAAATGTATGTACTCAGACATATAGTAATACATCTGTCTCCGGTCAGAGGATGTGTGCCTATGCTGTGAC
This sequence comes from Ottelia alismoides, assembly GCA_037367405.1. Classification (NCBI taxonomy): domain Eukaryota; kingdom Viridiplantae; phylum Streptophyta; class Magnoliopsida; order Alismatales; family Hydrocharitaceae; genus Ottelia; species Ottelia alismoides. The sequence continues at coordinate 2,337 of JAZKJV010000923.1, read as the reverse complement.
ATCATTCAACATAGGACTTAGGTTATCTCGATCTCGTTAAGTCAACCCATTGACCTAACTAATTTGACACCTCCGAATCACTATTCCCATGCAGAGGACCTGCATCACGAGGTCGGTCAGATATCAACCTATGTGAGAAAGGATTGCCATCTCCTACTCAGGCTGGAGATCATCTCTTAACAATCATCTGACGGTGCTCGATGAGTCCTCAATCTAACCCTTTAGATATTCATCCAAGCACCAGGCTCTACGATTAAATTATTGAATCAACAGTTGTATGATCATCAAGATGGTCATGGTACATGACCCTAATTGTACAGAGGGTCCTATTATGCAAATTATTTATTCTTCATTTCAGATCTGGGAATGATATTCGCAATAACATTTATTGCATAATGGCTCGCCGTGGGCTTACATGTCCAACATTCTATAAAACACTTATTATCATCCTTATATCATTCCAAATGATTATGATATTATCCACATTTAGAACGACGAATACAATGGCACTCCCACTAAGCTTCACATGGTACATCAAGATTCTATCTGAAATCATAACACTTATGATTTCATCAAATCTGATGTTCCAACTACAAGAAGCTTATTTGAGTCCATATATGGAGTTTCTTTAGCTTGCACACCTTGCTTTCCTGAACCATGAAGCCCTGGGGCTACTTCATGTGAATATCCTCAGAGAGGTATTCTTAGAGGAATGCAATCTTGACTTACATCTTGAAGATGCAATAGCCAAGTTGTGTAGCTAAGGTTAGCAATATTCTGATGATTTTAAGCATAGTTACCGAAGATCAAGTCTCATCGCAAGCAATGCATTCTCTTCCGATGTATAGCTCATGGCTACAAACTGAGCTTTGAAGGTCTCTACCTTCTCATCAGGTTCCCTCTTCTCTTGAAGATCCATTTACACCTTTATGGGTCTTACCCATATAGGTGGATCCTCGAGGGTCCATATACAACACTTGTATATGAAGTCTACTTTAGACTTTATTGCTAATATCCATCTTTCCATGCCATTATCCTTAGGAGTTTTATCACATGAAGTCCGATCATTGTCAGACTTAATCGACACATAGAATACATCCTCAAACTCATTTGAAGAGGTATTAATTTTTTCATCTTTAATTATCCTTTTAGTTCCATATTTCAGGAGCTTCATTATCTTTCCCAAGATCAAATGAGTTCCTTTACTTCATTTTCATCTTGATTCTCAAGAGTCTCAATCCGCCAAGAATCGCATTCTCAGAAATGAGATATTTTAAGAATCTTAAAGTCATAAAGTAGATATCCAATACCATCATTTATTTTTCTAATGAAGTAGCACACTCTAGTGCTTAATTCCAGCTTACTTGCATGGAATCTTGTTAAGGATATATAGTGTAGTCTCTACTAAATATATACCTGGAAACTAAGAGGTAATTATGCTAAAATTCATAATTGATCAAATCATGTCACACATGATCCAATTGTATCTCCCTAAAACTCTATTGAGTTCAGGTTTATCAGGAGGAGTGAGATAGAAATGATATTCATATCTCCATAAGGTATTCTTTGAATTTTATCTAACATGTACAAGCTACTAGGTTAGATCAAATTCATTTCATCTTTCTTCAAACTTTGGTTCTAAACCAAAATTTTGAAATCTTTGAACATTTCAAAGGTTTCTCAGGTGAAGAGAAGAAATCTCATATTGTACATAATCATCAATAGATATCACATATCCATAATGTTTACTATGATATATATGATCTACGTACATCAATATGCATGAGATCTTGAATACCTCGACATCTAATACCATTCTCTGAGAAGGGTGTATTGGACATTTTTCTTTGAATACAATATTCACAAGTATGTAAGATTTGAAATTTTAGACATTCTAAAGTTTCATATCTTACCAGTCTATTGATCTCATCAACAGACAATGTCCAAAACTTGATGCCAGATCATTGTCAAATGATCTTCATCCTCCTATTGATCTTATAAGGTTTGATTTTCAGTATTAGAAATCTTAATGGACCATTCATTAATTTTCTAATTTTGTGGAATCCACTAGATGTTAGATTACTATCTAAAATATTCCCATCATAACTCTTTATGATAGTTCTATCTCAGAATTCATGTTTATTTCCAACATTTTGAAACAAACAATGAGTGTACTCTACTATCTAGGTCATAGAGACATTCTCCAAGACTAAGGGCTCTCCCACTGAGAAATATGAAGTCTAACTATCCAACAGATATTGCAACAACAATTATAGCAACATCGATGTAGATGACTACTAAATCTTAAGATCGAAATTTCTAATCTTCTAATATATA